>OX424574.1:85393412-85993412 GCA_949152435.1 Gastracanthus pulcherrimus
TTTAACTTGCTATATCTCTTTCTAATTAATAGCTCAAAAAAGATCTGTTGTTTTATTATTAATTGTCTGTCTAAAGATATTGTATTGTAATTTCTTTTGAAATATATATGCAGGGTGATTCAGAAACACGACATACAAATATATATATCACTGGATTCGTCTTGAAATATAAATCTAGTGGTATAAAAAAAAATTTATCTCCTTAGAGGTCGTCAGGGGATAGTATTTAAGTTGGCCAATCTGAGCTCGCCTTTAGAGGGGAAAAAGCGCGACATTGCCGGCGGTGGCCGGAACGTAAGCGCCTAAGCGGGCGGCTGGCATAGAGCGAGAACGAGCGAATTTTTCATTTTTTTGGAGCGACATCTGCTTAGATGAAAAGTAAAATGTCGGGTAATAGCCAATATCTGCCCCAACATGATGTTAAAATTAACTCTGTTCATAAAGTAATTAATTGATATACTACATTTGTGACGCGTATTTCGAGTCAAAATGTTATTTAAACCCGGGTCGGTCAATCACGATCGAATCGCCCCATCACCATAGCCGAGCATTAAAATATTATTTTTTACATTGTTATTAATGGGGGGTAATTATTATTGTTGTTGAGGAAACAAGGAGCCCGAGAAAAAGTACGGATCGTCATACACACACACACACATCCACACCGATGGCAACAGCTGATCGCGCAGCAGACGCGACTGGTTGGAGCGAGCACCGACACGAAGTCCCATACATACACAGACGGCACATACACCATCGCACGCTGTACGCACGACTCTTTCTCTAGCTTGCTTTTTCTCTCTCGCCGCTCGAGGATGATGAGACGCTGCACGCATACACACACATACGCGCGCACGACCCGTCCTCTCTCCCGATGCACGCAGACGTGGTAGGAGATAAGATTCACAGCAGCAGTGCCAGCATACTCGAGGCACACCACCCCGGCTGTAGCCACGACCGAGACAAAAAAAAAATTGTAAGTCCCAAAAACTTTACCACGGTACTTATATGTTTTTGGGATCGCTGAATCCGAATCCAGGGTTAGTTTAACCCCATCAGATCTTTCTCAAGGTCAGTTGAAGGTCAAATTCTCGAAATACATGAAAAATACACTAAAACCATGGTATCTTGGGGTTTTTGGGGCCGCTGAATCCGAATCCGGGGTCAGTTTAACCCCATCAGAACTTTCTCAAGGTCAGTTGAAGGTCAAATTATCGAAATACATGAAAAATACACTAAAACCATGGTATCTTGGGGTTTTTGGGGTCGCTGAATCCGAATCCGGGGTCAGATTAAACAATCAGATCTTTCTCAAGGTCAGTTGAAGGTCAAATTATCGAAATACATTAAAAATACACTAAAACCATGGTATCTTGGGGTTTTTTGGGGCGCTGTATCTGAATCCGGGCTTATTACAACCCTATCAGGTCATGGTCAAGGTCAGTTGAAGGTCAAATCAGAAAGATTCATAAAAAGTAGAGTCAAACCATGACATTTAGGGGTTTTTGGGGTCGCTGAATCCGAATCCAGGGTCAGTATAGTCCCATAAGGTTATATTTATGGTCAGTTCAAGGTTAGTTCAAGGTCATGGACGTAAAGAGAGTGAAAAAATTAGTTATAAACTGAAACAATGCAAAAGGGCAGACAAACAACAAAAAATTACGATGCAGGGATTCGGAACCCCAGTATCGGCGGCTGGTCAGGGTGAGCAAGCGGGCCCGCAGTCGTCGTCATCAAGCGACCGCAGCTCTTTGTTAGTGGGAAACTTGAACTTTCGAAGAGTATAATACTACAAGAATTTATCACTTGAGGTCTGGTGACCAAGAATGCCTTATAGCAAAACGGGATAGTTTTTGTTACATTTGTAGCAAGTATGAGACCCCAAAAAATAGAAGAAAAATCAATCAAAATATTAAAGAGCAGTACAAGAACATGTTTGATTTAGACATGAAAATTTATGAATTTGATTGGGTTCCTAAAATCATATGCGCAATATGTAGGAAAATGCTACAGAAAGACAAAAATGACTGTTATTTTTGTAATACGAATTTGCATGGAGTTAATAGTAAAAACAAGTCGCAAATTAATTACGCTAACGTTGAAAGTGTCACGAAACCTATATATGAATCGTCAATTGATAAAAGAGAAGATCCACTGGGTATGTACGCAAGTGGAAGTATGGATCTTGAGGAAAATTTAGAAAGACATGATGAAGATGAAATCTTAGAAGAAGAAATGGAGGAAGGAGATATTATTGCGGAAGAAGAAATAGCGCCTGATGAAGACAATTTTCGTTCCCTTTGTTGATACAGTAACTAACCTCAGGGTTGTTTTGAATTCTAAGTTGACGTGGGACCCACAGGTAGATGCAGTAAGTATGAAGTTCAATCATGCCATTTACGGCCTACGATGGCAGAAATCTTGCGTGAGATACATTTGTGGTGTTAGAAGGAGAGAGCGCATCTCTGCTTACAGGAATAGACTTGGTTGGTTTACTATAGAGGGGAGGAGGGCGTAATTTGCAGCGATACTTATGTATAATCGGACAGTATGTCGAGTAATATGTCAATATCGGACAGCTACCATACTTTCTAGCCCTCTTCCAAAAAAAAATGAAACTCGGTTCAGTAATTTGCAGCAATACTTATGTATAAGATAGTCAATATAGGACAGCTACCGTACCTTGTAGCCCTCTTCCAAAAAAAAAATGTAACTCGGTTCTCTACTAGGTTGGATGCGCGATAGCTCTCCGTTTCAGAGTCGCGTAATGACGGGTCTCTACTGGTTCAATGCCCATAGCGTGCGACTCTGGAATTCCCTTCCTCGTAGCCTAAAGAGTCTGCACTCGCCAAGCAATTTCAAAACAGCGCTATCCAGTCACTTGGCTGTAGGACACGGTGACGACTAATATTGTATAGTTATTTTTTGTCCTATTTGCTCTTAGAACAGGGTTTCATTGTAAATGCAATATCTAGTTTTAAGAAATAATGGACTGTGATAAGCAATGATGTACTATTATAATGTAATTTGCGATTTGGGACTAAAGTGTTACACATAAGCCTGCACTTAAATATAACCTATTTTGTTATTAAAACAAGGGTTTTTAAAAAAAGTTCTTTATTCAGACCTATTAGACAAAATCTATTTTTAAATTCAATAAGATTTTCAACTCTAAATGAACAAAAATTAATATTTTTGACTCTATTTAAACTCAATTTATGGTCTAAAATAAATGAAACATTTGTTGAACCTATTCAAAAGTATAGCATAGATTATGAAAAAATATTTTAATTGTGTAAAGTTTTTGCATATGAAGCTACTTTTTTTATTAATTGACAATAATACATTTTGCAGCATTATAATTATTGATTAAACTTAGCTCCCTCATAGAGGAAGCTTTGTGATGATAAAAAATAGTCATTATAGAAATATGTTTTGAGACATTAGGAATCTAAATACATACTTTTCGATTTGTAGAAAATGTTTGTATGGATGTGTGTGTGTGTGTGTATGTATGTGTGTATGTGTGTGCGGGTATGCGTGCATGCGTTCATCAGTGCGCGTGTGTGGGTGTGTGTGTGTCTGTGTGTGTGTTTGTGTGTGTGTTTGGATGTGGATCAGCATTACTCTGAATATACACGGTAACATTTTATGTTTCCTGGCTCATTTTTTTTTGTTTTTATTAGGATAGTGGATTAAAAACACGTTTTTTTTTGTTTTTCGATGCATTTTTGTTTTTCGGGTTTATTAATACCTTAGAAATAGTGATGATGCATTTGAAAGAGCATAAAATTACCTATCTTTTCAGGTCGGAAATTTTTAATAATTTCCCTTACTTTGTTGTACACGAAATCGTCATTATTTTTGAACGGTTATATCTGTGAAATATAAGAAAGAAGATTTCTGAAAAAAATTGAGATGATTACGAATATAGAGAAGAATATTATGTAAAATTTTTTAGGTTGCACCTTTTTCTTTTGAAGAGAAAAATATTTTCGATATGCGATCGACTATTAGTCAGCCACGATAACTGGAGTAAATCGGCAGCATTTGATCTGACATTTTCAACAATAGCTTTTCAAAACAATAGCTTTTTACTGTCTCTTTAACTAGTTCTTTGCCCAGATCACAACAACATTTTAATTTGCTGGCTAATAAATAACAACCCCTTGAATTGACTCTATGACTTTCCCAATTTGCCCTGTTTATCGATAACTTCTACCGCGATTGTTGCACTATTTATACATTTCCCCACGTATAATGCCCAAAATTTAATGTAATTCTCGCACCGCGCACTGATTCTACGTTGGTGGCACACCACCAAATCGCGCGTTAATACCGTAATGTAATTTACTATATATTTATATAATATAATATAATATAAAGTTACCGACTCCAAGAAGTGCCGAGGGTCGCTCGACAATTACACAGCCCCACAAAAAAAAATTGTAAGTCCCAAAAACTTGACCACGGTACTTATATGTTTTTGGGATCGCTGAATCCAAATCCAGGGTTAGTTTAACCCCATCAGATCTTTCTCAAGGTCAGTTGAAGGTCAAATTATCGAAATACATGAAAAATACACTAAAACCATGGTATCTTGGGGTTTTTGGGGTCGCTGAATCCGAATCCGGGGTCAGTTTAACCCCATCAGAACTTTCTCAAGGTCAGTTGAAGGTCAAATTATCGAAATACATGAAAAATACACTAAAACCATGGTATCTTGGGGTTTTTGGGGTCGCTGAATCCGAATCCGGGGTCAGATTAAACAATCAGATCTTTCTCAAGGTCAGTTGAAGGTCAAATTATCGAAATACATTAAAAATACACTAAAACCATGGTATCTTGGGGTTTTTTGGGGCGCTGTATCTGAATCCGGGCTTATTACAACCCTATCAGGTCATGGTCAAGGTCAGTTGAAGGTCAAATCAGAAAGATTCATAAAAAGTAGAGTCAAACCATGACATTTAGGGGTTTTTGGGGTCGCTGAATCCGAATCCAGGGTCAGTATAGTCCCATAAGGTTATATTTATGGTCAGTTCAAGGTTAGTTCAAGGTCATGGACGTAAAGAGAGTGAAAAAATTAGTTATAAACTGAAACAATGCAAAAGGGCAGACAAACGACAAAAAATTACGATGCAGGGATTCGGAACCCCAGTATCGGCGGCTGGTCAGGGTGAGCAAGCGGGCCCGCAGTCGTCGTCATCAAGCGACCGCAGCTCTTTGTTAGTGGGAAACTTGAACTTTCGAAGAGTATAATACTACAAGAATTTATCACTTGAGGTCTGGTGACCAAGAATGCCTTATAGCAAAACGGGATAGTTTTTGTTACATTTGTAGCAAGTATGAGACCCCAAAAAATAGAAGAAAAATCAATCAAAATATTAAAGAGCAGTACAAGAACATGTTTGATTTAGACATGAAAATTTATGAATTTGATTGGGTTCCTAAAATCATATGCGCAATATGTAGGAAAATGCTACAGAAAGACAAAAATGACTGTTATTTTTGTAATACGAATTTGCATGGAGTTAATAGTAAAAACAAGTCGCAAATTAATTACGCTAACGTTGAAAGTGTCACGAAACCTATATATGAATCGTCAATTGATAAAAGAGAAGATCCACTGGGTATGTACGCAAGTGGAAGTATGGATCTTGAGGAAAATTTAGAAAGACATGATGAAGATGAAATCTTAGAAGAAGAAATGGAGGAAGGAGATATTATTGCGGAAGAAGAAATAGCGCCTGATGAAGACAATGACATTGCTAGTACAAGTGATACAAGTGACGAAGAATACATCCCCTATAATACTAAGAAGGAGAAAGGTCCACTTACACAGGAAAAAGTGAATGATCTCATACGCGATTTGGGCCTACCAAAGGATGGGGCGGAGTACTTGGCTTCATGGCTAAAAGAAAATACTAATGAAGCTGGAAAAATTAAAGTTTCTTACTACCGAGACAGAGATAAGAAATATCGTGATTAATTCGCTAAAGATGAAGAATTTTCCTTAGTTTACTGCAAAGATATAGTTGGGTTGATGAATTGCTTTAAACATGGATGTTACAACCCTAACGAGTGGAGATTGTTCATCGATTCGTCAACGAGAAGTTTAAAAGCCGTTCTGTTACACAATACAAATGTTTATGCAGCCATTCCCATAGGATATTCGGTAATACTGAATGAAGAGTACTGTAACATGAAAGTAATATTAGACCGAATAAAATACAATGATCATAAATGGCAAATATGTGGGGATCTTAAAATCATAACAATACTTCTGGGGCAACAATCGGGATTCACAAAATATCCTTGCTATTTATGTGAATGGGATAGTAGGGATAGAAAGAATCATTACATAGAGAGTGTCTGGCCCGTTAGACAAAAGTTCGAACCGGGTTCTAAGAATATAAAAGATAAGCCACTTGTTGATCCATCAAAAATTCTTATACCACCTCTGCACATTAAATTGGGACTTATGAAACAATGGGTAAAATCTTTAGACAAAGATGGTAGCTGCTTTAAGTATCTGCGAAATCAGTTTCCCAAATTTAGTGATGCTAAAGAAAATGAAGGAATTTTCGATGGCCCTTATATTCGTAAGATGATAAATGATGAAATTTTTGTTACGAAAATGAATCATACAGAGAGAGAAGCATGGTTATGTTTCAAGGACGTAATTAAAAACTTTCTTGGAAATCATAAGAGCCCAAATTACCAACAAATAGTTTTAAATTTAGTAAATAGTTACAAAAATCAAGGCTGCCTAATGAATCTAAAATTACACTTTTTATATTCGCATGTTGATGAATTTCCAGAAAACAAGGTGATTACAGCGAAGAGCAGGGAGAGAGATTTCACAAAGATATCAAGGAAATGGAGCGCAGGTACCAAGGAAGATGGGACGTAAATATGTTAGCAGATTACTGTTGGTCGTTAAAAAGAGATCTACCATCAACATCGGAGAGGCGGAAGCGTAATCCACTTCGTAGATCATTTGACAATAAAATAGTTCGTTACCATAAAAAAGAGTAATGGGCTTAATATTTTTACGGGTATTTTATTGAATTGCATATACTTCTAACAAATTTAAAGTAAATGAAGGAGCAGCAAACTATGATATAGTTTTAAAGGATACGATTGTACTTGCATATACATTGTTCTTTGCTTTATGGTTTACATTACCTTTTGCATTGTTTCAGTTTATAACTAATTTTTTCACTCTCTTTACGTCCATGACCTTGAACTAACCTTGAACTGACCATAAATATAACCTTATGGGACTATACTGACCCTGGATTCGGATTCAGCGACCCCAAAAACCCCTAAATGTCATGGTTTGACTCTACTTTTTATGAATCTTTCTGATTTGACCTTCAACTGACCTTGACCATGACCTGATAGGGTTGTAATAAGCCCGGATTCAGATACAGCGCCCCAAAAAACCCCAAGATACCATGGTTTTAGTGTATTTTTAATGTATTTCGATAATTTGACCTTCAACTGACCTTGAGAAAGATCTGATTGTTTAATCTGACCCCGGATTCGGATTCAGCGACCCCAAAAACCCCAAGATACCATGGTTTTAGTGTATTTTTCATGTATTTCGATAATTTGACCTTCAACTGACCTTGAGAAAGTTCTGATGGGGTTAAACTGACCCCGGATTCGGATTCAGCGACCCCAAAAACCCCAAGATACCATGGTTTTAGTGTATTTTTCATGTATTTCGATAATTTGACCTTCAACTGACCTTGAGAAAGATCTGATGGGGTTAAACTAACCCTGGATTTGGATTCAGCGATCCCAAAAACATATAAGTACCGTGGTCAAGTTTTTGGGACTTACAATTTTTTTTTGTGGGGCTGTGTAATTGTCGAGCGACCCTCGGCACTTCTTGGAGTCGGTAACTTTATATTATATTATATTATATAAATATATAGTAAATTACATTACGGTATTAACGCGCGATTTGGTGGTGTGCCACCAACGTAGAATCAGTGCGCGGTGCGAGAATTACATTAAATTTTGGGCATTATACGTGGGGAAATGTATAAATAGTGCAACAATCGCGGTAGAAGTTATCGATAAACAGGGCAAATTGGGAAAGTCATAGAGTCAATTCAAGGGGTTGTTATTTATTAGCCAGCAAATTAAAATGTTGTTGTGATCTGGGCAAAGAACTAGTTAAAGAGACAGTAAAAAGCTATTGTTTTGAAAAGCTATTGTTGAAAATGTCAGATCAAATGCTGCCGATTTACTCCAGTTATCGTGGCTGACTAATAGTCGATCGCATATCGAAAATATTTTTCTCTTCAAAAGAAAAAGGTGCAACCTAAAAAATTTTACATAATATTCTTCTCTATATTCGTAATCATCTCAATTTTTTTCAGAAATCTTCTTTCTTATATTTCACAGATATAACCGTTCAAAAATAATGACGATTTCGTGTACAACAAAGTAAGGGAAATTATTAAAAATTTCCGACCTGAAAAGATAGGTAATTTTATGCTCTTTCAAATGCATCATCACTATTTCTAAGGTATTAATAAACCCGAAAAACAAAAATGCATCGAAAAACAAAAAAAAACGTGTTTTTAATCCACTATCCTAATAAAAACAAAAAAAAATGAGCCAGGAAACATAAAATGTTACCGTGTATATTCAGAGTAATGCTGATCCACATCCAAACACACACACAAACACACACACAGACACACACACACCCACACACGCGCACTGATGAACGCATGCACGCATACCCGCACACACATACACACATACATACACACACACACACACATCCATACAAACATTTTCTACAAATCGAAAAGTATGTATTTAGATTCCTAATGTCTCAAAACATATTTCTATAATGACTATTTTTTATCATCACAAAGCTTCCTCTATGAGGGAGCTAAGTTTAATCAATAATTATAATGCTGCAAAATGTATTATTGTCAATTAATAAAAAAAGTAGCTTCATATGCAAAAACTTTACACAATTAAAATATTTTTTCATAATCTATGCTATACTTTTGAATAGGTTCAACAAATGTTTCATTTATTTTAGACCATAAATTGAGTTTAAATAGAGTCAAAAATATTAATTTTTGTTCATTTAGAGTTGAAAATCTTATTGAATTTAAAAATAGATTTTGTCTAATAGGTCTGAATAAAGAACTTTTTTTAAAAACCCTTGTTTTAATAACAAAATAGGTTATATTTAAGTGCAGGCTTATGTGTAACACTTTAGTCCCAAATCGCAAATTACATTATAATAGTACATCATTGCTTATCACAGTCCATTATTTCTTAAAACTAGATATTGCATTTACAATGAAACCCTGTTCTAAGAGCAAATAGGACAAAAAATAACTATACAATATTAGTCGTCACCGTGTCCTACAGCCAAGTGACTGGATAGCGCTGTTTTGAAATTGCTTGGCGAGTGCAGACTCTTTAGGCTACGAGGAAGGGAATTCCAGAGTCGCACGCTATGGGCATTGAACCAGTAGAGACCCGTCATTACGCGACTCTGAAACGGAGAGCTATCGCGCATCCAACCTAGTAGAGAACCGAGTTACATTTTTTTTTTGGAAGAGGGCTACAAGGTACGGTAGCTGTCCTATATTGACTATCTTATACATAAGTATTGCTGCAAATTACTGAACCGAGTTTCATTTTTTTTTGGAAGAGGGCTAGAAAGTATGGTAGCTGTCCGATATTGACATATTACTCGACATACTGTCCGATTATACATAAGTATCGCTGCAAATTACGCCCTCCTCCCCTCTATAGTAAACCAACCAAGTCTATTCCTGTAAGCAGAGATGCGCTCTCTCCTTCTAACACCACAAATGTATCTCACGCAAGATTTCTGCCATCGTAGGCCGTAAATGGCATGATTGAACTTCATACTTACTGCATCTACCTGTGGGTCCCACGTCAACTTAGAATTCAAAACAACCCTGAGGTTAGTTACTGTATCAACAAAGGGAACGAAAATGTTATCCTGCTCCTCAATGCCTGGAAGCTGTAGTTCACGAATCTTGTTAACGTTATTGTTCCCGCATTTACCAAACGAAAGCTAATTATTTACTTTAAACGCGAGGAAACTATCGATAGGCGCGAAACTTAAATTTGCTAGCCACGTGGGGGTGAGGAAAGGAGATGTAGAGTTCAATAAATTACACTTTTCTTTTCTTAAGAACCTGTAGAACAAAATGAGCTTCATTTGCTCAATTAAAATCCTTCTGAATAATTTATTTTAAATTGGTGTCGTGTAATTAATTACAATGAGCTACAGAAAGAGAAAGACTTAAGGAACACGAGGTCACGAAACTGCGTCGATTACTCGCGGAATAGTTGAACTCACCAAGGTCGCGGTTGTGATAGTGGAAGGGGAGAACCACTAGTGGCAATCCTTTCGCAATGACCACCAGCGGAGGTTTCCTTGGAGTCTGAGTGCGAAAGGAGTGCCGCGAACGTCTCTCGCAGAGAAGTAGAGTTACGGCGCGCAGATTTGAATTTTAGCGGCCGCAACATTCCGCCCGTCTAATTGTCAAAAAATAACGAAGGGGTGCCTCTACGTAAAAGAAAGAAATAAAGAACAGACCTGAAAGTGAAGTAGAAGTATTAGAATAGAAATGATTGGATAAAAGATATTTGTATATGATAAACAAAATGATTAATATAAGTTTTTATGTAGAAATAAAATGAGTAAAGTGGATTTGAGAACTGTGTAGTTGCGTGAGAGTGTAGAAAAAAATCTTCGTGCATAAGAAGTCTTCATGTAGTTTCTTCGTGTTTTATAATCGCTGGTCCAGGCTGAAAGGCTCCGCTCGCCATGACCATGCGTAGCCAATTTTCTTATGGCTCAAGCAGATGCGGGGTCGGCCGCGCTCGCCGTGAGCTGCGCACAGCTGGGGTCTGAAGGCTCAGGGTTGCCCGCATTAGTCGGGCTGGTTGCATTGGCTGCTGATGATTGAGAGGCCTGCGGCTCAATTGGCAGGCAAACGGCAAACGACCTGGAGGCTGTGAAGGTGAGAAGGCGCGTAAGCCCGCCAGGCCCATGATAGCAGCGCTGAATACGCGCTAATGGCCAGTTGGATGGTGGCTGGAGCTCATCATTGATGAGGACCAGGTTACCCTCACAGACTTGGTTGTTTTGCGTAGTCCACTTTGAGCGCTGTTGATGGTGCTGGAAAACCTCCTTCTGCCATCGTTTCCAGAAGTGGTTTCGCATGACTGTGGTCAATTTGTATCTCCTTGAACCTGAAACACAAGAATCAAAGTCGGGGGTCTCTGGTAGAGCCGCGAGCGCTGCGCCGATGACAAAATGGTCTGGCGTGAGCGCTGAGATGTCCTCGGAATCGCTGCTTAACTGGCTGAGTGGCCTAGAGCTTAGGCAGGCTTCGATCTGCGATGTGAGTGTTACAAACTCCTCATCCGGCAGCTTTGAGTTCCCCAAGACTCGACAAAAGTGATGCTTAAAAGATTTGACGCTTGCCTCCCATAAGCTGCCAAAGTGAAGAGCTCGTGGTGGTATGAACTTCCACTTGACTCCAGCCTTGGAAGTGGCACAAAATAGTCGCTGTATTTCTGCGCTAGCCCCCTGGAATGTCATGCCATTGTCGCTAAGTACAGTATAGCATAGTCCACGTCGAGCTGTGAAGCGCCTAAAAACCAATAAAAAGGTTTGAGTTGTGTAGTCCGAGACTACTTCAATATGCACAGTTCTGGTTGTTTCTGAATGCTTTTTGTCTTCGACCGTTTGAGGTGCGCATCCAGAAGAGTCCGGCGTAGTCCAAGCCTTTCAACGGTCACGTTGAAAGGCTTGGCTTTCTTCATGAATGACCAAATATAGCACCGCTGCATAGGCTCACAGCGATGAGTCAGAGAAGCCGTGGAGTTGCCAAGTTGACGAGCAGTAAGTCCCAAACCAGCGTGGTATTTGAAATTGCTCGATAACTGGCAGCTGCTCTCGTAGCATGGTCCAGGAGTTAAGCGTCTCGAGGTCAGCAAGCTGGTCCAAGTCTAGGCCCTATATCCATAGCCTCTGGATCAGGAGCTTGGCGATGACGACGATGGGTGCTAGCCAACCCATAGGGTCGAACAACCGGGCGATTTCAGACAGTATCCTCTTTTTGGTGAGTGGGCCTGCCTCGTCGTTGAGATTGCCACTAAAACAAATGCATCATTAGAGTGATTCCAGCGAAGTCCTAGAGTAAAGACGCGTTCGCTGTCATCGAAGAATCGATCTCCTTGATTGACCGACGTAAGGTTTGCAAGTAGCTGTGGGTCGTTTGCTGACCATTTATCTACGGTGATTCCAGCAGACCCTAAAATGCCGATTAGCTGCTCTCTAGGCTTAAGGGCCAGCTATATAATATCGCCACCAGCCAGTGTATCGTCGACATAGGTATGTCGGTCAAGAATTTCTGCTCCTGCAAGAAAATTCTGTCCTTCGTCGTTAGTAAGCTGCAACAGGACCGTGATGGCCAGATAAGGTTCACATGCAGTCCCATACGTAACAGTCAACATGCGCAGTATCTGCAATACCTTGTGTGGAGAGTCACGCCAAAAGATGCGGAGCCAGTCGACATCCTCGGGATATACTCTAAATTGTCGAAACATCTTCACGATGTCAGATGTAAACCCAAAACGAAAAAATCTCCATCTGGTTAAGATGACGTTGATGTTCGTCTGCAATTCTTTTTTTTTCCACTGGTCGCAGCGTGGTTGACTCCTTGATCATGGACACAAACAGCTCCTTAAATATTTCCTACACCAACTGCTTCCCACTAAACTTTGGAAGTGTAAGTTTACGGAGATCATTGGACTGCGTCATTACCTATATAGTTGACGCTATGCCAGCTGAGTAGATGACTCTAGTTGCTAGCCTCAGCTTGGCGAGGCGTCCTTCCAGTTCAGTTTTAGCATCGCAGTAATATTCTTCAGCTTGATAAAATTTCTATTTGTTGAAGTATTCTTCTTCCTTGAGTTCAGCGTGGTGCTCACACAGCACATGGTGGCGGGCACTGGCCTTTGCCCGATAACTTTCAAGTAGATTTAGCCGAGTGAACAGGTGTGCTTCAATCAACTTTTCTTGAGCCCTTTTATTGTGTTAATGATAAACCGCTGTATGCGGTGAATCTCAGTGAGCTGGATCTGTAGAATTGCTTGGGTGGTCTTCGACTCCTCACCCATTTTTTTTATAAAACAAGTAGTAAGCAGAAAAGCCGGAAGCAAGAAGAGGCAACAAGTAGTCCCTTACTGAGACAAGCAAGAGATAGGGAGAGGGGAGGAGAGAGTAAGCAATTTGGCAGGAAAGCTTCTAGCTATAGGCAACGAGTTTGATATTTAGCGTTGTAATGATGTATTCGTGATGAAAGACCTCTCCTGGGGTCTGACGTTCTTGGAGCAGGAAAAAGCGGCTATGTGAAAAGATTGTGTACACATACACCAATAACCCAACAGGTAGTCTGCTACTTTGACGTTATGGAGGCAGGCTTGCACGCCTGCGTCGCAGCGATCCACTGAAAGCGCCACTCGCTACTTCGTTGTTGGCGAGCGCGCGATCGAGAGAGCTAGAGAGGGCGTGTGCACAGCTGGGCGCGAGATTTGAAAGAGAGATAGCGCTTCCTTTCAATTTGCAATGATTGCATAACTCTTTCACGTGATATCTTGTGACGTCACACTATGAAAATGGTCGTTGAGGTTAAAAATTCGACAATGTTTTAAAGGGAAAATTTCGAATTTTGCGGCTATTTGTGAAGTTTCACACACAGGTACTTTTTTCCCGAGAAACTGTTCCATTGATCGCGAAGTCGACGACTGTGTTTCGGCGCGAAACTTAAGTACGAATTCGGGTTTACACTTTTTTCAGATTAAAAGTCACTGCACTGTGCACTATCCAACATTAAAAATTTCTCTTTTTTTTTAAGTTCATTCGATCTCGACTTTCACTTACCGTAATAACACGTGATAATCCGTCTCGAAGGAACAAAATTTTCCCGCATTTACCAAACGAAAGCTAATTATTTAGTTTAAACGCGAAGAAACTATCGCTAGGCGCGATACTTAACCCTTAGCGGCTACACCTCAACCAGGCCACATAGCGGCCACATGGGGTAACTCATTACCCCACGCTGAAAAACCTAGTTGTACAAGACATATGGGTGTTTTAACACTTGTAACCGATTGTTTCATGTTTGTTGAAGTGTTCTTCAATATTTCTAATGATTTTTATCGGTCAATTTATAGATGACGTTCTAAAAACTGGTCAAATGTTTTAAATGTTTTAGACCTCCAATTTCACTTTTTCTGAGCCTGGGGTAACTAGTTACCCCGTGTGGCCGCTAAGGGTTAAATTTGTCGGCGACGTGGGGGTGAGGAAAGGAAATATACGTCTCGTAAGTCGTTGATATAAAGACTGAACAGAAGCGGACCCAGAACGGAGCCCTGTGAAACACCAAAATTGGTTGTAAGCCAATCACATTCGCCATTACATTTAATAACCACTCTTTGGTTACGTCCTCTAATATAAGACTTAATTTACAGAACAACGCTTCTGTAGAATACCATTCTGATCAGTTTCTTTAAAGTTTCGATGGAGAGATTGTGACAAAAGGCGGGACGATAAGAAGCTGCTTCTAACTTCTCTTGTTGAAGTTGTTGTCAGACCTGATGTCTTCAATCGACTTCAGAAGTGCCGGCTCCGTGCTGTTGAATTTCCTAAAATCCGTTTGTAGTGGGTCAAGGATTTTATTGTCAGAAAAGAATGCTAGAATTTGGTCATGCACGATCATCTCGAGGACCTTAGAAAGAAAGCTCAGCAGTGTAGTGGAACGAAAGTCCGATACAGTCGCTGGAATTGCTGTCTTTTTAGAGACATCTACTGCGCTCTCTTCCAGACTCCGGGAAAATTCCACTAGCTAGGGATGAATTGAAAGTAGCTGCCAGATGATGACCAAGTATCGGAAGAGCCTTACCTATCACGCATTGAGGGATACCATCTACACCCTTTGCCTGACAGTTAAAATGAGTGACTGCCGACACAACATCGGAGAAGGATATTTCTTTAAAAGAAAATTCGGAGTCGCTGACTGAAGCGATGCCTTCACTAAGATCCTCCTCGGATTCTTTCTGAGAAATAGAATCCCCCGCGAAATGGGTGTTGAGCTCGTCAAGGGTGAAACCATACAACTCTTCGTGAGATTGCGGCAGGAGCCGAAGGCCTCGGCGTTCCTTTCTGATATCTTTTTTATTCCAAAGGGCTTCGAAGATACGATTCTGGAGAAAAGCTTCCCACGCATCCGAAGTACGTGGCTCTGCAAGAGGAGCTATGTGCTGACTGTCGAGTCTCAGTTTTTCGTATTTCATCCTTCTGTATTGTTTATGCAAAGAGTTTCGTTTAGCATAAAGGCGCTGGATTTCTGCGTCAACCCAGGGGGATGTTTTTTTCTTGGCTCTGAACTACTTGAAAAGGGCTAGTTGTTATATTGCCTCCGTGAGATTATTAGTCAAGCATTTAAGTTTATTATATACATCAAGGTAGGGGCTATCCATGTTTGTACAGTCAGAGCTTTCTGAGATAGACAGCAAGTCTTCCTGCTTTATGGACTTAAAGTCTCCGTAAGTAAGATTACTAGATGATTGAAGTTTGGTCACTTGAAGGTGGATCACAACGTCAATAATGTTGTAATGGCTCGAAAATGAGGCTAGCAAATTATTAGAGTCCAGTATATCGTCTTTGTCATCCATAAAGATAACATCAATCTATGTGCGAGACCCATTAATATGATGTATCGCCCAAGTCCGTCAGCATGTTTGCGTTATCGATAAGATCAGAACTACCAGTAAAACAGATTCCAGGAGGATTATAAATAACTGCGACAAATATTGGAATAGGGTGTGCTTAAGGGGAAACACCACTGTAGAAATTTAAAAAAATTGATTTTTTTTATTGGCTTAAAACATGCTTTGAACCTTCTAGAATATAGTACAAAAGGTCCCAATCCGAAAAAAAAAATTTGATTTGAAATTATGGGATATACACCGACCATCTTTGACCACTCCGAAACGGCCCATCGCATACCTGCGAAAGGTATGTATCTGATGAGAAGGACCGCCTTATGGCTTGCCTATTGTTCGCAAACTTCCCTAATGCTCCTATAGATGTCGATCTTAAGCTATTATGAGTCAGTTAGGCTAGTTTCAAAACAAAGTACGTTAGTGTAGCATCTGTATATCGTAAGAAAACGACGCTCTCATTTTCGCTTTCAAAACTATATTTTTGTGAAAGTTTACATTATTTATTATTACGTTGAGCAAAATGGAAAAATAAAAAGTGTACGCAGGAAGAAAAGGCACGAAAAAAAACTATCCAATACGGCATCGGAGCTGTAAATCAGCGAATCGTCCGATGAATCGATGCGAAGCTGAAGGTGATTCCAGTGGCGTCAGTGCATCGGCAAAAAAGCTGGGATTGTTTGTCCAAAGTGTCCAGAAATTATTATATCCAACAGTAAATTTATAAAAGTGCATATGAAATTAATCGCCGGATGGTGTTAGCAATGCGACTGATAGGAGTAGGACTGAATGGAATGATGAAATTTTGTTCGTTTATGGAATTACCACATCCTGTTTTCCAATCTTTCTACGATAAAATAGTGAATCTCATTTCAATAGCAACATTAACAGTTCGTAATAACTGTACGAAGCAAGCTGGACAAGAGGAGAGACGAAAGAGCGAAGAAAATGGTCAGTCTCAAGGGATTACCGTTTCAGGAGATGGTTCTTGGAGGAAACGAGGATATTCGTCACTTTTCGGAGTTGTATCTTTGATTGGATGGCTTACTGGAAAAATCGTCGATGTGACTGTAAAATCTAAATATTTTAAGTCTTGCGAGCACTGGAAAAATAAAACAGAAACATCTGAATACGAAAAATGGTATGCATCACCCGCCAATTTATGTCAAGCAAATCATGAAGGTTCATCTAGTAAAATAGAGGTAGATGCTGTTATTGAAATGTTTTCTCGTTCCGACAATTTCCACGGCCTAAAGTATGTGAATTATTTTGGTGATGGTGACAGGAAGACTTTCAAAGGAATACTGGATTCTAAACCGTACACTAATTTTGAAGTACAAAAAAGAGTGCATCGATCACGCACAGAAAAGAATGGGAACGCATCTTCGAAATCTAAAAAAATAGACGAAAGGCTTTGGTGGAAAAGGAAAATTAACAAATAAGTTGATTGATAAATTATCAATTTATTATGGTTTGGCAATACGGAGGAATCCCAATTGCATAGAGAAAATGAGGAATGAAATCTGGGCAACTCTGTATTATAAAATATCAACCGACGACAATCCTCAGCACGAGAATTGTTCAGATTCCTGGTCTGCTTGGAAAATTGCACAAGCTGAAGGTTCGTTGGATACGTATCATCATGAACCGCTACTTCTTGAAGAAGTTTGCGAAATCATTGAGCCTGTTTATAGAGAGTTGAGTCGAGATGAGTTGCTGTACCGTTGCTTAGGACGTTATACTCAGAACAGCAACGAAAGTTTCAATGCCACCGTTTGGAACTTGACTCCGAAATCATACTTAAGTGGCAAGAAATGTGTCCTTCGAATTATGAAAGCTCTGGAGGTGGATATAGGTCTGCAGGCTTACAATTTTTGTTGTGAAGCCGACGATAATCGCATCAGACACGCTGAGCGCCTTCTGCCCGACGCAGCGACAGAGGCGCGATCAAACATAAAAACGATAAGAAAAGAAGACGAGGAGGAGAATTTGCATTTAGAAGGGCAGCTTTATTGTCCTGGCATTGCAGACTAGCGGAAAATTTTTTTTTCTAAATGATTTCCTTACTTTTTTACGTCCGAAACTGATTTTGAAACTTTAAATTGATTTTTCTGGAAACGAGTTTTTCTCAACGGGCACGCAGCATAACTTGAACAGTTTTCATCCGATCCATTTGAAATTTTAACCATATCTTAGTTATTATATTTCGAAGTGAATCACGTAGGCGGTTTTGAATAAATTGAATAAACAATTTTGATAAACAAAAGCGTTCCTTTTTATTCATGAAAATTTTTAATTTATTTTCAATTCTCTGCCAAATTTGCAAAAATCAATATTTTAAAAATTTCCTACGTGATTCACTAGCTATTGACATCAAGAATAAGTCGATTTTTTTGTTCCAGGTTGAAATGTGCGATTGGTACACTGCCTGCCGCGGAGCGCTTCCGATGCAAGAGACCTCAAAAGATCGGCTATAAATCAGCCATTTTATTTATTTTTTCACAATTTTTTTTTTAATATACTATAATATTAGACTAATAATATATCCAAATATCATTTCTTTATATTCTTTCTTTTCACTCAAAAAAATATACAAAAAACCGCTAGTTTTCGCTATTACAATGGTGTTACCCCTTAAAGACTGAAAAAGTTTGACTAAAATGTATCCAAAATATGCTAATGCAGAAAGTTTCTATATCATTTGGACATTAAATATCAGTTGAATTTAAAATCCTAGCTGCTCCCTTTCGCGAATTATGCGCATTTTTAGATTTTCACATAACAACCTGTAGTTCAAAGCTTGCGTAGTCTAGTTTATTAAGTACAACGCTTTCTCAAGTTTACCGTTTTTTTCAAACTATGTTATAAATAAGTTTGCGTGTTCATTTTTCATTTGAAAAATTTATTTACCAAACCACTTTAGCCAAGCCCAGGACCAACGACGAGGACGTAGTGGTTGAATGGTCCCATTTAATTTTTTCTATTTTTTACTTTTTTACTATTTTTTGTATTTTTTACTTTTTTACTTTTTATCTTTTTTTATTTTTTATGTATTTTTTCTTAATAAATTATATGTTTAATGTTTGGATAAATTTAAATAAGTAATTTTAAATAATATTTAAAATAGATAAAGCGAAGAAAATTCTATTACTACTTTTAATATCTATGACGTATACAACTAGTGATGTATACTTGTTACCTTGTAACGTGCCCAGTATTTCAAAAAATAACGATGTATAGATTCTCCACTTTGCTGTGACCAATAACCTAATGCATTATTGTTTTCTATGAAAAGTAAACTTTCTTTTATGTGCGTAAGAATTATGTGAATTTTTAGTGTTTTGGAAAGATTATCAATGCTTATCAAAGCGTTATCTAATTCATTGATATAAGCATCAAGTGAGAGTCCAACTTTTTCTGAGGTAAAACAGCAATCAACAATTTTATTCATAGGGACAATTTTTGAAAACACTACTTTTTCATATATTTCTATATCTGTTAATTTGTTAGCTTTTATCAATATCATTCTACACGCATTCTCTTCAAATGCATCTCCATGGTAGATTTTCGAAATAAGATTTAGCTTTTTAGACCACAATAAAACTTTCTTTTTAGCTACAAGAGGAACTAATCCTCTCCAAAATAAATGATTAACAAAGCCCTGTAAAACATGAAGCTCAGGTATAACACATTTCTATAAAACATAAATATCTTCCTCTTCAGAAAAAAGAGGAAGATTGATTGTACTATGACACTCTTTTTTGTACTTTATATTTTTACCTACAAGACAATATTTTTGATAATGTGCTCGTAAATCTCCATACGTTTTTAATTGCATACAATTATTTATTTTTAAAGTATTGATTGAACTTGTTGATGCGATATCATCGCTACTGTCTTCAGAAATTGAATCATTTCTTAACGTAGTTAATGAAATAAAACAATACGGACAGGGACATATATAGGTAGCAGTTTGCTGTCCATTAATAATAAGCAAGGGCTTAAAATCTGCAACGAATTTGAATAAAACATTATTCAGTTTTGTTAAATCAACTAAAAGTTTAAAATTTTCATAAGTTTCTTTTATTTTTGGAACTATACATAATAATATTAATTCATCTACACTACTAAGCTTACCTCTTTGACCAATACTGCCTCCTTCAAAGCACAGGGATCTTTCTTTACCTTCAATCGAATCATCTAAACTGAGCCCGTTACTCTCAGTATCTTCGACATTTGACTTTGGTGAAAATTTGCGGGAAGAATTGTTAAACTTATTATAAAGAAACCTTGACCTCCGTCAGCGATAACTTTGACAATACAATTCCCTTCTAATTTTCTATTCTCTATAACCGAATTAACAATCTTAAGCGTCGGTATAGACGACAGACAGGCCGTTGTTGTTTATTTGATGTGTTTCCGCAGTGAAATTCGCACAAACCTACTTTATAAATATCTTTCAATACTGTTGATTTATGCGACATATGCTGATAGTAATTTTTAGAGATAGATTTTCTACCTACATTGCATCTTAAAAAAATTGTAATTTGTCTCTTTTGATTATGTGATGCTCCTAGTTTAATTCGGAAATTGTCTAGATTTTCTTCACTGGATGATAATTATTTTTTTATGTCATCATGAACAATCAGTTTTCTTTTTCAACCACCCGTCGCTAAAGTTAAACTTACACTTCTTTTCACTTGCATCAACAGAGGAATCACATTTATATTTTATTATAGAACTGGCGAGTTGTTCTTGATTTTTGTCACGAAGCTGTCCAACTAGTTTTAATACATTTTCTTTAGGACTCTTACAATCATGACGTATACCTTTGTCAATTTGTTGGAAACATTTACCACAGAGTCGAAGAATATCTGGATTATTTTTATTTTCTTCTGATATTGGAACTTGATTACTTTGTACAGTTTTGTTAAATCGACCTGAAACATCTATGTTAATTTTCAAAACTCTGAAATTTCTTTTACCTTTCTTTACCTTCACGTGCCCAAAGAAGTTGCTGTAGAACACATAAAACAATTACAGGTGCCTTTTATCGATCGCGTCTCTTTTTGAAGCACAGCATCATTATAATTATGCATAATTTATAATTGCCTATTAAAAATCTCTCTTTCAAAATTAAGAAGTGTTAGTTAGCATGATATACATATACTTGAAGGATATTTTTCATTATTCAGATCAAAATCCTCTGACAACCATTTTTTTATAACACTTGCAATTTTTTCATTTATGAGAAACGTTTCTGGTTTAATTTTACCAAAGATAATTTTCCTACCACATGGAGCGCATATCTTTATTTTATTCTCATTATGAGAACATTTTCTCCCGTGACTCATTTTGAAATCAGAATAATTTTAAAATTACAATTAGATGAATAAGCAGTTGTTCTGATAATTAATAGAAAGTCGCAGGCAGGGTCGTCGTCATCGTCGAACAGGAATTCCGCAATCTAAGAAGATCGCGGCAGTAACTATAGCACTAACTAAACTAGACTTATATATTTCATAACTCAACTTCTGCTGCGAGATAGAAAATTTAGGATCGCCGCCCCCTACGTGAATTTATAAAGTAAATAGTAACGCGCAAAAAACCAGACGGCTAATGCTCGACAGTCGGTGTTTGGGCCACGATTACTCGATAACTGCGGCAGTATGTTTGCTCTAACTTTGCAAATTACTGTATTATAGTGTAATAAAGTAATTTTGAAAGTTATAGAAAATGTATACCCTTAGTTTCCAAAATACTGCGGGTAGAAGAGGAAAGAGCGCAAAAAGGCAGGCGGCTGAGGCTCGACAGTCGGTATTTGGGCCGCGATTGCTCGATAACTGGAGCAGTACATTTGCTGTAACTTTGCACATTCCTTTATTATACTGTGATAAAGTACTTTTAAATGTTATGGAAAATGTATACCCTCAGTTTTCGAAATACTGCGGGTAGAACGCACGAAAGCCTACCTCCCTGCTGGCGAAATGAACATATATATATATATATATATATATATATATATATATATATATATATATATATATATATATATATATATATGGATCAATCCATGCCAAAACGCACCCGGCTCTGCCCAAAAATGGTAAAGACTTAGAAAAACTTGTATAGGGTCAAAATTTAGGGTTTTTTATGTAGAATCAATAGCTATGTGGCGCTTTTCAAAATTATCAAAATGGCGGACCAAAAAACCCGATTTTCTGACCAGTTTTCCGAAAATTTTCCGATTAATCGTTCATAAAAATATAGATAAAATACGACAATTGTTAGTAAAGGTCATTTTATATGTTTTCGGGTACACTGAATCCGAATCCGCTGACCATTTAACCTTATCACTCCAGGATTTGCTCTAACCTAAAAAAATACCTCAAAAACGCTCAAACAGGCATGATTATGGCTAGATAAAGGTTCGTGACGATGCATTTGTTCGTTTCAAGGGTCGCGTATTTCAAATCCAAGGTCCGTTCAGCTCGTTCAGTCCAAAATTTGCCCCTAGCCTTAAAAATATTTTTCAAAAACGCTCAAATAGGCATGATTACGGCCAGATTAAGGATCGTGACCATAAATTTATACGTTTTCGAGATCGCTGATTTAAAGTCTAAGGTCCGTTTAGCCCGACAAGCCCAAGATTTGTCGCTAACCTCAAAAAGTACTTCAAAAATGCTCAGCGGGTATGATGACGGCCAGATGAAGAATCGTGACCATATATTTATACATTTTTGGGGCCACTGATTTCAAATCCGAAGTCCGTTTAGTTCCATCAGCTAAAAATTTGTTTCTAACCTCAAAAAATATCTGACAAATGCTCAAATGGGCAGGTTCATGGCCAGAAATGGACGGTTATACTTTAAATCTCTACAACAACTTCCTTTTTATCACTTGAAAATTTTCTGATAATAATACTCTTGTTTTGTAGTGGAATAAAACACTGATTGCTTGAAATTTGTGGGACAGAAGGAGCCTCGTCAAATCGTCTTTTTAATCTTCTTTGAGTGTTGCTATGTGTTACTTTTGAATAATAAAAGAACTTTATATTTTTTATTGAATGGCATGCTTACTCATAAAGCCGCTTAGCTGTTAAAATGCTGTTGATTGCTGATGCTTGGAGGCTTGCATTCCTAGCTCCTATTTGAAGAGTTGCACCAAGGCCATCATGTGGGCCTTTTCCGTGAGCCGTCGCGCAAAAATGCCATTCTGCTTTGATACCAAAATCATTTTCATGATTACATAAATTTTGGATATTAAATCGATTTTTAAAATGTTGTTTTGCTCCATCAGAAAAGTAGATAATCTTTGTAACTTTGTGTTGTTTCTTTAGGTAATCAATTATCGTCAAATTACACACATACACCGCTGCAGAGTCATGAGTATTTGATTCAGAAATCACGATTATATTTCCATGTTTTAATTCACCTTCATCGCGATAATAATAAACTACTTGAGCTGCTTTTTGAACAACGAAAGCAAAATTCTCTGAATAATCTGGTAGCACAAGAATTTCTCCTGGCTTTAAGCTTCCCTTCAATTGCTTAAAATATTCTGATCGTTGTTTGTTAATATAATCATGAGGTTTTAATGATTTTAACCGATGACCAAGAAGTTCGAGGAAATTTTCAGTAGTTGTGTTGATGTAATCATAGTTGTTCTATCTGTCGAATGCCAAGAGCTAAAAGTTAGATCCTTTACGTCTGCTTTTTCCAAACCTGATTCAAGCTAGGATCTGAGCTTATCGTAATTAGGGCAGTTTTTGCATTCGTTAAGAAAACATTCTCTATTTGAGTTACGACATACCACGAGATTAAGACAATCGGTATAGTTTTTTAATGGGAATTCCGATTTAGCCATCAGGTCAGATAAATAGATGGCTTCGAGCAAAAGCTTGACATTCTCATGAATCACACATACGCAAACAATATGAGTACCATTACTTCCGAGTAAAACACAATTTTAAGGTTGTAATTGGCAAAACTTTGAAAGACCTATAGTAGTATCTGGATGCTCTCCACAGAGCTAAGCTAAACAATGCCAGTCTCTTCTGTTTGAGGACTTTTTCTCCATCAATCTCAACAGATTTTTTATTTCTATATCCTGGGAGAATTCTGCTGTTAGAATCACATTCATAGAATTGTTTCACTCTATTAACCGTAGTTTGTGGCAGCGATTTACCTATTTTTGGGGGTGATCTAGAAAAAGAGCCATTCGTAGCTTTTAATTCTTTAGCTTTTCTAATGGAGTAAGTCGTAGTATTGAATAGAGAAGAAATCTTCTCTATTGACCACTTTGATGGCAGTATGGTTAGAATAGCTATCCTGTCGGGATTGTGCTCTGACAACGATGACAATTTTTCCCTTAAACCTTCGATGATTTCATGGATGTTTTCCTCAGCATTTGAAGAAGTCGAACTGTCAAGATCTAATTGCACATTCTTATATAGGCTATCTTCATTTGCACTGTTAGATACAGAAGTATTGTTCTAATTGTCATTTACGTTTTCAGCATGAGTATCATCATTGTTGGAATTGTGGTTCACGTCTTCATTATGAGTATCATTACTAGTATATGATATTTTCCTACATCCACTGCAAATCATATTCTCTGCAGAAGCAAGCCCGAAATGTCTGCAAAGCCTAGCTGGTAGTGGTCGTAATGATTTGCCTATGTGAGCTACCAATTTGAACGGATTGCAACAGCGATCTGTTCGAAAAGACTTCTTCCTTTTTGAAGTCATGATCATGGAAAGCTAGCTCAAAGTCAATGCAAATACTGTGTTTATATGCGTGTGAGAACTATACGTCTATATGTACGAGTGCGTATTTATAGCCTTCAAAATAATCTCTGGTAAAATTTTACGATCATCAATGCTATATTGATTATATTTATCCGTTAGCCCGCTACTCAAACGTGATCTCTAACACGGAAAATATGACAACCCAAAATGCAAGCAAACCACGAAGCAGGAAAAAACGCTACCAGCCGCTTCCTTTGAAAGATTCCTTGACAATTTACCAATTATCACTGCTTCACTGATTATATTTTTTCGTTAACCCACTCAAACGCGATTACTGTCTGTCGTATACTGTCCATCTGACGAATAGAACAACTATGATTACATTAAACACAACTACTGAAAATTTCCTTCAACTTCTTGGTCATCGGTTAAAATCATTAAAACCTCATGAGTATATTAACAAACAACAATCAGAATATTTTAAGCAATTGAAGGGGAGCTTAAAGCCAGGAGAAATTCTTTTGCTACCAGATTATTCAGAGAATTTTGCTTTCGTTGTTCAAAAAGCAGCTCAAGCTTTTAACTATAATAATAATCAAGCCACAGTATATACTGTAGTTTATTATTATCGCGATGAAGGTGAATTAAAACATGGAAATATAATCGTGATTTCTGAATCAAATACTCATGACTCTGCAGCGGTGTATGTGTGTAATTTGACGATAATTGATTACCTAAAGAAACAACACAAAGTTACAAAGATTATCTACTTTTCTGATGGAGCAAAACAACATTTTAAAAATCGATTTAATATCCAAAATTTATGTAATCATGAAAATGATTTTGGTATCAAAGCAGAATGGCATTTTTGCGCGACGGCTCACGGAAAAGGCCCACATGATGGCCTTGGTGCAACTCTTCAAATAGGAGCTAGGAATGCAAGCCTCCAAGCATCAGCAATCAACAGCATTTTAACAGCTAAGCGGCTTTATGAGTAAGCATGCCATTCAATAAAAAATATAAAGTTCTTTTATTATTCAAAAGTAACACATAGCAACACTCAAAGAAGATTAAAAAGACGATTTGACGAGGCTCCTTCTGTCCCACAAATTTCAAGCAATCAGTGTTTTATTCCACTACAAAACAAGAGTATTATTATCAGAAAATTTTCAAGTGATAAAAAGGAAGTTGTTGTAGAGATTTAAAGTATAACCGTCCATTTCTGGCCATGAACCTGCCCATTTGAGCATTTGTCAGATATTTTTTGAGGTTAGAAACAAATTTTTAGCTGATGGAACTAAACGGACTTCGGATTTGAAATCAGTGGCCCCAAAAATGTATAAATATATGGTCACGATTCTTCATCTGGCCGTCATCATACCCGCTGAGCATTTTTGAAGTACTTTTTGAGGTTAGCGACAAATCTTGGGCTTGTCGGGCTAAACGGACCTTAGACTTTAAATCAGCGATCTCGAAAACGTATAAATTTATGGTCACGATCCTTAATCTGGCCGTAATCATGCCTATTTGAGCGTTTTTGAAAAATATTTTTAAGGCTAGGGGCAAATTTTGGACTGAACGAGCTGAACGGACCTTGGATTTGAAATACGCGACCCTTGAAACGAACAAATGCATCGTCACGAACCTTTATCTAGCCATAATCATGCCTGTTTGAGCGTTTTTGAGGTATTTTTTTAGGTTAGAGCAAATCCTGGAGTGATAAGGTTAAATGGTCAGCGGATTCGGATTCAGTGTACCCGAAAACATATAAAATGACCTTTACTAACAATTGTCGTATTTTATCTATATTTTTATGAACGATTAATCGGAAAATTTTCGGAAAACTGGTCAGAAAATCGGGTTTTTTGGTCCGCCATTTTGATAATTTTGAAAAGCGCCACATAGCTATTGATTCTACATAAAAAACCCTAAATTTTGACCCTATACAAGTTTTTCTAAGTCTTTACCATTTTTGGGCAGAGCCGGGTGCGTTTTGGCATGGATTGATCCATATATATATATATATATATATATATATATATATATATATATATATATATATATATATATATATATATATATATATACTAGGGGGGCTGCGCCCCCTGCTCGCTCCATTCGCCAACCCCCACATCTTACAACAATATTTACAATTATTTGTTTGCTTGACATTATTAATTCTTATAAGGAAATAATATAATTATTTTTTCTATTTTTTCCACACCACCTATGAGGTAAATAGAAAGCTGCGTTGATTTTTTTGTTTTGTTTAATTTACTAATAATCATATTTAATAATGTACTGATAAATAAATGTGATTTATTGACACGATAAACTCACATATATTTTTCATGATTATCATTTAATTATTAGTAACTTAAACCGTGGTAATCATCGCTAGTCGCCATACACAACGACGTGGAGAGAATCCCTTTCCCACCTCTATTGAAAAAGATTAACTTAAAAATCATTACGATAACCTGTATAATAATTAACGTAGATAATTCTATATTATATTTATCTTTCAAGTATTTGTTATAATTTTTAATTTATTAATTTGCAATGGAGATTACCCAGCTGTCTCCTTCCTATCCCCGGTGTGTATACTCAATAAAATAAAATTTTATAGAACACTATTTAACTTTTAAAATACATCTATATATACCATTTGTGTATATTTAGATCTATTTATCAATTTAAAATTAATATGTTCTACTTATTTTTTTTCTAATGGGTATAAAAAAGTAATCATATAAATATACTCTTAAAAGGAAAAAAACTTGTTGAATTGAAAAATATTACAATTACAAAAACGTATAATAACATTTTTTAATAAAATAAAATGAAATGCTTTCTTACCTAATAAGGTTGTTCTTATAATAATATTACTACACCACGTCTTGAAATAATATTAAATAATCACGTTATTAATTATATGATTACTTTTATGATTGGCTAATGTGCTTTGAATGTTTTATTAATTTTTCTTTATTTTAATAATTAGTTATAATATGTGAGTATATGAAACATTAAAAATTTGAAGTGGAAATATGGCGTATTCGAAATAAATAAATGATTAACCAAATTTTATAATCCATGCAATACACGCAATATTTGTAACGTATTTATAATACTTCTCCAAACTTTCTGAAAGATAATAATTTAAAATTGGATCATTGTTTTCTACCTTTAACATTAAAATTTCAGAGAGCTGCAACCGTATATAACATGGTACGTTTTCCCAATTTTTGAAAATTTCTAAATCACCATCTTTCCCAACAAAATTGTCCATTTCATTATTTAATTTAGTGTAATATAAATTTTTATCTACAGAATGTAAATAATTTTCATATTCTTCTTCCTATTCTAAATAGTCATGAATTTGTTTGTTTAAATCTTGTAAATTTTGCAATTCTTGGGCATTTTGTAAATCCTGTAACTTAACGTAGCAATTTTGAATTGGATCCCACTATATACTATCGTCAATTTATTCATCTAAAGCCTCTAAAGATTCTAAGTTTCGTAAATTTTCCATTCCTTCATTATGATCTTGATTTAATTTCCGTTCCATGTTATCCATTTTTGTAATTTTCGAATATATATTAAAAATGTAATGAGAACTGTTTTTTCAATAGTTTATTTTATTTTTATTTATTTATAGATATATTTTAATTATATTTTAAAAGATGATCTTAATTTTCAAAAATTTCTTGCCATACTACATTAACAATTTTTGTTAAATTTTCAGACTCATTTTGAATACATACTTTTTCTGGGTCTTTACATCTAGATAAAAGAACATATAATTGGCCATGAGTAAACAAAGGTCTTTTTATAAATATTCCTATCTCATCAAAACTTTGACCTTGGGATTTATTTATAGTCATTGCGAATGCTAATACAATAGGAAATTGTTTTCTATCAAGAATAAACGGTAATGATGATGATTCTCCAGTAGTTAAGGTTATTGGTGGAATGATATCCAATTTTTTCTCCTGTTATTATTTCTGCTTCAATATTATATTTAAATAATTTTATTATTTTTAATCTTGTACCGTTACATAAACCATCAGTAATACTTAAATTTCTAATCAACATATTAAATTAAACAAAACAAAAAAATCAACGTACACATCTATTTACCTCCTGGGTTGTGTGGAAAACATAGAAGAAACTTTTATTTAAATGTTATTTTACAAAAAAAATGGATTGATAATTGAAAACTTTATAAATAAAAAATTGTATTGAAAACCTAAAACAATTTAACTAAATTTAATTTAAGTTTTTAAATGTTTTTCAAATAATGTAACCACTCCGTATAACACAAAAAAACGCAGCTATCTATTTATTAATTTCTCTATTTACCTGAAAGATCGTTTCTATCTATTTATAAGTCTGGATATTTTCCTTTTAATCATTATGAGAGATTTTTTTAAAACATTATATAAAACTAAATACAATGAGGGGGGGCTGAGGGAGGGCGGAGGGAGGACATGAGGAGGGGAAAGAGTTTGAGGTGGTCAAATGAGGGGATGAGGGGGTTGAGGGGGGAGGGGGGTCCATGTGGAAGTCTACAAAAGTGAAAAATAACGTAAAAAAAGTAAAATTTAACGCTATTTTGAGGAGATATCGTAAGAGGAGGGGCTGATGGGGGGTCGAGGGGGGATGAGGGGGGGGGCTGGGTGGTAGAGTTAGCGAATTAACTATATATAGGTAGATATATATATATATATATATATATATATATATATATATATATATATATGTATAGTAATTTTTAATTACTATTTATTTTACATTTAATTTTTTGCCTTTGTTTAGTTAATTGAAAAAGTCATTATGTGAAACTTTCTGCATTTGCAGATTTTGGATGCATTTTAGTCAAACTCTTTCAGTCTTCAAGCACACCGTGGGGGGGGGGAGACCCCTGCTGTATGCTACAGATATGGTATTCAGGAATGAGCAGCTTACCCTTATCCTGCATTGGCGATGAAGTACACAATATAGTTGCTTTGTATGAATTGTGGATATACTAAACAACTCCCCCGCCTTGCGTGTTTCTATCCTACCTAATCGTAGAGTACCCCTCGATCTGAACACAATCATCCGCGACTTTTGTACCAAAGCTTGTCTCAATAACATCAAAGAGGTGGTGGAAGGGTTTGACTACAAGAAACTGTTTAAACGATTCAGAATATCTATTGAGAAATGTTGCATTTAAAAAAGCCGCTCTCAATCCCTCGACGTTCGCCTCCTTCACGTTACCGCGGATTAGTCAATCCTGAGAGGACTTGACAGACTTGTTTGACTTTACATTATTGCTGCGTAAACTGTCCCCCCTATGCCATATATACTTAAATCCCAAGCGGAAAGTTATTCATTTTAATCGGTTATATTTATCAAATATTTATTTGCTAAGGTACTAATTTATGAAAATTTTAGTAGCAATTAATTTTGAAATGGTGTCCTGGTCAAGAGTCGAAATGACAACTACGCTAATATGAAAATTAGTGAAATACTTATTTGCGCACATAATATGATCTACAAGATTTCTACGACAGAGGCGAACGTCTCTGGTGACTTTTTGCGAAACGAGACAAACGCTGTTGATGGAGTAAACGCTTGTACTTCCGATCGCAGCAGATAAGAGAAAGCAGCAAATAAGAGATGCCTGTAGAGCACTTTTTATTTTTAGTTAATCAATATATTCTTTATGTTTATTTTTTACAACAGCATTAAATAGAATAAATATATTCATATTGGAACTACTTATATAAAGTTTTAGGAAGCTAAGTGCCAATGAACTGGCAGCAGTTTTTTAACTCTATGATGTATTACTATGAATGTTTGTTATGCAAACGAAAATAAATATATTTATCTCTCTATCTATCTTTATCTCGTCCTCTGCACACGCTCTCTCACTTTAGTCACACTTTGTACCGTTTTATTGGCCACTGCCGTACCTTCGAGTGTTTTGTAACAGGACTATTCCAATCACCTTTCAGCAAGCCAGTAATACTGCAATTTTCAACATCAAGCGTGCTGTACTCTCATAAATATTCTTCATTGCATCGGCGTCTCGAGTTTGAGGTTACCATCAATATCTTTGCAATTAAACTGCATACGCGAAAGCGAGTCATGTGCATGCCCCGAGACATAAGAACGACAGGTACGTGCGAATTTTAACGACGTGTCTCAGCGAGAGCGTTGCGTTATGGTGACCTGCAGCACTTACAGCTGTGCCGAGTGTGGTCTACTTCATAGCAAAGACAAACCTTACAAGTATTGCTGCGTTAAATGTAGTAAGTTATGTAACGATAAATGCATGATCTTAAAAAATAACGCAACGGAAAAATGCCATATATGCAAACCATGCATTAATAGATGTGACAAATCTGCACCAGCGAATAAGCCGGTACATACACATGACGTGATGGATATTGGTAGAGGTTTCAGTAAAAGTGGTTACTCTAATATAGTGCAACACTTATGGATTGCGGTAACTGCTGTTACAAAAAAAGTGTTTCAGGAAGCTGCCAAAATGAGCAAGAAAAAAACACAAATAATGAGAAAGATCATTTGACCGTGTCTGGTGATTGGTCCTGAGCTAAAAGAGGATTTTCTTCTCTCATCGGAGTAGCTTCTTTGATTGGAAAATTTAGTGGCAAAGTAATTGATCTCTTCGTTAAATCAAGTGTATGTAAAGGATGTGAAAAATGGGCTGGACAAGAAGAAACATCTGAATATCAGGTGTGGTATGAGACTCATGCCGAAGAATGTAGCGCTAACCATGAATGCAGTGCCGGTATGATTGAAGTAAATTGTATAATACAAATGTTCAAGAGGTCATTTGAGTTTTTCAAAGTGTACTATAAATATTACATCGGCGATGATCTGCAAAACTTTCAAAAAACTACTTGATGAGCAGCCATACGGCGATGATCTGCAAGTCCAAAAAAAGAATGCGTTTTACATGTAAAAAAACATATGTACAAACGTGTAAAAGAAGCGAAAAAGCAACTCACTCAAATTAAAAAAGCAAAAACAGCTTTGGAAGAAAAAATAAAAAAGCAGCTCCTGCGAAGAAGCCAGCTGCAAAGAAAACTGCTGCAAAGAAAGAAGGAGCCTCGAAAACAACTGTTACATCTACTAAGCGAAAAACTGTTGTAAATCTTCCAAAGCCAATAAAAAATGCTCCTTTTACAAACAAATTCATGCAAGATATTTCACTCTATTATTGATTAGCCGTGCTAAACAACAAAGATTCTGCTGAAGAAATGAAGAAAGCTCTATTTGGGCGACTTTTTATGATAAAAGCTCTACAGACGCTAATCCGCAGCAGTCCTACTGACCTGTTGATTCATGGTGCACGTATCGTAATGCAGAAGCTGCTAATGCATGGAAAGATTGAAGCACCCTCCAGCTCTCGATAAAAACACGCAAGAATTACTAACCGATCTATGAAGACTTATCATCATACGATTTACTTCAAAGATGTGTCGGCGCAAATACTCAGAACAACAATGAGAGCTTTAATGCTTGTATTTGGCAACTAGCTCCAAGGCATATATTTGCAGACAAAAAATCGTGGAAATCGCAACATATTCTGCTGCTTCTACCTTTAATGAAGGGTTCCAACCTTTATTAAAAATCATGGAAACAATGGGCGTCTCAGTTGGCGTGGAAGTGGCAAACTTCGTACAGCGGCAAGACGAAGCGCAAATTTTGAAAGCTAACAAGTACAGCCAAAAAGCTTCTAAAGAACACAGGGTGGCCCTTAGAAACGCTAAATTGGAAGTACAGGACACCTATGAGGAAACTAAAGGTCCAATATATGGAGCAGGCATCGCCGCTTAAGGGTAAGAGGTCATTTTCATTAAAAAATCATGATATTTTCGGTGTATTTTAGAAAAAAAAACATTAAACGCGTTTTTTTCGAAACAACGTATTTTTTACCTGACTGACATGATTCAGAAAAAACTATTGGGCCGATCAGGATGAAATTTGGATATGTTATTCTACACATGTATACCTTCAGTTTCCTCTAGAATTATGTTAATTGGTTAATAATTAACCCTTTATTTAAACAATTAACGTTAAATAAAATTGACAATTTTTCAAGTCGGCCATTTTGTATTTTTTTTCGGATTTAAAATATCCTAGAGAACACGATAGCGACAACTATACCTTTCACTAATAACCACGATTTTTTGTTTTAGATGCTTCAAAGTTGAGTTATCGTGTCAGCCAGATTTTAACGGGGGTAACTTTCGACGGCCGTACCAGCGCCCTATATCATCAAAAAAAAATTGTCTGTTAATCTTAGTAACCTTATATTTAATGTGTAAAAATACTGATTGAATAAATTTAATTTTACTACGAAAAAAAAATTATTGAGTAAAACTCTAATAGATCTCAGACTACCCCCTTATTGACAAAAATAAACTAACGATCATACTGCTACTATTCGACTTTAGCAGGGCGTTTGACACCATCGAAATTACTCCGTAAGTTGATACGCATGGGTTTTTCTAGGAGTGTTCTTCTGTGGCTTAATCATACATTTTTGGTCGTAGGCAAAAGGTCATAACTAACAACAATGGGAAATCAGATTGGCTAACCACCAATTTGGGTGTGCCACAAGGTTCAGTCCTGGGGCCCTTGCTGTTTAGTCTTTACATCAATGACTTACAAGACGTACTAACTGGTGGTTATATTGAACGCTTGCTATACGCGGACAACTTACAAACTTACACTCAAGTGACCTGGCAGGATCTTTATGCGGGCATCAGTTGCATGTGGGCCGAAGCGTCTGAACTGCGACTCAATTTCAGAAAAACAAAAGCGATAATTTTTGGCTCCGAACACAACATCAATCGGTCACAAGCTCTTGACTCGAAAAGAAAGAGAAGCGTCAGTTGACCGTTGAACCTTCGTTCGATCGCGTGCCACGCAGTGACTTTATAATAGTGCTCGTGAAATTGTTTCTTTAATTATAAAATGCCGAGAAATTCAAAAGCTTCACGAGAGGAGCGGAGTAGCTCAAGAATTTATTTGAGTAGACCGAGAAAAAGGCCTAACCCAATGAACAAATCCGACGATACATTTACGACTAAGAGCGCGTCATCTAAAAAAATTAACTTGAATACGAGTGACAGTGTAGCAGAAGATACTGAAAAACATTTCAGAATTATTGATTTTTTACAAGTATTTTCTTCAAATTCAAGTGTAGTTAAGTGTGCTGAATGCGATGGAAAATTTGTGTTTCAATGTTGTAAGAAAGAAGGTCTTGGTTTTGAGATACAAGTGAAGTGCTCCAATTGCAATCCACGCTACATACCGTCGAGTGAAAAAATTGGTCACCGCTACGAGATTAACACTCGATTTGCCTTTACAATGCGTGCATTAGGTTTAGGCCTAGCAGGGTGTAATAAATTCTGCGGCTTAATGGACATTTCAAGTCACTTTTTATCCAAAACATCTTACTTAAGTAATATATCCATGATCGCAACTTCTGTACAAACTACTGCTGAAAAGTTTCTCCTTTCCGCTGCACAAGAAGAAATAAAAATAACGAAAGAAAATTCAGAATCTGATGTTTTGACCGTTTCGGGAGATGGGACCTGGCAGAAGCAAGGTTTCAGCTCTTTATACGGTGTAACTTCGTTGATAGGCTACTGGACTGGCAAGGTAATTGATATTCAAACTAGCAGTTTATATTGTCAACAGTGCAAATTATGGGAAAAAAGTTAAATACGGCTGAGTTTGAAGAATGGCATGAAGAGCATGTAAATAACGGTGAATGCCAAGCCAACCACGCGGGTCCATCAGGAAATATGGAAGTGGGAGCAGTAATAGACATGTTCAGCCGCTCTGAAGAGAAGTATGGAGCAAAGATTGGTAATTATGTTGGAGACGGAGATAGTAAGACGTTCGGTAATTTAGTCAAAGCACAGCCATATGGTAAAGATTTTGTTATTAGTAAAAAGGATTGCATCGGACACGTGCAAAAAAAGAATGGGGAAACGTTTGCCTGACCCTGTTAAAAATACTGTTGAAGAAACAATCGTAAAAACAGGAAAAAACGCTGGTAAAAAAGTAAAGTCCTTGGCGGTAAGGGAAAACTCACCGGAAAAATGATCGACAATTTAAGTAGATACTATGGAGCAGCTATAAGACACAATTGCGATTCGGTGCAAAAAATGAAAGATGCCATCTGGGCTACCTACTACCATCAGCAGTCAACAGACGAAAATCCTCATCATGAAAAGTGTCCGAGCGGCGAGACTTCGTGGTGTCCTTATAAAAAAGCTTTGGCCACAACGGGGGTAGAAAACTTTAAGGATGCATACTCTCCACTTCCACAAGACGTTATGGAAGCTCTAAAACCAATCTACGAAGAGTTGAGCAAGGACGAACTCTTAGAAAGATGTGTCGGAGGTTTTACCCAAAACGCCAATGAGAGTCTTAACCAGTTGATTTGGAAAGTTGCACCGAAAAAGTTACCTGGTAGCAAACAACTCGTAGAACTGGCATCGTATATAGCTGCAAGTACGTTCAATGAAGGCGCAGGTGCTTTACTTACCTTTTTGTCCGATATGGGTATCAGCGTTGGACCAAGCGCGCACGATTATGCAAGATTGGAAGATAACTGTCGGATAAGTAAGGCAGAGTTTCAAGCTGAACAGCAGACTAAAGAGGCCTGGATTTTGCGTAGATTGCAAAAAAAAGAAGCTGAGGATAACAATGTTGCAGCAGGAAATGTCCTTTATGGAGCTGTTATCGATGACTCGGTGTGAGTTAAAAAAAAAAGATTTGTTCTTAACTTTTTCATACTTAAAAACATTAAACGCGTTTTTCTCGAAACCACTTTTCCAAAGTCCGTGATCATTGTCATTTCAGAACCGTTTAACCGATTTACACCAAATTTGGTATACAGTTTCTAGGTATAATAAACCTCCCCCCAACGGCTCGTATGAAATTTTTTTTGTACATTAAAGGTATTTTTCACCTCCAAAATGACGAAAATTTTAGTTAAAAATCGCAACTTTTGATTCAAACTGCTATAAAACGTATAAAAATGAAAAAAAATACATTTGGAAACCGTTGGGGGGAGGATTTAGTGATGTTTTAATTAAATTTTACCGAAATTTTGGTTACAGGTAATTTTGGCCGAGATACAGTGATCACCGCAAATCATCTTTTTCAAAAAGCGTTTTGGGAAATGCTCCGTCACCGGCTTATTTGCCGACATAATTGCATTAAAAAAATTGAGAATGTTGTTGAAATGATGCTTAAAAGTGTACAAAAGGTTTGAATAAATTTGGTCAACCCAGTTCTCTAAAAAAAATTCGCAAAAAAAGTGTTTTTTTTAGCATGAAAACCCTACCCTCCCCTTAATATAATGGAAAGAAGACCGTACTTTGCGGGGTTGTTATTGTACGAAGCAATAAATATGGGAAAACCTCCGTATCTTACGGCTCTCTTTGGTAAAAACACGGCCAGGACTTGTGTGAAACAGCGTAATACACTCATCATCACAGCACTTTACCGCCACCTTTTACTACCACGCTCGCTGCGTTGTATACAATCGATTCGTTCTCATTTTTGCACACAGATTGTTTCTTTAAAGGCGGCTCCTACATAAATATGCTTCTTCAGCATAAAAATTTATATAATAATTTGTTCTCATATAATAATATAACACATGGTATAATATGAAAGGATACTCCAAGTAATTAAAAAAAAAAATTTCCAACATAATTCCTATATTGCAAAAGTAATTATCGTCAACTAGACAAATATTAAACAAAACGTTGCAGACTTTTCTATGTCGTATTCGGTTTTTAAGTTTGAAGGTCTCATTTTGTTTCTTGAACGATTTCATGGGGGTGTACCCATATGAAAATTGAAAAAATTTGATAATTCTGCAAAGTTATAACCAATTGTTTATAAGTTCGTGAATGTGTTTTATGAAGAATCGGACGAAACTTTGATAGTTTCCCGAATTTTTCCAACTTTTATATCGAAGTCTCCTTGAAATTATTCAAGTAATTAACAAAATGACACCTTTAAAATTAAAATCGAATAAGAAATAAAAAAGTTTGCAGTGTTTTTTGAATATTTCTCTCGGTGTCGATAATCACTTTTGCAATATGGGCATTTTTCTAAAAAAAAAATTTTTTTATCACATGAAGTACCCTTTTTTATAGTATATCATTTCTTATATCATAATATGAAAACAAATTATTATATAAATTGTACTTCCTTAGTGATTATTAATTAATCCTTGAAATTATTATATAAATTGTACTTCCTTAGTGATTATTAATTAATCCTTGAAATTATTATATAAATTGTACTTCCTTAGTGAATGTGAAAAATTGAATAACGTAACTTTCAAATAAAATAACTTTATATCAATGTCTAATATCAATGTCCACCTACGCATCCATTCATCCACTTTTACACTTCAACCCCTCCACTCACGCAACCATCCATTCACCTACGAATCCATTCGCCCACCTTTACACTTCAATCCGTTTACCCACGTAAACATCTCTCAACCCACGTATCCATACATATATTTATACAGTTCAATCCCCTATCCCTGTATATATCTATCCACCCCCGCATCCATCCATTCACGTTTACGTTTCAAACCCTTCACCCACGCATCCATTCATCCACTTTGGAACTTCAACCCCTGCACCTACGCAACCACCCATTCGTTCACGCATCTATTCATCCACCCAATTATCCATTCATCCACCGTTAAACTTCATCCCCTCCACCCACGCAATCATCCATCTATTTATGCATCCATTCATTAGCATTTACCCTTCAAACCCTCCACCCACGCAAACATACATCCAGCCACACATTTCTTCATCTACCTTTGCATTTCAAACTCTCTCATCACGCCAACACTTCGCCCCCGCAACCATCTATTCGCTAACTCATCCATTTACTCAACTTTACACATCAATCCCTCCAACCACGCAACCATCTGTCCACCCACGCATTCATTCATCCACCTTTACACTTCAGACCCTCCACCCACGCAATGATGCATCCACCGACGCATCCATACATCGGCCTATACACGTATAATCCTCTATCCACGCATCCGTTCATTTACCCATACAATTCCATCCATACACTCATCCGCCCACGCATCAACTTATTCACCCACACACCCACCCATCCACCCAGGTTTCGACTTTCCTTCTTGTAACCCTTAAACGTTGAAAAGTGTCAAATAATACTCATTTCTGAAGTCATTTGGATCAAAAGTTATGTTTGCTTTAATATTATGAAATTTCTCATGTGGTAAATTAGGAATCGCGTTGTAGGACCGTATCTTGCATTGTCTCAATTTACTACCTAAAATTTTTCGTAAGAATAAAACAAGCATAACTTTTGATCCAAATAACTTCAGAAATGCTACAACCACTCAAATTAAAGATCTTCTTATCATCTTATAACTAAAAAGTCTCCATAGCGTAAACTACTAGAAGGAAATTACATGAAACTATGAGATAAACCATTTAAAATATTCGAATAATTGCACAATATTAAGACTGGAATAGTTTTTATATTTATATATATTTTCATTTACCAATTGTGGTTAATCACGATGTGGTTGATATTCCATTTTAGAGATATAGTAAGTTAGAAAAAAATGTTTTTCCTTGATTTATAAAGTTTTAATCATTTTTTTACCAAATTTATTTAAAAAAGTGCATAAATGCACTTAAAAATCTTTGAAATCGAGGTAGGAACCTTTACATCTCAACATCCAGCGCCTGCCTTGCAGGAGAGATATTTATTTTACATTTGTCAACTTTTGAAAGGGTTACAAGAAGGAAAATCGTAACTTTGAAAACTTTACATCACCCTAATACCCATCCATTTACCTAATAGCTTGTTCAGCGACACACTCATCCATTTGCTTACACTCCTTCGCCCACCCATAAACTTATTTACCTATACGTCTACTTAAAAAACTATGCAGACAGCCACCTTCATCCCTCCACCTGCATAATTTATTTTTATTATTTAAAACAAGTGTTATACACACTTATTATATATTTGATAAAAATATTGTGAAAATTAGAATCTGATAAATATAATAAACAGAGTAGGAGCAAGCAATAATTTTAATAAAATTCAGTTTAACCAGTTTCGAAGAATAACATTGCTACTTCTTACTTATTTAATACTATGTTTATATTAAAAACATTCAAAATGTATAAGTTTTTAATATTTTATATGAAATTAAGTAAATTATTATAAATAAAATTAAAAATAATATTTATAAAATTTATAAAAGTTACCAGTCAGATCTTATGTATACTCGTATGTACGTAATAATCTTTATTACATAATACATTTTATTGAAATTATTTCATATATATCCAAACCAATAATATGTATGTATTTGTAATTGTCTCTATAAGTAATATGACTATAATTTATAGGTTATATACATCCTTATATTATATAGTTGTTTGTGAATCCTATAAGATTTACACCCTCCTCGTCTGCTTATCGCCCTTTCTTGCGCCTCTCAAAGCTCTCCACTTTCTCCTCGTCAAAATAAGGTAATATTGTTTTAAAAATAGGTTATTTTGATTTTATGTCCTCTTTTGCTTCTCCTCGTGCCTTCTCACCCTTGTCAACCTTCCCTCTTGCCGCCCTCGCCATCTGTCGCCCCTCCCTGGTCCTCCACTTCATGTCCTCTTCATATTTCTGCTCATAGTCCTCTACATGCCCTCTTATTTGCCTTATTCACTCTTACTTGTCAAAAATTTTTCTTTCTGATTATTTTATTTATTTTATTTTATTTTTATTTTTTACATGGGACAAGCCCTTTTACATATTTGTAGTATATACATATACTTTTCATATTTTTAGGGTTGCCACCCCATCAATGCCACAGGACCAGGCTACTGCATCAGATTTCCGTCAGATACAATACTAATATTTATAAGTTTTTATAATTTATATATTCTTTATGAATTGGGTATAAATATCAATGCTATTCGATATATAATATCGCTACTGTTCGACTTTAGTAAGGCGTTTGACACTATATCACCATCTAAATTACTTCGTAAGCTGATACGCATGGGTTTTTCCAGGAGTGTTCTTCTGTGGATCAAATCATACATCTTTGGTCGCAGGCAAAAAGTCATAACTGACAACAACGGGGAATCTGATTGGCTAACCAACAATCTAGGTGTGCCACAGGGTTCAGTCCTGGGGCCCTTGCTATTCAGTCTTTATATCAATGACTTACAAGACGTACTGACTGGTGGTGATGTTAAACACTTGCTATACGCGGACGACTTGCAAACTTACACTCAAGTGACATGGCGAGATCTTTATGTGGGTATCAGATGCATGTCGGCTGTTGCGCGGGCAGTGTCGGAGTGGGCCGAAGCATCCGGACTGCGACTCAATGTCGGCAAAACAAAAGCGATCATTTTCGGCTCCGAGCACAACATCAATCGGTTGCAGGATCTTGGTATGCCCGGCATTGAGTTTCAGGAAGGTGTACATGTGCCTTTCTCTGACTCGGTCACAAACCTTGGTGTTGTCATGGACTCTAAACTCACGTGGAAACTGCAGGTTGATGCTGTTGGAAAAAAGGTAAATCGTGCTCTTTACAGCCTACGATTTTTTAGTTCATGCACAACTCAGGCGTTGAGAAAGCAGCTTGCATGCGCGCTGGTAGTGCCACATTTAGGTTATTGTTCCGTGGTTCACCTTGATGTGTCTGATGAGCTCGAGACGAAGTTTGAACGACTTCAAAATTCATGTGTGAGATACATATGTGGTGTTAGAACGGATGAGCACATCACTCCTCACAGGAAATATCTTGGCTGGCTTACAGTAAAGGAAAGAAGAGCGTACTTTGCGGGGTTATTATTGTATAGGGCAATAAATATGGGACAACCTCCGTACCTTGCGGCTCTCTTTGGTAAAAACACAGCTAGGACTTCCAGTAGGAGCGGTGTGAAAGAGCTCTCGGTTCCGGGATCGCGGACTGATAAGGGTCTCTATTCATTTAGAGCCCAAGGTTCGCGATTCTGGAACACCCTCCCCTGTAGTGTGAGGTATCTGCCGTCCTTATGTAAATTTAAAACGGCGTTAGGCAGGCACCTTAGACAACTGCACGTAGTAAGTTGACATTTTTTCATGATGACGGAGAATTCACATACATGGGTAGTTATTTATTTATTTATTGACTTATTTATTTGTTTATTTATTTATTTATTTATTTAATTATTTATTTATTTATTTATTTATTTATTTATTTAATTATTTATTTATTTATTTATTTATTTATTTATTTATTTATTTATTTATTTATTTATTTATTTATTTATTTATTTATTTATTTATTTATTTATTTATTTATTTATTTATTTATTTATTTATTTATTTATTTATTTATTTAATTATGTATTTAATTATTTATTTATTTATTTATTTATTTATTTATTTATTTATTTATTTATTTATTTATTTATCTATTTATTTATCTATTTATTTATTTATTTATTTATTTATTTATTTATTTATTTATTTATTTATTTATTTATTTATTTATTTATTTATTTATTTATTTATTTATTTACTTAATTATTTATTTATTTATTTATTTATTTATTTATTTACTTAATTATTTATTTATTTATTTATTTATTTATTTATTTACTTAATTATTTATTTATTTATTTATTTATTAATTGTATCTTTTTATTTTTTTATTTTAATTTATCCGTTCTCCCGTGTTCTGTATTCTTAGTCGTGAAAAGTGTTGTAATGTATAAAATATAAAGAGTACATTTTAATAAAGAGTAAATATATCTGCGTGTGTGATGAGTGTATGTATCGGCTGAATTGTAATTGTTTTTAAATTGTGACGTGATGGATGTACGTGTATGCAAGAATGAGTAGACTTCAGAAATTGTTGTGGAACTGTGATATAAACAAACTGTGATATTAGATAATGACAAATTTGTGCAACAATTTTTATATTTATACACTGACGAACTGTGATAGTGATCAAAGACTTAATGTAATGACAAAATAACAATTTTTATGTAATGTATTTTTGCCAAAATTGACAAATAAATCGTATATCTATCTATCTATCTATCTATTTCTTATATATGAAATTCCTTGCTTCATTCCTTCCTTTCTTCACTCCTTTTATCAGAATTTTCTTTTTCTTCGTTGTTTTAAAATACAAAAATTCAAATATTTTAAAATAACATTATATTATAAAAAAAAAATTACAAAATTTTAACCTTTTAACAGACTGAAGGATAAAGGTAACTTCGGAATGTAAAAATTGATATTTTTTTCAATGAAATTATTGATAAATGGTTTAAACTAATTATTTTTGCAAATTAGATGGTATATTTGGCATCAGCAATCTTAAAAATCATTTAAGGGGTCACTCTACAATCTCAGCAATAATTTTCAATAATTTTTTTTTTATAGAAAAATTTATTTAAAATATTCAAACTTTTTACACATAAAAGAAGAGATTTCACACTTATAAAATATATTTTTTATTTTTGTTTTGTATGTAAAATCTGACTGGTACGGCAGCCTGAAGTTGAGCCTACTACAATCTAGTTGACGTGATATCTCCACTTTGAAGAGCCTGAAAGCAAAAAAGTGGACGGATTATTAAACAATAAGCTTTTCGCTATAGCCGGTAGCTTAATAAAAAAAATTTGATGAAAAATAACAAAATGGCGGACATTTTAAATTTTCGACTTTTATTGCAATTGTCTTTTGTTATTTTTCATTAAATTTTATTTATTGAGCTACCGGCTATAGCGAAAAGCTTATTTTTTAATAACCTGTCCTCTTTTTTGCTTTCAGGCTCTTCAAAGTGGAGATATTACGTCAACTAGATTGTAGTAGGGTCAACTTCAGGCTGCCGCACCAGCCAGATTTTACATACAAAACAAAAATAAAAAATATATTTTACAAGTGTGAAACCTCTGATTTAAGTATACAATACTTAAATCAGAAATATTTCAGAAACCAAGATAAGATGTTTTAATTCCATTTTATATTTGTTAAGGGGGAACTCTACTGATTTTTAAAAAATCTCTCCCTTTCTTCCAATAATATTAAAACTTCTTTAACATTTTTTGGCATAATTGGACAAGGTTGAATAAAAGTTTTGAGAATTTTTAACTATATTTTTTTTATTAGTTACTGGAGAAAATGCAAAATTTTGTGATAAAAACGAGGGTTTCTAAAAAAGTTTCTTGCGCACGCCAATTTATCGAAATCTATTATCAAAAATTCCAGAATATTTTTCAACACTAAATTAGCAAAGGTTAAAATTTTTAAAATTGTTAAAACAAAATATTAATTCTGTTTAACATACTGTAGTCCATGTTCTCCGGAAGTTTAAAAAATATCCATGATCATGTGTTGCGCAAGGAATATTTTGAAGATAGAAAAGTAAGTTACGAGAAAGACGCGTTTAAAGTTTTCATTTTGTATATTATCCAATGTACATTATTTCACTCAACTAGCTATAACTTTTCTATAACTAAGCGTTTTCACATCCTGTAGGTCTCAAAATGTTCATAAAACTATAAACATAAAAAGTATGTAATAAAATTTTCGATTGTTTTGTCAAAAATCAGCGGGGTTACCCTTTAAGGGGACCTGACGACCATAGAATTTGAATTAAATTGGTTATATATTTTTAGGTGAGAATGAATTATTCATCATATATTACATTTTCTTTTTCGGTACATTTATATATTTTATCGAAATATACAGGAGAAATTTTTCTTTTTTGGTCGTTTGGTCGCCTTAAATATCTACCGAAGAGAAACTGCTCTTTCTTCGTCGTTCACATGATTTTGAGAGTTCTAAGCATTGGATTGAACTTTTCCAAAGGTTATTTGTTCAAAATATAAGTAAATCTGATATAAGCGAAGAAATTTGTATTAAAAATTCACAAACATAAGTTATAATCTTTCAAAGTCACTTTTTTAGATTTTTTAACTTTCTATCATAAATTTTGGATTTGAAATGGTCCGGCAACTATAACGGTCTATACGAGGAATGAGGACCAATGAAGAGGAATAAGGTTCTTATTCCCCTTTATTCCACGTATATATAGTTATAGGTGCCATACATTTTCGTATTTCCCAATCTCATATTCCTTTAGCGTGCTAGGGGCCGTAGGGACGTAGACCGTGGCGGAAATAGAGTACACCATAAACTCGGTTGTATTTACAGACTATCAAGATAAAATAGATTCTATACAGAAGTACAAGTAGAGAATATTCTAGAATGGCGAGCCGGTGACGTTTCTTCGCGTACCAGCTTTTTAGCATTGAGTTTATTCATAAGTTTTCTCAAAACGTGCTTATGCTTGGAAAGATTTTTCTTTTCTTGTGCTTTTAACGCGACACTGCCTTTTAAAATATTCAAAGCACACTCGCCAATATAGCGCACGAGATTTTTATCGGCCGATCGTAAGAGAATCTTACGCTGTTTTACATCAACGTGACAGAGCGCGTGCAGCAGGGAGATACACGTTTTCGTAAAGTTTTTCGTTTTCTTTTATATTTCCGGAACAGCCGCAACTTGAGGAACAGTCCGGTGAAGACTGAGGTTGGGTGGATGTTGCCTGCTTCATTTCGATTTATAAACTGAATACTCATCGCAAGTACCGCAACTTTTTCTTGGGTACGTACACGTAATGTCGATCATCATTCGGAAAAATACAAGCACGAAAACGTAGATTATCGGGTGTGTCTTGTTGAAGGTCAATATACAAATAAGAGAAACTCTATTTTGTTGTGTCAAAGTTGTGTATGCCCAGTGGTCTTGGATGAACTTGAACCCAGAAGTGTCGGCCCGTCTCAGATCTTTGCGTATATTATTTCTATGAACTCCTATGAGTATTTTACGACCAAAATAAAAATCATCGCTTGGAGAAATCCAGAATAAACTCGATTTTTCAATACTCTTCAGAGGTTTTCCGCGAAATTCTTGTGAATAAATCTTTAAACTATTAGTTCTTCAGCTGAAGTTCTACTTTTAGTAGTATAAATAATTCTAAATAGTTTCGTACCTCTTATACTGATATCATCCATATAACTGCATGAAAAAAAATTGAAAACCACTAGAATTTTTCAGTTATGCCTTTTATGTATTTATTTTACATTTTCAGAAAAAAAAACACATGGAGAAGTATGAGTTTTTATTTAAAATACATGAAGGCCATTGTATTCACAGAGACTTCGAAGAAGTCTGCGAATACTTGGGATTCTCACTTGTTACTTTATATTTTTTCCAAACATTATTAAAATCGCAGTCTACCGATTCCATTGCTTGTTCGCTAAAGAATCCAAGTCCAGTCCTCATGTTTTCGCAAAATTCTGGTACGTGGTGGAAAATAGCATGAATTTTTGAAGTTACCGGTATAACAAGCTCCAAGTAGCTATTTTTGAAATCTTCAATAATATTTTTAAAGGAAGGGTCGAGATCAAAGCAAACGCTTTGACATCTAGAGCGCAGTAAATCAAGTTTATCAACTAAGATTGTACATGCATTTCCATTGAAACTTGTACTCCCATTTCGTATGTCACACGTTACACAGCATGATTTAGCCCATTGAAGTGCATCTTGTTCACATTCCTTTAATCAATGAGTGTATAGAGTATTGACAGTTCCAAGCACTAGATTCAATTCAGGAGGAGCAATAATTTGCAGAAACGTTTTGTCTTCTAGAGTATTAAAAACAGTGGGATGTATACAGTTTTTAAACTTTTTAGCATCTTCTTTCTTAACTCCAGCTTCAAGCCATTTCATATGATTTTGTAAAGAATCGAATCGTTGAATTTTTTAGCTCATATCCCACCTTTATACTTTTGTCGCCGATGTAATGATTCCTGGAATTCTGTGGTGGATTGAATTGACAGACAAACTTTTACAAAATCCCCCTCCTGCGTCAATTCTAAATTTTAAGTGAAAATCAGTCAATTTTAGATTTTCTTTATATATTCTGTCAGACCCTCAAGGTTCGCTTTAACATTAATGAAGTCGAAAACTTTCATTCCGAAAAAGGCATCTACACACTGCATTTTGTCACTGAGTTTTTTTTCCCAATTAGATTCTACAACTTTAGAATTATTTGAAGCGGCACGCAAAGACGCAGCGATTCCAAAAATCATATTCTGGCTTAAACGAAAACTTTGTCGTAATTTTAAGAAATTGTCTGCACAAAACCGCTGCTTCTTTACGGGGCTATTATTTATGCTTTTACCAACAGAAACTTAAAGAGGTTTACCTCCGGTAGCTTTAGTCAATGATATAACATTAGACTCGCCATCTTTCTCTTCACTTTCTTGTACATCGATTATTTTCCTTTTCAATAAAGATGAAACTACTTGCTCGGTAACCTTTGACCCTGACTGCTTAATGCTCTCAGTTAGATTTTTCAACCGCGAACTCAAGTTGCATTTATGAGATAATCCTCTTGCAATAAGTAAAAATGAGTAGCTACAGCGGTTTTCAGTATTAGGCGACTTTGTTCTATCTAAAAATAAGATTTGTAGAACTTAATAATAAAAATATCAGATAATCAATAAAGTTTATAAACTAAACCGTTTGTCAAAGTTAAACTTATACAACGTATCAAAACGAAAATGAAAGAAACTGTGACTGAAACTTGGTTGAAATATTGACATTGCCAGTTATAAAGTTATTCAAATCAATATACATATTTACATACATACCTAATATATTTATATTAGAGATATCTTTGAGTATACTTCGTTGTTCCGCCAATAAGTCTCCCTTTGCGAATTTGTCAGGTTTTGGTTTTCTAGCTATGTGACAAATATAATTCTCGCAGGATCAAGATACAAAAAGTTGGGAAGTCTAATAGTTTGTTGTAGGTTATCTTTAATAAGAGATAGATTTCTTGAGTAAGTTGAGCGTACGACGAGAGGTAAACGATCGTCAAAAGCATCGTAGTCAAGGTATTTTTCTACCTATGCTTTCGGCATTTTTATAATCAACGTTTGAACTTATTTGATAGAAACACTATTATTTATTTACAGTATGTGTGGCAAAATTACCGAAAGAATAAATATGAATTTCGAATGAAATACAAAAAGCATAATCAATATTCGAACAAAGTACGCCATCTGACATAATAATCGTTAGAAATATGCGTAATAAGAGTATTTAAGCTATTTTTTTCGATTATTTATAGATATTCAATCAAATGTACTATATGTATCTTCAAAATTGAAAAAGATTAAAATAAAAATGTGAATATTCTACTTATTGGGAATTCTGACAGAAAAATAAAGAGAAGAAACTGACGTAATCGATTTTGTTATACTCATGAATAAACTTGTATCAATTATATCAATATAAAAGATACAAAAACTATTCAGAATAGTTTTTATTATTGAAAAGTTGAACTTGAGCTGAAAAATTCATAGTTTAATTCATAGTTTAATTAATGTTAGACGGTTTTGTTTTTGTAGATGCCGTTTATTATTCAAACCTCTAATAAATACAAAATACTCTTCTAATATACTCTAGATTGTAATGAAATTGAGAGCGTTGTAAAGCTGGAGAAGCGTCCTTCATGTCAGCAGTCTGAAGCGCAAGTGAGAGCCTGCAGTTCGGCAGGCGCAACGAGCGCAGTCGATAAGGCGATCGATAAAAGTGGGGGAGAGGAGAAGACGTTGGGGCCGCATGATTCCGCTGTATAGTTGCGTCCCCCCCTTTTTTTATATTATACGGCTGTTGCCGTGCGTGCATGTAGAAGTATATATATATATATATATATATATATATATATATATATATATATATATATATATATATATATTTCTGACATTTAAAGATTTATTAATAAGAATATCGCGGATAACCTCTGAAAAATATTGAAAAATCGAGTTTATTCTGGATTCCTGCTATATATATATATATATATATATATATATATATATATATATATATATTTCTGACATTTAAAGATTTATTAATAAGAATATCGCGGATAACCTCTGAAAAATATTGAAAAATCGAGTTTATTCTGGATTCCTGCACGCGATAATTTTCATTTTGGTCGCAAAATACTCGTAAGAGTTCATAGAAATAATATACGCAAAGATTTGAGATGGGCCGACACTATTGGGTTCAAGTTTATCCAAGATCACTGTGCATAAGAAATCAGATTGAAAATGTTACTAAAGCGATGTATTACAGAGACTGCTATAACTTCCATATTTCGATTTCCTATTGTGTGTCTATATTTTTGTTAATACTATTTGGGATAAAGATTCAAAATAATGTTGGTTTTTGAACAAACATCAAAGATTGAGGTTATTAAAAATGTCCAAAAATAGCTGGTTATAAGTAGAAATTTTGACTTATACGACTGTTATCTCGAATGAAATTGTTTAGCTGGTTAAAACGCAACCGAATTTTAATTTTAGTAGTATACTCAATTGAAAAAACCTTTTTTTAGTATGAATAATTAAGTTTTAGTTGTTGAATTCGCGATTTTACGGAAAAATTGCATAAATGCTTCTTAAAAATCCTTAAATTAGATGTAGCCACCTTTAAATGTTAATGTTAAGCATCCAGCTTGCAGGAAACCTATTTTTTTTGGGAATTTTGAACCTCCCTAATACACACCCTTTGAGTCGAAGTACTGAGCAACGCTATCTTGTCCTTGCTATATGCAGAAAGGAAGAAAGTTCTTTAATTGGCTATATGCTAGCAACAGAGGCTCCGATAGTATAAAACCTGCGAGGGCAACCACAAAAAGAAGATTTTCCCTTTGGACACGCAACATACGAGTGCTTAACGCTACTTTAATTATTATAAATAAATCACTTTATTTTAATTTAATTCCTTATTTTAATCATTTTGTATGCCTTTCTATCTCACACGAAAAATATTTAAAAATGTAAGAACATAACTCATAGTTAATTATTTTGGAAAATGAAACTGTTCTATCAGGCACTAAAAAGCATGAATCAAGGGATGACAGTCCCTCACATATCGCCATGTGCTAGATAATATACGGTCATATAATGCATATGTACAATAATAGGAGATGTCTGGTTTTATATTCCACCTGACAATATGATGTCATGTATGTCATTAGTCAATGAGTATTAACTTACTCTATAAGTATGGTCAACACGTGACAATGAATTCTCAAAAATAGTGTGACGTAATTTGTGAATGACCCCTAAGTAGAAATTTGAAGTCTGTTAAGGAGGGTCTTTCACTAGATATAGGCTTTAAAACAAAAGAATTATATGATAGTTTATGAAGGTCCTACGATTCAAGTTGCGAAATGAACTTAATAATTGTCCATAACTACATGAAAAGAAAATTGTTATAAAAAAATTGCGACGTCAGAAGTGTAAATATTGTTAATTTAGAAAACATTTAGTTAAACCCCAATTAACTACTCATTTCGAGAGAGCCCAACGAAAATTCGTTCCTCCATCAGAAAAACCAGTGAACGTATCTAGAATTTTATTCACTGGCTAACGAAAGATTGGGTCTTACAACATCGAGTTTTATAGTCAAAGCCCCTTTCCGTCTGTTATGGCTCGGCGGCGATGAATACCAAGCACCCGATATAGTTATACGCGCCGGGCTAAAATACGCTCGTAATTAAAAGTTTATATTACGCGCGCGCCATGTGCAGGGTGCGCGGACCAATCACCGATAGCGACTCAAACGATAGGAAACATCGCCTTGATTTCCTAATGTAAGGGAAATCAAGGCCAATCAATTGAAAGGTAAGAAGAGGAGCAACAAGTGTGCGGGGTGAAGATAGGAGAGAAAAGCTAAAAATTTTGCAAGAGATTTCCGGCGAGCCGGAAATTTGCCATTGACTGCCCGCTCGTCGTGTGAGATAGTTGACTTTTTCAATAGCAATTAATAGAGATTAGTTTGTTGTTCAGTATTGTTAAATTGTTACTAATTGTTATAGTTGTTGAGAGGGGTATTAGTTGTTGAGTTGTTTGTTAGTTAAAGAGGGGTTGTTAAAGTTAGAATAGTGACAAGTGTGCAGCTTTCGCAATCGCAGTAGCGATCACGTGACGCCAGCGAGCGACATTTTTGGAGCGGTACCGAGAAATTACATTGCTGTGAGTGGACTGTAAATTTACCGAGCGACTTTCCGCATCTCGGCAAAGTACTGGTAACGTACTTGATTTATTTATATGTATTATCAGAAAGTGCGTGGTGTGACTATTAGACCAATTTATTAGAATCAGTGTACGACCAAGACAAGTTTTGCGACCTTGCGAGCCGCATTTAGCACGTGTTATCCGCGGAATTCTCTTCCAGGGAGCAAGTAACTTCGTGTATCTATTATCGAGAAGATTTGAATAGGTTAGCTGAGGGAGTAATTTATTCGGGAAAATTAGTAGTTAGTTCAGCAATTGGGGACGTGTGGTGGTTTCGGACATTGAAAATGCGATGCGCACGGGCTTGCGTAGCCATGTTGAACGTGATACGTTAGGAAAATTCGAACGAGTCTAAACATTGTTGTGGACGTTGATATTATTTACTATGCTTCGGTGCACCTCCTGATGAGAGAACTCATTATAAGCTAGTCGTACTTTTCCTGGCGCTCTTATTTATATAAATACAAATTTGGTAAAGTAAATGAGGAGTCACTGAGGTGTAGCAATAATCACTTAAAAATTATAGATACATAAACATAACAAAATTCTATGTTATAGAGGTCTTAAAATATTCATTTGATTATAAACTATAATATAACTCAATAAAAAAATCGAATTTTTGAGTGATATTGGGTATAGAACCACCTTAAGAAGGACTAGTAAATGAATATTTGATGAAAAATTTCATGACAAATAAAATTTGTGATTATGAAAGAACCTTCTGACAGATTTAGCTTACGACGAAAATTTTTATCAGATTTTCATTTATTCATCCTTCTGAGCAGATTTTGAATACCTACGTACTTGTTATATATTGACCATCCATACAGATTAAGCTGATACTTATTCACTTATTATATTAAAGTAATCAGTGTGTGATAAAAGAATCTCACTTTTGGAGCTCTGCTCTTAAATTTATCAAATATTTTTCTTATATTATTTTATGTATTATTTTACAGATGAAAATACAGAGAAAATAATAGGAAAACTCCCCCTTAAAATGTTAATTTAAGTTTTTAGCCTTTATTATTTTTATGTTGTAAATGTATACTGTAATCAGCCATCTTCCGTTATAGAAATAGCAATGAATGACAGTATTACACGCGTTATTAAAAAAACTCTTTTTTTTTGCAATTGCAAAATTTCCTCTATGAGAAAGAAAACTTATCTATTTAATATAAATACCCAATACAGTAGGCTTCTGTTATATTAACAACCAATATATCATTATTCGAGGTATTTAACTTTCACACAAATTCTCAAGTAGACAAATACGTTCCCACACCTAAGCATCGCGCTGTCTTGCGACGCTGCTACCACCTCAGCGCGTCGTAACAAACACGTTATCTACCGCACAGCTGATAGGCTTCAGTAACCTACTGACGATATACCCTGAGTTCACTGTATATGTATGAATAAGTGCAATTTATTTATTGCTCTATTTATTGCGAAGTGATGTAATATAAAAATACAATTATAGATATCAGTGGACTGCTGGAAATGCGGGCACACACTTTTGGCACGCGCATACAGGTCTGCAGAAAATGGACGGCTTGTATGGAAGCATTGTTGTTCGACAACCACCAAGTAAAGATCCTAACAGCAATCTTTATGACTACGACTTGACTACTCATGTTGTTCTCATAAGCGATTGGATGCACGAAGATGCTGCTGAACGCTTTCCGGGACGATTGGCAGTCAATACTGGACAGGATCCTGAAACCGTTTTGATTAATGGCAAAGGACAATTTAGAGTAAGATATTTAAATATATTTTATATTACTAGTATCTCAGGTACCGAAGCATTTAATTATCCCTTAAAAATGCAATTCCCTTAAAAAACGAGGTAATTGAAACTCTAGCAGATGCACGAGCATTTCACAAATTTTCATGTACAGTCAAATAAAAACCACGCTAACTAATCAGATTCAAATACCATATCTGTATTTCCGTTGTGTCTATCTATTTGTTTGATATTATAGTTGTTATTTGTGCGTCATACGACAACTGGTAAACGTGATTTAAAAATAAAACGTGTGAAAGACACATACACATACACAGAAACACAATCACTCACACACATATACAGAAACACACATACACATACGCATACACACACTCACACACACATAACACACTCACATACAAGATATATATTATACAAGATCTTTCAAGAGATCATATATTTGATATTATACAAGATATTTCAAACGATCATATATTTTATATCATACAAGATCTTATCTATGATATTATGTAAGATCGTACCAATGCAATTCAACCTAAAACTGATATAAATCTTTACGTAAGATCTTATGTAAGATCTTGTGTATGACACATTGAGTTAATTGCAGAAAACTATTAAAATTCTGACAATATTCGTTATTCATGTAAATAATGCCGTTTATGGACGTACCATATGGATGATACCCTAAGTTTAAGAGAGCCTAAACATATTTTAAGCCGTTCTTACCACATTTTAAATGTTTACAGTAACACAACGTAAGAACTTATTTAAGAATTTACATAAGAATTTTCATAGGAACTTACGTAAGCACTTATATAATGACTTACGTAACAATTTACGTCAGTTATTAAGTAAGTTCTTATGTAAGTTCTGATGCAAAATCTTATGTAAATTCTTATGTAACTCCTTAAGTAAATTCTTAAATAAGGTCTTACGTTATGTAAGTGCAAAACTTTTTAAATTGTTGAAAACTGCTTGAAACATGCGTCAATCCCCTAAACTTGGGGTATTATCCAGTTTGTACGTCCAACAATAGCATTATTTACAAAAATAACAAATATTTACAGAATTTTAATAGGTTTCAGCAATTAACAGAATGAATGATTAACTGAAACTTACAACAGTTCTAGGTTGAATTTCGCTGTTTCTATCTTCCATAATATCTCACATAAGATCTTATATAAGATCTTGCATAAGATCACATAAATGATTTTTTGAAACATTTTTTAAAAAAAATTAGTAGGGGTGTGTGTGTCTGTGTGAATGGGAGTGTGTGCATGTGTATGTGTGGTTGTGTGTGTGTATGTGGGCGTGTGCGTGTATATGTGTGTGTGTATGTGAGTATGTGTAGTTAACTGAATATGTCCTACATAAGATCTTATGCCAGTTTTGGGTTGAATGTCGCTGGTTGGACCTGACATAAAATATCACATAAGCTCTTATATAAGGTCTTGCATAAGATCACACATACAATCTTATGGAAGGTCTTATGAAAAAATTTGAGTGGCGTCAAAAAACACACATACACACAGACTCACGCACACACATACATGTACATATATACACACGCACGTAAACTCACAGATACACACATAGACACGCACGTACATACACGCATCGTCACACGCACACACGCATACGCATGCACACGTACGCACACGCGCATACACACACACAAACTTTTCCTTTAGAGTCCAGGGTGTGCGCCTCTGGAACTCCATCCCACGCTATAATATGTATGTACCATCGATGTGCAGGTTTAAGTTGGCGATGCGTAGGGACTTCAATGAAGAAATTAAGAGTGCCAATACTGATTGTGCTTAGTTTTTATTGTACATTTAATTTCAACATAGTATATTTATTTATTACTATGTGTGGGAATGTGAATAAGTGTGTGATCGTGTGCTTGTTTTTACATCTGTAAATATTGCTTAAAGCAATAATCAAATGTGATATCGATATTAATATGTACTATCACGACTAAAGAAAGAAGAAGACACTTTTTCATAGACATAAAGCTTTCTCTTTTAAAAAGTAAAAAAACAGACAATAAATATGAATGTGGGTGCACTTGTAAACTTCTTTCTGTAAACGTGTAAATTTCTTATTTCAATTTTGACATAAGCCGCTGCTAAATACTTTAGTAGAACATTTTCTGAAGAAGGAGTTAATTTAGAATATGTTTATTGAAAACTAGCATTGAAAAAAATTGTCTGAAGCTTTCTTAGCCAATAAATGTAAACCTACCAAATAACAAATAATAAAACTTTTTAAAATTTTTCTAACCTTCTTGACATTTTTCAGACTCTTTTAGTTTAATAAACCCATTAACGCGCAAAAGGCCACAGTTAGGGCTGTCGCTAATATTAAGACTATCATCGTCTCGTCTTTAAGGCTCAAGACGAGACCGAAACATGACCTCACTCAATAGTTTTAAGACGAGACTTAGACCATGTCTAGGTCTTGACAAGAAATCTTGAAGTTTTTTCGATTTATTTTACTTATTGACAATTTATAGAAGTAAGATAAATAAAAATTTGTACAAGAAATTTTGGTGGAGACTGCGAATCACACGTTATCTTTATGCTAAGTTGGTTTATACATAGGGAAAAGTAAACAATGAGCATTAATTATGTTAGTATACACGTGAAACATACATGAAAAATTACAGAGGAACATTTATTAACATTTAGAATAGTTTATAAGGTCGCTAAATAATAGGAAAGAGAGTGAAATATAATTAAAAGCATTCAGATAAGTTCAACGATCAAATCGTAGTTTCTTTATTAATGCCGTTGCTGATCTTACAAGTAATTTTTTAGTTCCATTAATCACTTCTATAAATAATAATATATTACTAATAGGACTCTTTGCAATAAATTATAATACATACAGACTAATCAAATAAATGTTTATTTTTAATTAACTTAAAAACATTTGATTTATTTACTTTTATTTGAGGCGTTGGGGTGCGACATCTACCTACCAAGTCCATTTTCCATAAGGGCGATAATTGACTCCTGCTAGCCGACTATCACCTTACGGAAACAGACTTGGCAGGTATTGCACCCTAATGCCTCAAATAAAAGTGATCGAACCCAATGTTTCTAAGCTAATTAAAAAAATAACTGTTTAGAAAATGTTCGTATGAATCTGCGAGCGGGCGTGCATGTGTGTATGTTTGTGTTTTTATGTATCTATGTAGCTTAAGGAGGATCAGGGGTTACAAAACGATCAATTTATTTTCACTTTTCTTTCTATTTTGTTAAAACTTGTTAGTGTTAATCATTGTATATCTTATACTAGTATACCTCATGTACTTACAAAAATTTTTTAATCAACAATTGTTATGTTGCAAACACGAGTATTGTCAATTGAAAAAGAAATCATTAAAAATGCAGAATCTTTTTTGTTTTCTATCCAAATTTAATGCTCGGGGTCTTATTTTGTTCTTTAAACGTTGTTTGGCAGTTCGACTAAAAGAAAACTTTAAAATAATTCATGAATACTATAGAAAAGCTTATTGTTTACAACTAAGCACGTAATCTAGTTAAACAATTAGCTTTTCGTAACACCTATCAATCATTTTGAAATTTTCTTTCGGTTGATCTATCAAATAACATTTAAAGAACAAAATAAGATCCCGATCATTTATACTGGATGGAAAACTAAACGTTTCTGCATTTTTAATGATTTTTGTTCAATTGACAAAAATCGTGTTTGCAACATCACAATTCTTGACAAGGTGGACTATCTAAGGTTCCAGGTTGCTTAATTTGTATCAAATCACTGATATAATTCAGTTTTAAGATTTACATATCTTTATTAGTTCATAAACTAATAAAAAAATCATATGAAGTAAAAAAAAAATTATTCATAATGGGTTTTGTAATGATTTTTGTACATAACCAATTTAGCTAATTTACCAAAACTGTGGAGCAAGGTGGTATACCAATAGTTTCTGCGTTATATTGCAAACCAATTCAGTTACATGGTATGCTATTTTTTATATATTTGGCACTAAGAACTTATTTTAAGAACGCAAATCAAGATGCGCGAGTACACAAAAACTCGCTCGCGATGGTCAATATTTAATTATGAAAGTTCATATTTTTTCACATTATTTGCGAGGCAGTCTACTTTGCCCTATTCCACTATACCTCACATTGACTTTTTTAAATATTGTGCATAACAAGTAGTCTATATTTGATATACAAATTATAACAAAGATGATTTTTGAAGGGTTTTAGTTGATCTGTACGATAGCACTAAAAATTTTCACCTAAACTTACCTGGAACATTTCTATTTGTGTCCAAGCAAACAACATATCTTATAAAAGCGTGCAAAAAGCTGACACTACACTCGCAAAGACAAGGGGAAATTTCGAATTAACCTAAACACAATTTTTGTAACGATCTGAGCATATATAATGAAGTTTTTAACCGTTTTCGACAGGTGGCGCCACTTGTAGCATGAGATACAGCCCCCCCCCCCCTTGCCCTACTCACCCCTATGACATTACTGATACCTCTTTGAAAAAGCTGAATGCCAAATCAGTTGACAGCGTTTTATTTATACAAGCGACGACATTAACTAATATTTCACTAATATTTCAAAAATAATTAAATAATATTTTAATGTAAGAGAATTTACAGTGACTTTTTTATAAAACTGCTTTTATTTAATGAAATAGAAATTTTGACATATTTTAAAATTTGTCGTAGTTAAAATGTATCATAAATTATTAAATATTTTTATGAAAGTACAAATAAATACCACACGTACAGTAATATACACATTACATGTTAACGACAGCCTCATGATTCAAAGATACTACGTATGTAATTTTTAAACAAAATTAAGAAGAGACAAAGACAACACTAAGACAAGACCGAAGAATTGAAACTTGAGCAAGACCAAGACAAGGTCAACACGAGATCAAGAGAAGACTAAGACAAGACCAAAGTATTGGGTTTTGAATAAGGCCAAGACAAAACAAAGACTAGACCAAGACAAGGCTAAGACAAGACCAAAGTATTGGGTCTTCAGCAAGACCCGAGACAATACCAAGACGAGACTAAAAATTTTGTGTTTTTTAGAGACCAAGATGAGACTTTCAAATATCTCGTATTGGTAGCAGTCCTAGCCACAATTTTCTCCTAATGTTTAACATTTAGTTTTGTACCCTAAAACATGGAATATTTTAATGAAACTACATATTCTTAGGCTTTTGAGATCGCTCTTAACGATTCTAGTGTCAGAATTGCATTCAGACTACGAGTAGAGTCAGAATAGCGACTAATACGAAAACAAAATCCAAAAATTATGTAAGTTTTTGTTCAAAGCTGTTTTTCATAGTAAAAGAGCGCTCGTAGCCATCCCGCATGTATACCATCGGTGAATAAAATAGATCGGTGAATAAAATAGAATAAAAATCGGGATGAGCAGATGCACATTAGCGGATGTGTACAAACCGATACACCGACTGCTTTAATGTGATTTTTTTTCTGAGCTGTTTTGGGTGTAAGAACCGATATGCTGACTGCGTGCAAGGAAATGCATTCGACTGAGCTATTCGCTCGTTCGAACTGATAAATGGACTTAGTGTAGAAAATGCGTTCGTTTGATAAAGTCGTGGGCACTTTTTACTGTGAAGGGAAAATCGGCCGGCTGCATTCATATAAGAAAACTGCATTTCCAGCAGTAAATGGTTTCTAACTGTCTGGGTGCGTTATAGTCATTATCGGGGGGGAGTTCGAAAATCAATTATTAAAAGCTATTTGTGCTTACAATTCTCATCACGTATAGATATGAGTACAATGATTTTTATATAAATATTTATCAACTGACTACATTAAAAGTATTATCAATTTATTTTACAAGTGTACACAATAATTCCAAATGGATCTGAAATATAGAAAGAATAATGTAAGAAATTTGAATACAGTCAAGTATGAAAAGGTATGAAAAAATATGAAAAAGTTGATAAATATTTATATAAAAACATTGCACTCGTCTCTATACGTGATGAGAATTGTAAGCACAAACAGCTTTTAATAATTGATTTTCGAACTCAGGGTTGTTCTTCGAAACATTGTATTTTATCCAAGTAGCATTGAAATCAAAATGAACAGATGAACTTTATCATGATATTTTTGACGTGTCGCTTGTATTATTTCATTAATATTCGCCAATCCTTCTTCCGTCGATTGTACAGACATGCAAACTTTCAATAAACCTCCTCCTCCATATATTCCAAACTTAAGATACATTTCAGAAAGTTGTCTTTTTCTTTTACATGTTCAATAAAATTATTGAGATTAGAGCAATAAACAACAGTTTCGGCTGCATCCGATGTAACATTAGCTTTAACATTCACAAAATTAAATTTTTTAACTTCAAAATATTCATCTATAGTATGATTATTAAAATATAATTTTTTCTTCAAATTGGGTTCAATTACTTTTAAATTATAAGAAGCCACTCGAATAGCTGCGGCGATTCCACAAATTGTTTTATAACTTAAGTTAAAACTGTTTTGAATTTTACAAAACTCATCAGTACTAGACAATGGTTCTGTAAATCTTTTCGCAGCATTGTTATTGATGGTTACTCTAAACAGTTTTCCAGATGACTACGATAATGACACTGAAGTATCGCTTGTATTTAGTTTTTGTATTTCATCGATTACACTTTTAAGCAGCAAGGATACTAGCTGTTCCTTTTCTTTTAGTCGACAAGATTTTTCGATACATTCATTTAAATTGTCTATACAACTTAACTGAGTGCACACGTGACTTTACTCTTTACCAAAACAAAGAAAAACACGCTGAACAACGTATCTCGGAAACTTTATTTAGGGTACTGCTTGAATCTTGAGTTGATTTTGAGTTACTCGGGGAAACAATTTTTTTTATTAAAACCCACTTATGATTCCTTCACAAAGTTTTTGAATCCTGGTGATCTTGCAAGTTCACATAAGTGACACTGACACTTATCATCTGTGTTGGATCGTGTATTTCTCTTGAAACTGAATTGAGAAAAGTTTGTCTGTTTTTTCACTTTACCGCGGTATACATCTAGTTTGCATGAAACACAGACGACAAGCGGAAGACATTCATTATCAGAATCATAGTCTTCAAACAAAGCTTTTAATTTAATTTTTAAAGCTGGATATATCTTTATCATAGTCTTACTTTGTGCATGATGGTTAGTCGGATTTATCAACATGATAATTTACGATATTTACCTTTCCTGTTCAACTGTATCTGAACGACTGACAAGTTTACTTGAAACAAAAATATACCCAATGTTATGTTTATTTTTAAAGAGGGAGATTTTCACCTTTGAGTCAGACGATGTAATTTTCAGGTGATCTCTATAGTATTTACTATTAACTGCGTTAAGGTCATTCTGACTTTATATGCTACATACGCATATTTGTTACCTTTTTTCAACTGTGGTAATGTTTCTATATGTCCAAAACTATAATTATAATAATCTAAAGATTTTATATAAGCGCTAAGAAAATAAATCCTAAAAAAATGAGGAAAAAAATGGACTTTTCTCCCAAGAGGCTCGACGAAATATTTTCATTTTCATCTTAAATTGTTAATAAATGGTCAAGGTATAATATTCTGAAAAAATCCGAGATCATCATTTTTTTTAATTAAAGTTGATCGATGACCGCCGTGTATAGTAATACTTTATTAATATATTGAAAATACAAAATTTATAATTTCACACGAATATTACGCATGTATTCATACATAAATAAAGTTTTTAAGAATTGCGCATTTCCAGAATTAAGATAATCGAATTGAAGTGATGTGTATTCTAAGTATACAATTTTAAAGTAATGTTTTATAAAATCACCTAATTCCAAATCATTACATTTACATTTTACATTAGTTTTGAAATCATTATTTTGGAATAAGAACACTTTTACAAAGTCATAGCCATGTTAAGAGGCTATATCAATATCGTTCATAACTTCGTTGCACTGTTCTCAAAAAAAGGAATTTTAATTTTATAAAATCATTTAACATCAGTTGAAATCGGCGATAACGCTCTTCTACACATACATTTCCGCTCAGTGCGCTTCCCCTCCGGACGTACTTTCACTCACACATACTCGCTGTTCCACCACGGCACGTAGCGTCGGCGCGCCACGATGGTGCTTGGTCTCTGCATCGGCGTGAAACAGTAGAACGCAGAGCTTCGGAGCTTGTGGAGCTACCACATGGAGGGAGATTGGGATATATTACATTTTTGGAAAAAATTCCGCTTCTACAGCCCCAACGAGCGGCAAAATATCGCGATCCCACTGTACGATAGTATTTCTTTATCCTTCGAAAGACGGTTTCTGTGACACAATAGTCAATTGATAAAATTTCTTGTATTTTGTTTGTTTATCTTCGGAATATTGTGCTTTCTTACTAAAAATAATCGATTTAGCGTCATATGTTTTAGTAAAAACGATTTCCAAATCGTCCATTGAAAGACGTGAAGCAGTATTTTCACTCCAGCATTTAGAAGCAAAAAAAATCGCTATTTCATTGAGATTGTATTGAATTTTAATCTAAGTGACTGCGGCGATACTGCCAATATTATTGAAATTGGATGGTAGCAGGATAAATAGCTGTGGTTGTTCATTATGCAAAAGTTGTATTCCGAAACTTATAATTTTTGTTCCCGATTCATTTAAAAATATGAAATTAATAGTAGTGGATGGTACGACTGCATTTTTTTTCTTTCGTTAGTGTGTGTTATATATACTTTCTTCTTCTCTTTCTTGATCTTGTTTCAAAAAATATTATCATCTGTTAACACAGCTTGAGACATTTCACTCGCTCGTAAAAAAAGACCTCGACACTTTTTCTACATTTTTTCTTATACGTAAATTTCATTATTTTCATGTCGATGATAATAAAAAATTGACCATATTCAGTTACATTTTATTTGAAATTTACAAAATTTCACATTACTTTTCACCTTTCTTTACATGACTTTATATTTCTTAGCACCTTTTTCACTTTTATGTATTACTTACAGAAAAATTTGTACCAATGCATACATTGAATATATGTAACTGAACAATTTGCACTATAACGCGTGGCTCGGACTGCCGTGGGCATGCGGCCCGGAACCACGGTATAGAATAACTATTAGGTAAATTACTATGAAAAGTATGATTAATTGCCAATCGGCATACGCCGTCAAGCAATCAAACATAGACCTCCGAAGGGTCATAATTTTATTTATATTTGAGCGCCAGGCACTGTATTCCGATTTAGTTAAAATTTTACAAACGATGACGAGCAGTGTCCCTCGTCCTATTCTTTGAATTTATTATTTGTACGGCTAGCTAAGAATTGTTTCTACACGCGGAGAGTCGTGGGGTCTCGATGGTTACGACTTCCTTACCTTTCTTTCACCTTTACACGCGAAAACATAGGCGAAGCTTGTTCAAACAGACACACACATAGGAGTGAGGCAACACAAAGAAAATAAAATAGTATGATCTCTATATTTAGATTTAAAAGGAATGCAGTGCCTTTTATTTCACGGAGAACTTATGCGAGTGGGAGAACACGCTGTAGGTTTGATACAATAATATTTTATCGGGTCTCCCACAAGACACCTCGTTGAAAGTAACAAAATTTTTCCCGTGAGTTAACAAAATTCCAATTTTTAACCAAGGTACAATCTTACAAAAATTCGCCAACGAAATTATCGCTACATCCACCTTAATTCTGAATTCTACTTTTTATTTCTAAACCGTACTAAATTTAACGTATCTAATGTTTCTACTTTAACTTTTCCTTAAAATTAATCTTAATTTAAATTTAATTAATCGTATAAAAAATTGTATGAAGAAAAAGAATAGTATACGCCCGGGGCAGGAAAGGCAACCCGGCGTCGAATTATTGGCCCATATTAGGCACAAAAACGTGGTTACTTATCTTAGTGTCCTTTTCGTCGATGGCGTGGAGGCTGAAACGAGTAGCGCAATCACAGGAAGAGGTTCGGCGAGAAGTTATACAATACAACTAAATCAAAGTTACAAAAAAATATAATTCGTATAAAAAAATAAAAAATTATACGACTGAACACAAGAAAAAAATCAATGTTCAGAAGGGACTCGCGGCGCGGATGTTGGATGAAGTCCTGTAGCCAGGAAGGTGTTGGTCGCCCGGAGAAGAGTCTGCCGAGTCTGCGTTCGCTGCCGGCTCGAAGGCCGCGGCCTTGGACCCGCCTTCCACGTCGCTGCCTCTGATTCGTGACTTCTCGTCGTCGCCAGGCTCTCTGATTTGAGAGCAACCCTCACGTCAGGTTGGAATCTCTGGTTCTCGCCTCTGGTCTTCTTCTCCCCGAAATCGCCTGATGCTGTAACAATCGTATTGCGTAAGGCACTGGAAATTTCCATGCTCGCTGGGGGAGAAGTTAGGAGACATTGTATATACAAATGTCTATAGTACATTGACGCTCGTTGCGATGATATTATACGGCGAGCTGCGAGGTCTTATGGACGTTTCAGTCGTGCCTGGGCTCGTTGCCTTTGAGAGAAAGCGGGACACAGCTCTTGATGGGCTGTTGATGATGACTCGCGCCAGATTTCCGCCGTAAAAAAAGATGCTTTTTGTTTTCTAAAAAATTAATTCGAATCTACGCAGTATTTTTTCTAAGCTACTATGATTCAGAACGCACGGTGGAAAGACTCCTCTCGCGGTCATGGCAGGATTTCGTCTCGAAATCCGCCTTTGATGTATTAGTTGCGCATGAGTAACTCGGAGAAAATTAAAAAACTTCTCACTGTGTTACAGTACATATTGTTTTAAAAATATTCACTTTTAGCGCTGCTAGTATCATGTTACTATTATTTATATACTTTACTATGAGAAAAAAAGCCATTGCACTTAATTTGAAAGACTTATTTTTTTGCGAAATTTTGTTGTACCAATATTGTCAAGTTTTTTTACTTTCATCCATAAAAACTTTTTTTTTCATATGTGGAAAAAAATTAATATACTTACATGACTCCACAGCTTGCATTGCCCATGATACGTGTTCCAACATCATGAGCAAAGTGGACCCGTTAGAAACCAGCCATCTTATGCGCTCTTGCATATTTCTTAGACTATTCCGTTTTTCACTGAGTCTTAAAGCCATCTTTCACTTTTTCTTTCAGTTATTAGTGATCTAAAAGTGTAGATGATCCACAAACTGACGTACCATAGCATACGTAATGCAGGAGAAGGGCAAACCCACTCCAGATTGTTTAATGAATGCGAAGGGAAGGGGATATATAGATAGACTTAAACAAACTACGGGTTCTGGATCTCTTAGGGAAGGGGCAAGCCAGTGGAGGGGCTTAAAACATACAATACAAATTCTGAAAAAATTGGAGAAGGGGCAATACTGGGTAGGGCTTATACACTCTACGGATTCTGGATCACTTTGAAAGAGGAGGGAGTGATCCAGAACCCGTGTGAGCCAGTATGCCTATAGCCTATCTACTCCTCCCGATTTGACAGTTTGTCTTTCTCTTCAAATCATATTTAATAATATGGTTTTTTAATTTTGCAGAAGAAAAATGTCGTGTTTGTGTTACATTGATTCTACAAAACGTTACAGGTATGAAAAAAGTAATTAAATTTGGTTGTTTTCTTTCATATACTGTTAAAATTTTTTTTTATCTATTAATTTAAATATACGTGCATCTATGATAAAGACTGACTGATCATACTGATGAGGCCTACAGGCAGTCTTGAGGCTAAAACGCTTTTAGTGTTTACATTTATAATATCATAGGACCTATATATTTCTTGCTTGGAAGAGGTAGACTATTCTCTGTAAGAATGAGCTTTACATATAAATACAGTGAAAAACTCATAATACGACGTAATAGGTTTAGCAGAAACCTAATTTAAAATGGTTTTCCCTTTATTACTAAAAAGAAATTTCAATTTTTAGGATAAATACAAAAACGTAATGTTAAATTAAATCTACATATTTTATGAATTAACAGTATACTTCAATGCTGGGAGGGGTAATTGCTCGCGGAGTAGTTGTTTCTGTTGTTCAAATGAATATAGTAGATTTTTTATTAAAGAGTGTACGAGACACTCTAAAAATCTCATCTACAATTTGCTGTTAGAAGAAATCATCTAAATTAGAAATTTATGTTTCTATTTTATTTTAATTTTGTTTCTAAAAAATTGTATAACTAAATTAAATTTTTTAATTTTATTTTCTCAAAAATCATGTATTTTATTATAATTATTGCTGAACCAAAATTTGTATTTAGACTATTATCAATAACAAAGATTTATAAAACATGTATTTAAAAAGTAGATTATCTCACATTTAAAACATAAAAATGCAACTCGATGTTATGAAAGTAAAGAATTGCGAAAAATGACTTTGACGTAAAATAGTAGAATACTTAAATAAAAATAAATCCATAATTATTTATGATTCCTTTTTGTTTTATGGAATAAATTTTTTGTTCACCACTGACAGAGGGGTTTGACTTCTAGTGACTTGCTTAACGCACTTATTTAACTTTTTTTGTCACGCAAATGTTGAAAAACATTAAAGTATAGATAGAAACGAAAATAATAAAAAAAAATTAAAACAGATTAAAAAAGTCAAATTACTTTTATTTAGTTCAAGCTCCTCTGATTTATGTGATTCATAGTATCCAGTAGAAATGTCAATTTCTTATTTATATCCCTAAAGTTTCCTCTGCCTTTTTCAACTTTTATGTGTCCTTTGGACTGAGCAGTCAAACATACGTAACAATTACAAGCGTTATTTAAACGAGTTTCTTTTGCAACTACTATCTCTTTGTAGTTAGGCATAGTTGGTACTTGCCGATTGAAAATTTCTTTTTCAATATCAAGTAGTGTCAAATAACAAGTCCTACATATGCTCACAGGATACCTTTCATCGTTTAAATCGAAATCCATAGATATAAACTTCTTTATGAGTTTTTCAGTAGATTTACTTATTAAAAATTTATCCACATACTTTCTTTCTATTATCATGATGAGAACACCGAGGAGGCATTTTGAAAACGTAAGTTTAAAAAATGCAACTGCAACTCGAGAGGGTTGGATGGCTTTTTTCCTCTGGTGTATATATGACTTCGACATACATTTTTCGATTACGGATTTCCATGCGCCACCTAGTGGTATTAAAATAAACTTTTAATTGTGTCATATATTTATAAAACACCAACTCTATAAAAATTAGATGATGCATTTTGAGATACGTCGGAAAAACGACGAAACAACTGAAATACGGCTTTGTTTATTAAGCCATTATATCAACATTTTAATAAATAATATTTAAATTATGAAAAAACAATAATACTCTCAAAAATAAGTAATGAATACATACTCAATTTCTTTTATTCGGAGTGAGAAAACGAATTATACGTGTGTACTCAAATGCTCTATTTGGCTATTCATGAATGCGCATAGCGTAACACAAAAGCGTCCATAACTTGGGAAACCGATCACTTAGGATTTTCAATTTTACATTTTTTTCATCCAAAAACAATATAGAAACTTTCTGCATTAGCTATTTTTGGATCCATTTTCGGACCACGTTTGCATGCCTGAGGAACACTGTGACAAGCAGGAACTGCACGCCGAAGCCAACAGAGAAAGGCTGCGCGTGGTACGCCATTACAGAAAAAAAGACGGGTTAAACTGCCAGCTTAAGACAGTTCTCTTCTATCCTTCTCTATTTTTATTTTTTTTAAAGACTCACGGTAATAACCTTACGGCGAACCCATAGAGTTGGTCCGTCCAACGTTGCCTCTGTCCACTAATCTGAGCGGGATTTAAAAATAAAGACGTTACTTATTTCTTATCGCCGGAACATTGTTATGCTAAGGGCTAACAATTTTCCCCAAGGACGGTAATGTTTCCCACAGTTCTATCGAAATCCTACCTTATGATAAGCTTTTCCCATAGGACTCATAATTAACAACTATTTTTAAAACTCTTATAGTATAATCAAAATAAAAAATAAAGAACATATTCTGTTTATTCTAAACAGTTAGGTATATACATTAAGCAATATGTTTGTTTATTTTTCTCTTTGTCTATCTGATCAGTCGGTAGAATGCCATACAATTTTCCCCTTTCTCGACGGTGAAGTGCACATATCGACAATGCGACAGTGACATTGTATTTTTATTTAAATAAATTAGAGACGGGGTTAAATTTGATGATTTATAATCTAAAAGGTTAAAATTAACATTTTTTTTATTGCTGTTACTTAAATAATATTTAATTATAATTACCAGAAAAATTATTTTCTTACATGACAATAATAACGTAATAAAATAAATAAAATATCTTGTATATGAGTAAAAATGAAAATTTGAATAAAATGTCAATGGAATTTTATGAATCATAAATAAAGAAATAAAGGCCGAAGGGCACTATTTTTGATACCTATCAATACTGTGTCAGTGTTAAATGTTGTCTATATTTATCTATTCACGCACCATCCACTTCCCTCTCACCCATACGCTCTATAATACAAACTTTTTATGTTTAAAAGCAATTATTCCGAAAATTTGTGTGCTGTCAACACACAATAATATCTTAAATTTTACGTCGTAAAGCCTCAAAATCTCGATCCTATACGTCAAAATAAATCATTATTTTCAATACCATATTTATTAAAGGAACTTTGTTCCACACACAATTCTAGGTGACATGATAAACGAATTTTTTTATTTACGTTAATTCGATTCCTTTTGAGATGTATTACAAAAAGAGCGGAGTTCTTTTTGGTTAAATTTCTTGTTATTATTTTTTATGGAGATCCAATCGATTTTTTGAAAAATTTTGTTTAATATTTTTAAAAAAATAAAGAATTGACTGGATCTATGAAAAAAAAAAAATAATAATAATTTTAACTAAAATGTGCTTCGCTTATTTTGTAATACACGTCAAATGGAGTCGAATAACCGTGCGAAAAAAATTTTCCGTTTATCATGTGTGCGGACCAAGATCCTTTAATAAATATGGTATTGAAAATAGTGATTTATTGCGACTCGCAGGATTAAGATTCTGAGGTTTTACAGCAGTAAAATTAAAGAATGTTGATAGCATAACAATTTTCAGATTGAATGTTTTTAAACATAAAAAGATTTCTGGACTCATAAAAGAAAATATTTTTTTAGGGTGAACCAAGGCCTGCCCCCTTAAGTTATACAAAAACAGTGGTACTATTTTAAAATTAAAATATAGATTTTATGATATGAAGTCCTTGTTTATTTTCTACGTTTTTTTTACAATTCATTGAAATGTATTCATGAGATAAATATAATATTATACACGAGATTGTATATTATTTATATAATATACGCATAAAGAAAAGAATTTAGTACTTCTCCAGACAATTTAATTTGGATTGTGACATTATATACTATCAATATATAATATACTTAAACTTTAAGTTTATATTTTATTTGTGAATTTGTGGTATGCGCAAAGACTAAAATTATGTTTATGACTGAAGTTAATTTAAAACATGAGTCTATTAAAATCCAGGTATGACTCAAATACTCTTATGAATCAATAAATATAATTTAATTCTTGTTTTCCATAATAATCTGTTACAGAAAGCTTGTAACGTTGTTTTCGTTACAACGGCTTATTTATTAGACTTCTCTCGACACTTTACCGAATTTTTCTATGTTAATGGGCGCCAGGTAAAGCGCGGCTAACTCTGCACGAACCCTTTCCCAGAGGAAGTTGCGTGAAGTGGAAAATCAGGAATTAATAATTATATAATAAACACACAAATTTTCTCTTTAAGTACCTAAGCTTTATTGAAGTTAATATACGCACGGTCGCCACGTTTACAATTTTCGCGCAATGGATCTATCGGTCGCTATACAATATGGCTACGTTAGTCCTCGCACGCGTCTCTCGCGCCGACCAAATCACCACGTTTTCTCGATTTTTCCGAGCCGCGTAATTTTTCCCCATAAATAACAAGACTTTTAACAACTTACTGGGCATGGGTATGCCTCCGTCACTTAGTGTTTCGGTCGCTAATGGGTTCTCAGGTTATGCCCTTGGTCGCCGATGCTTCGGGTCTCGGATGGGTCGCTATTTTTGTTGTGGCCGCTAGAGTGATCAGTTTGTTCTCCTTTACTGGCCATCTCGATAAATAACCACTTCAAGGTTGCTTGTAAGGAGGAGGTCGCTACTGGGCTCTCCCCCTTGGGGGAATATATCTCTTCAATTCACTCACGTGCACCTCGGTTATTCTTTTATCCTCCCCCATATTTAGCACATATACCAGCGGAGACTTGACTTCAAATGGCAAATGGGCCGTCAAACCGGCCAGCTAACTTAGCCGAGAACCGCTTGTCTTTGTCCCCTACCTGGAATGTCACCTCCTTCCTGCCGCGATTGTAGTATTTGTCTTGTCGCTCATTTGCAGAATCGATATGCCTGATTACTAGGTCACGTAGAGCATCCAGTCTTCTTTCTCTATATAACAAATCTTCGGGGTCGCTACTAACAATTGGTCGCTTTGGCTCTACTTCTCTTAGTAAACTCTTCACCGGCCTTGGGTGTCGTCCATAATTTAAGAAAGCTGGTGAAACCTTGGTGGTCGCTTGCATCGCAGTGTTGACTGCATGCCTGAACTCATGAAGATGGGCATCCCAATCCCGATGGTCTTGTTCTACGAAGGTCGCTATCATGGTCTTTAGGGTTAGGTTGCTTCTCTCCACTGGATTGGCTTGAGGATGGTACGGTGGCGTGGTCACATGGGTCACTCCATACTCCTTCAGAGTGTCGGTCAGGTGCTTATTAATGAACCCTTACCCATTATCTGTGAGTACGTAGTTTGGCGTCTCCCACCGAAACAAGATGAGCTCCTCTAGCGCGCGATCCACCCACTTGCCATCCGCCTTTCTCAGCAGCTTCAGCTCGATCCACCGCGTGTAGAGATCCTGGAATACCACCAAGTATTTGAATTGACTCTTACTTGGTGGAAATTCCATAAGATCTGCTGCCACTACAGCCCATGGTCGCATTACAATTCTTTTGCCTAGTAGTCCTATGGGTCCCGCCTACGAGGCCTTGTGCTTCTGGCATTCGAGACAAGCCTGGACGAAGTGGCGAACGTCGCAGTACATGCCTTGCCAGTAGTATTCGCGGGCCACTCGGTCATAGGTCTTCTCAAGTCCCAGGTGTCCCACGGAGGTGATGGAGTGGCTCTCCGTCATCACTCTCTCACGGTACTCTACTGGGACGACAAGTCTCCATCCTTCTTCGCGAGATGTTACTGGGTCTAATAGGGGGTCGAAACGAAATTTGTACAACATGCCATCTTCGATTCGCCAGTCTGGGAATCGGTGTGGATGTCTTTGTACTTCTTCCATCCTAGCTACGTATCGTTCGTCCTGTATCTCATCAAATCCAGCTATTTCGCCGCCATCTTCATACATCCTAGACAACGCATCAGGCACTTTCAGCAGAGTGCCCTTCCGATGGATAGTCGTCCAGTAGTGGCCTTTAGATTACGAAGCCATTGGAGGGCGCTATGGTCGGTGATAGCCTTGAATTCGCGCCCTTCAAGGTTTGTTCGCAACTTCTTAATGGCCCATAATAACGCCAAGCATTCTCTTTCGGACGTGGTATACTTTCGTTCAGCCGCCGTGAGTACTCTACTCACATATACGATGGGCTGCTCTCCATCATCCCCTTCCTGTGTCAAAACCGCCCCAATCGCCACTCCGCTTGCATCACTCTGGACCGTGAAGGTTTTGCCAAAATCTGGTCTTGCCAGGCCTCTTGTTGGTCGCTATCCCATTTTCATTCTTGCCCCTTCGGAAGTAACTTCACTAACGCAATTTTCATCTCTGAGTCGTTCTCAATGAATCGAGAGTACCATCCTACCATACCCAGAAATCGTCTCAGCTGCTTAACGGTCTTCGGCGCTGGATATTCTGTCACTGGCGATACCTTTTCTGGGTCTGGTCGCAATCCATCTTTATCAAGCAAGAAGCCTAAGTACGTTACTCTCGAGCAGCAGATTTCGCACTTTTTCCGATTTACTACCAATCCTGCTTCGACCAGCTTCTTGAGGGCCAGCTCCAGCCATTGGAGATATTCCTCAAAGGTCTCGGTCGCTATAATGATGTCGTCCAAGTATCCAAACACATATGGTTCATACTGGACGCCAAACAAAGCATTGATCAGGCGTTGAAAGGTCATGGGTGCATTCGTTAATTCGAAGGGCATTTTTACGAATTGCCAAAGCCCTGACCCCGGCACTGCAAATGCTGTAAATTTCTTGCTGCTTTGCTCCATCGGTACTTGAAAGTAGGCTTGCTTGAGGTCAATTTTGGTCAAATATTTGGCTTTACGCAATTTGTCCAATATGGAATCCATGCTCCTGATAGGATCCTTCCGGGTCACTTTGTTGAGGTCGCGATAATATATACAAAATCTATAACTCCCGTCTGGCTTCTTACTGATTACCGGGGCGCTACTCCATTCACTTGCCGATCGCTCTATTACTCCACTCCTGAACATCTTCTCTATCTCTTCGTGTACTACTTGCAGAAGTTTGAGTGACATTCTCCTTGTCCGATGTTTGATGGCGGCTGCGGAGAGGACATCTATGTGATGTTCGGTCAGTGTGGTCGTTCCTAAATTTTCCGATGGCGGTGGTAATATCCTGGTCACTAGGTCTTCTATGGCTTTCCGATACTCGTCGTCGGCCTCGGTCATTCCGACGCATTCGGCGTATGCTGGGGTCGCTTCGATTTCCTCGTCATCCCAAGATTGTTTCCACGGGCCCTCGTTAGTCCTCCACATGCGTCTGCCGTATCTTACATGAACGTCCCATGGGGTGGTAAAGTCCTGTCCAAGTACAATGTCGTCGTCGCAAGGATCTACGGCTTAGCGTTAGCTTCCTGGATCTGCCATCCAATTCCATGTTGATGTCCAGATACCCCAAAACTTTCTTTGTTGCACCTAACACACTTCTTATAACAGAGTTCGCTGGTCGCAATCGGTCCTTGAACTTAGCCGCTATCGCTGGTCCTACTGGGGAGACCGTGGGTCCTCCATCAATTAGGGCTCTGTACGGCCTACCACCTTACTAGTATTACCTTCGTGAAGATGCGGTTCTCTCCACTCATACCTGCGACTTCGTCTTCGCCTGGTTCCGGAACCTCCAGTTGGTCGGCCTCCAGCGTACGTAGTACGCTGCTCTCCCCCCTACACTAGATGTGGGCCCCCCAACATCTAAGTCTGTAACGGAGGTGGAGGGGCCCTCCAACGAGTCTGTGGACACCTGTGACCCTTCCAGAAAGTCGACCGCCGCTCCTACGAGGGCTAGGTGCTCGAAATCCTTCTGCTCGTCAGCTGTTGGATTGAGCGCCGTTACGTCGGACCCTTCGAGGATCGGAAAGGGTGTCACTCTTTCGGTCACCTGGTGCAGGAGTCGCTAGATGCTCTGTTGAGAGTAGTTTTGACTGCTTGCTCCAATATCGCCACTCTGCTCTCTCGTGGTCGCTAAGTCGCTCTCGTTTCTTGCGACTTTGTCTCTGTTTCCACTGAATTTCTGTATGCCACTATTATGAAACCCTTTATTCTCTGCTTTTCCTCTCTCTTCTCGAATTTTGTTGCTCTCACTACTCTATCTATTCTCTACTTTTTCTCTCTCTTCTCGAATTTTGTTGCTCTCACTACTCTCTCTACTCTCTACTTTATCTCTCTCTTCTCGAATTTTGTTGCTCTCACTATTCTCTCTACGAATGTCCCAATAGACAGCCGGCATGGTAGTCTCTCTTCTCGAATTTTGTTGCTCTCACTACTCTATCTATTCTCTACTTTTTCTCTCTCTTCTCGAATTTTGTTGCTCTCACTACTCTCTCTACTCTCTACTTTATCTCTCTCTTCTCGAATTTTGTTGCTCTCACTATTCTCTCTACTCTCTACTTTTTCTCTCTCTTCTCGAATTTCGTTGCTCTCACTACTCTTTCTACTTAATGGTCTTGTGGTCGCTATTGATGAGGTCCTATTTAATCCTCCGCTGTTTGAAGTATTACTCCATACTGGGTGAGTCTCCCCATCTGACAATATGGACTTAATACTTTTAACTGCCTCGCCTATCATCGATCCACTTCTCTCTTGGTTGCTGCTAATTTTCGCGTTCTCTGGGGTCGCTATTCTCTTCTCCTGTATGGTCGGTTGGGCGCTATGCTGGCTTCCCTTTATTGTTGCCAGTTTCGTCCCGTTTGCGGTTGCTGGGGAGGTATGGGACTCTTCTGCCTCCCCTGCATCCCGTTTCCCATGGCCTGATTATTTGGAGAAGACTACCATGCCGGCTGTCTATTGGGACATTCGTTTGCATAGTGTCCCATAGCCCTACATAAGTAGCATGTCCGTTGTGGACATTCTCTTGCTCGGTGCCCTACCGTCTGGCATGTATAGCATGCACCATATACTGGTATATTTTGGGCAGGAGGCCCATTTTGGTCTCTAGATCCTCTCATATTATAGGGGCCTCGGCCGCTGAATCCTTGGGCCTGACCACCTCTACCCTGAAACGAGTTAACATTCTGAGGAGGAGACCATTGCCAAGCGGGCACAAAACTCAGTCGCAGTGGATTCAGCAGTGTGCTGTGCGTCATCGTTGCGGACGCGTTGTGCGAGGCTGGCTGTACTGGGGTCGCTTGTACGTTGGCCTCAGGCCTTTGATTCTTGTTGGCAGCGGCTACCGCATTTATTTTTTTTTGTTTTTTCTTCGCTTTTCTATTCCAATTTCTCTTTCTCGCAGGTTTGGTTGTCGCTGATGTGTTATCGCTAGTGTCGCTTTCTGGGTTCAATTTCTTGTAGGCTGCCGCTACCTTACGGACTGAGGGTCTCCCAGAGTATGCTGCAGCTGGTATGCTCATCTTCTCCTTTGGTGGAGGCTCTTCAAATCGGTCATCTAGTTCTTTCTCCTTTTCCCAAATTCTTCCTAGTTTCTCTATATCCTTGAGCGTCTTGATTTCGTTCCCCTCCATGAAGTGTCGATAGTCTTTCCTCAAGCCCTTGTAGGCCTGTTTTACTATTGTTTTCCTTGATGGGGGTCGCTTAAAGTTGTCGACAATGTATTCCACGCAGGATATATAATTGGCAATCTTTTCTCCTTTCGCCATCGATCGGTTCCGTAAGTCCGCCATCGTGTCTTCTTCATCTCTGTGACCCAAATACTGCCTTCTGAACGCTTTTCTAAAGTCTTTCCATGATTTTAGATCCGGTCGCTTCGATCGATACCATCTGCTAGCATTTTTCGAAAAGATCGATCGTAAAGCATTCAATAGCTCCCTGTCGCTCATGGCTAGGCTTGCTTTGCAGTCCTACAGCCGGTCCAAAATTTCCTCTGGCTCTTTATCTTCCCCATTGAACTTTAGGTTCCAGCTCTGCAATATTTTAACATTCTTCCCCGCTATGTCTGCATTCGAATGACATTTCCTATTTTTTTGTTTCATTTTCTTATCTTCATATTCCGAATCGCTAGTCGATGTCGACTGGTCCCGTTTGTGGCCTCTTCTGTGGTTTCTACTTCTTTTATTGTGGTCGCTATCTGAGTCTGATGACGTTGTATTACAGTCGCTACTTGTGGTACTATTACTCGAACTCCTATGTCTACGGTTTTTCACTTTACGGCTATCTCTCTTCTTTACTGATCTTTGGTCTAGTACGCTACTTTCCGAGCTACTCGATGACAGTCGCTTTCGTTCTCCTCTTCTCTGTTTTGATGCTTCGGTTTGCTGGTCTGCAGGCCTACGAACGGTGTTCACCTTAGAACTCCGAATCTCTACCACTTCGTGATTCATGGGTCGCTCTCTTCTCTCTTGAGATCCCCTCGGTGGTCTCGGAGTGTCTACGTAATTCTGTGGGTTTGCTACCGGAGGTGGGACTATCGGAGGTTGTGGCGCGTATACCAGTTCTCGGAGGAGAATTGGTCTATGTTGTGCCATTTTGAGTTGTTCAAACTCCTGCTGTATCCGTTCGTATGGTCCTGCCCCCCGTGGAATGGCATCTTCTTCTCGATTCTCCTCATCTTCTTTGTTGCTTACGTCGCTACTGTCTGTTGAGTTCCCATTTCTTGGATTATTGGCTATGGGGTCTCTATGTTTTACTTGTCTGATATATTGAATACTGTCGTTCAGGTTTATCCCCTGCTGTGGCGTTTGGCTTTGTGATGTTCCCGTCGGATTGTCACTTCTTGCTAGGGATTATCCCATCCGACTACTCCCCGGACCGGCCCCGACGTTCGTTGCTTGTGCCATTGCAGGAGGTCGTGTGACCGACGGCGCTGCGGTGGCTGGCATCGAAGGTAATGTTGGTTCCGAAGCCGTTGACGCTGGTGTAATCAATTGTATTGGTCTTGGGATCATTGGTACCGCGGGAGTTCCCATATTGGAATCCGGTGATGGATGATTTCCTGTATAATGGAAAAGTGGCTCTGGCAGCCTCCATTGATAGCCGGTTGGTATCATCTTCATTAGTCCCGGAGTATATGCCAACTGTGTATGATTGCTCATCGCTAAGAGTTGCGGTGGAAACCCTGTTTGCACTCTTGGTCCTGTGTTTGCAGACACCATCTGCATCGCGAAGCTATCCGTTGGCCCCCGTGTACGAACTGGTGTCGTTGTAGTGAGAGTGGTGGTCGCTTTGCTTATTGTTTCTAGCGTAACTACTGGTGCATCGGTCGCTTGTTGTTGTGTTGTGACTTCTTGAATCTGCTCTGTGATTGCCTGTCCCTCTTCTTGGCTATACTCCGTTTCTATGCTCTGCAACTCTACTTCTTTGGTCGCTCTCTTAGGCTTCCTACCTCTTTTCTTCTTCTGAGGTATTTGTTCAAAAGATTCCTCTCGCATTATGGCCGCCGATGTTGCTGATACTTGGTCCCATGGTCTCTTGTCCAATACTGTATCCCAATTTACTGCTGTACCTGGTTCCACTGTCCTTATACTTACCCGCAAGAGTCTGTCTCTAAGTTGGGCTGTTGTCCCAGATACGCTAAGTCCCATCTGATCTAGAATTATTATTAGTTCACTCGGGTCCATCCCATTTATTCTACTTGATACTGCCATTCGCTGGAGTATGCGCGGATCCTTCTTTGTTGCTTGCCTTGTGTTCATTTTGTACTCTACTCGTACACTAAGGGAAGAAAACAAAAGCAGCGGTTTGGTCGCTAGTTACACTCTACAGTTACTGCAGTATTCGCTATGTTGGGAGGGTCCACCCAAGTCTTTGGAATCTTTTCGAAGACGGGTATTTAACTTGCAATACCTGGTGCACGTGAATGGAGACGTCGCTAATAAAGGAATCAGTCTTAACTCTTTTACGGGACAATTTTCCTGCCTAACTACTGTGTCACTAATTTTCAATTTTTATAATGATTTATAATAATAATATGTATATTTATATATATATATATATGTTACTCTGGAGATTACCGTCTTTTTACTTTTGCTAAAGGGACGAAAGGAGGTAAACAAAGAAAATAGCTTCTTTTCTTGAGGTCTTCTTTATCGGTTCCTTTAGCTGAAAATGCCTACTCGAAATTTGTTTGCCTAGCTCTTGAGTAGCTGCTGAAATGCCCTGACGCGAATCTAATAAAGTCGCTATTCAGTCTTCAGTAGTTCTTGGTCTTCTCTTCTTGTTTATATCTGGAGTAATAATCTGAGGTTTCTTCTTGGTCGCAATCAATTTGCAGTAAATAATTCCTAATACAATTAAATAAATATAAATATATGTAATAATCAATTTTTCCTTTGACACAGTAGTTATAATATAAAATACAATAACTTTAGTTGTTGTATATTTATACCCAATTTCCAGTAGTTGTTAGAAAAATTTTACTCTTAACTAAATTATAAATCGTTCTTACTAATCGATTTGGGGGTAGTAGTACAGTAAATAATATTTTGTGGAGGTGTTCGCAAAATGAATTTCCCCTATACGGTGGTGTGACTCCTACTCTACTACTTTAAAGTCGTTGAGGAGACTTGAAAAGTAGGTCGAAATTCAGAATAATTACACACAAATTAATTTATCTATCACTTTAACTCATTACTCAAATTTCACTAAATTCCCAACAAAGATTTTCTGAATTTGTCTCCTATTTTCCACACCTTCTCTATTTATCGCTAGTATATTCAGTGCGTCGCCGCAGTCTTCCGCTTACTCTAGTATTTCGCTATTTTCTTTGGATATCGCTACAATCTTCCTCAAATAACCGAAGAAAATTTTCAAAACTCATAAAGAATCCTACGAAAGGTCCCAATTGAAACAAAAATTTCCATTACTACACACCCAAACTGTGAAAACCCTCAAACAAAAATGTCTAAAAAAAAAATTTTCGAAAAATTTTCAAGAAAATCAAAAATAAAAATAATCTTTCAAATCCAAAAAAGAATTTTCTCAACAAAAACCTTCAAAAAGAAAATTCTCAAAATTTTGAAAGAAATAATTTCGGAAAATTCTCAAAATCGAAAAATTTATTAACCCAATAATCCAAGTGAATATTTTCTAAGTCCTACTTATAACCCATTAACCCAAGTGAAAAAATTTCAAAATCCAATTTATAACCCAATAACCAAGTCAAAAAATTTCTAAGTCCTACTTATAAATTTCTTAAACACAAAAAAAATAATTTTTCCACTTTACTTAAATTTCCATACGACATAAAAAAAAACGTTTTAGTCGCTGCACTTTCGCTTGCTCAGGTACTCTGTAAAAAAAAATTGTTCCACAAAAAAATATATTACTTATAAGTGCCGAGGGAAGCTCGACGATTACAATCCACTCACCGTCGCCAATCCTGCACGCCTCACGATGCTCCTCACAATCTGGTCGCAAAAGATTCGTTGGAGAATAATCTCGCTGGTATATAAGTCATAAGGTTTTAAACGCGTCTATGCTTGGTCACGAACGGGCAGGGAATTCTAACGTACGTCTTCATATTCAAAATCGGAAAGGGCGGAAATCTCTTCCAAAATTTTCGCTCTTCTTCTCAAACAACTTCAGCCCACACACTTGTTGCTTCCGCCCCTTTCTTCACGGTGATTGGCCTTGATTTTCCCTAAATGCGACAATCAAGGCCAAGTCTGCGGCGATTTGAGTCGCTAATGACCATTGGTCCACTCCGCGATTGCCGCCCTGCCCCCGAAACGCGGACAATATGAATTGCTAAATATACACACACGGGCAACCCGGCGTGTATATCTATATCGGGCGCTTTCGGTTTTGTCGCTGCCGGACCATCACAGTTGGCAGCGGCGACGTGCGCGCGTCGGCCTACGCTATGATAGGCCGGCAGCTTCATGCGGCTCGCGGCGCGGCGGCTGCTAGCTCGCCCCATGCTGTCGACAGCCGTGTCGGTATTTCTCTCTCTCTCTCTTTCGTGGCTACAGCCGAGATGGTGTGCCTGGAGGAAGCCGCCGCTGCTGCTGTGAATCCTTTCTCCTCCCGCGTCTGCGTGCATCGGGAGAGAGGGCGGTCGCGCGCGCGTGTGTGTATGTGTGTGTGCGCGGGCAGTGGCTCATCATCCTCGAGAGGCGAGGAAGAAAGAGCAAGCGAGAGAGAGAGGGTGGCGCGTACAGTGTGAAGTGGTGTTGGTGCCATGCATGTGTGTGTAGACTCGCCGTCGTTGCTCGCTCTGATCGGTCGTCGCTGCGGCGATCAGCTGGTGCCGCTGGTATGGGTATGTGCGTGTGTGTGCCGGTCTGCGGCTTTCCTCGGTCGTGACTCTCCTTATCCTCATTCCCTCAACAAAATAAAATAACAATTCCCCCCATTAATAACAATATTAATTAATATAAAAATGCTCGGCTCTGGTGACGGGTGACTTGGTCGCGATTGACTGCCCATGTTTTAATATCATTGGGACGTGAAATACACATCACAAGCTATTATATTTGAATCTGAAAAGAAATTATATTAGTAATTATGTTAGAAATATAATAGAATGTTATGCGTATAACATAAAATTATACGTCTTATGACTAGTATTGTTTTATAATAATTTACTAATTCTGTTTAAATGTTTAAATCTTTTTATGGCATTTTATTAAACTTAACCTAGACTCACTATTGTGTAGAAAAGTGACTCTTCTGTATGGTTTCTAGTCAGCCTGAAAATAGAAAGTACCACAAAGAAAAATACTCAAAATTATACAGTCTATCTAAAGAATGAAGATCTTATCTGATTGTTATAATACAAGTATGACGTATGTAGATATTTCCAATCAAACAATGACAGCTGTAAGGTATTACACCAGCACACTGTGTAGTCATCTGCATTTTAGACGATTGTATCGCGGTCGGTAAGTCAATGACTGCAGGTTGGTATGACTTATACCAACAGATTTAATAATTCAGCGCACAATTTAATAATTGTGCAGAGTAATAGTTTAAGTATTAGTATATGCTTAAATGTATATATTCATAATAACTCAAAAAAAAATAATTCGAAATGAGAAAAATGAAAAATAACAAAATTATCGATTTTCTATAACGTATTTTATAATCTATAAAGTATCATAGAACCACGATAAACGGGTACCGCAGAAAATCAACTTGGTATAGACTACATACATTTAAGGGAATAAGATACAAGTTTTTGGTAAAAAACCGATGTTATTTTTTTTTTTTTATACTATTTATTAACCTTATAACATTATCTTTAAATAATGAAAGAGATTTCAAAGAAAAATTTGACTTTTTTAATCTGATTTAATTTTTTTTTATTATTTTCGTTTCTATCTATACTTCAATGTTTTTCAACATTTGCGTGACAAAAAATCTTAAATAAGTGCGTTAAGCAAGTCACTAGAAGTCAAACCCTTCTGTCAGTGGTGAACAAAAAATTTATTCCATAAAACAAAAAAGGAATCATAAATAATTATGGATTTATTTTTATTTAAGTATTCTACTATTTTAAGTCAAAGTCATTTTTCGCAATTCTTTACTTTCATAACATCGAGTTGCATTTTTATGTTTTAAATGTGAGATAATCTACTTTTTAAATACATGTTTTATAAATCTTTGTTATTGATAATATTCTAAATACAAATTTTGGTTCAGCAATAATTATAATAAAATACATGATTTTTGAGAAAATAAAATTAAAAAATTTAATTTAGTTATACAATTTTTTAGAAACAAAATTAAAATAAAAAAAGAAACATAAATTTCTAATTTAGATGATTGCTTCTAACAGCAAATTGTAGATGAGATTTTTAGAGTGTCTCATACACTCTTTAATAAAAAATCTACTATATTCATTTGAACAACAGAAACAACTACTCCGGGAGCAATTACCCCTCCCAGCATTGAAGTATACTGTTAATTCATAAAATATGTAGATTTAATTTAACATTAAGTTTTTGTATTTATCCTAAAAATTGAAATTTCTTTTTAGTAATAAAGGGAAACCCATTTTAAATTAGGTTTCTGCTAAACCTATTACGTCGTATTATGAGTTTTTCACTGTATTTATATGTAAAGCTCATTCTTACAGAGAATAGTCTACCTCTTCCAAGCAAGAAATATATAGGTCCTATGATATTATAAATGTAAACACTAAAAGCGTTTTAGCCTCAAGACTGCCTGTAGGCCTCATCAGTATGATCAGTCAGTCTTTATCATAGATGCACGTATATTTAAATAAATAGATAAAAAAAAATTTTAACAGTATATGAAAGAAAACAACCAAATTTAATTACTTTTTTCATACCTGTAACGTTTTGTAGAATCAATGTAACACAAACACGACATTTTCTTCTGCAAAATTTAAAAACCATATTATTAAATATGATTTGAAGAGAAAGACAAACTGTCAAATCAGGAGGAGTAGATAGGCTATAGGCATACTGGCTCACACGGGTTCTGGATCACTCCCGCCTCTTTCAAAGTGATCCAGAATCCGTAGAGTGTATAAGCCCTACCCAGTATTGCCCCTTCTCCAATTTTTTCAGAATTTGTATTGTATGTTTTAAGCACCTCCACTGGCTTGCCCCTTCCCCAAGAGATCCAGAACCCGTAGTTTGTTTAAGTCTATCAATATATCCCCTTCCCTTCGCATTCATTTAACAATCTGGAGTGGGTTTACCCTTCTCCTGCATTACATATGCTATGATACGTCAGTTCGTGGATCATCTGCACTTTTAGATCACTAGTAACTGAAAGAATAATACATCTCAAAAGGAATCGAATTAACGTAAATAAAAAAATTCGTTTATCATGTCACCTAGAATTGTGTGAGGAACATAGTTCCTTTAATAAATATGGTATTAACAATAATGATTTATTGTGACGTATAGGATCGAGATTTTGAGGCATTACGACGTAAAATTTAAGATATTATTGTGTGTTGATAGCACACAAATTTTCGGAATAATTGCTTTTAAACATAAAAAGTTTGTATTATAGAGCGTATGAGTGAGAGGGAAGTGGATGGTGCGTGAATATATAAATATAGACAAGATTGAACACTGACACAGTATTGATAGGTATCAAAAATAGTGCCCTTCGGACTTTATTTCTTTATTTATGATTCATAAAATTCCATTGACATTTTATTCAAATTTTCATTTATACTCATATACAAGATATTTTATTTATTTTATTACGTTATTATTGTCATGTAAGAAAATAATTTTTCTGGTAATTATAATTAAATATTATTTAAGTAACAGCAATAAAAAAAATGTTAATTTTAACCTTTTAGATTATAAATCATCAAATTTAAACCCGTCTCTAATTTATTTAAATAAAAATACAATGTTACGCATTGTCGATATGTGCACTTCACCGTCGAGAAAGGGGAAAACTGTATGGCATTCTACCGACTGATCAGATAGACAAAGAGAAAAATAAACAAACATATTGCTTAATGTATATACCTAACTGTTTAGAATAAACAGAATATGTTCTTTATTTTTTATTTTGATTATACTATAAGAGTTTTAAAAATGGTTGTTAATTATGAGTCCTATGGGAAAAGCTTATCATAAGGTAGGATTTCGATAGAACTGTGGGAAACATTACCGTCCTTGGGGAAAATTGTTAGCCTTTAGCATAACAATGTTCCGGCGATAAGAAATAAGTAACGTCTTTATTTTTAAATCCCGCTCAGATTAGTGGACAGAGGCAACGTTGGACGGACCAACTCATTTAGAATGACTTGAGACGTGACATCATCAAGCCAGGGACAGTCGTAGTGAACGAAGGAATGCCCAGACCTCCTCTGTCACACGAAGTGCACACACGCACGCACGCACACACACACTCATACACACACACACACACTCACACACTTACACCCACATACATACATACATACATACATACATACATACATACATACATACATACATACATACATACAAACATACATATATATATACATACATAGATAGATACATACATACATACATACACACATACAAACATACATATATACATACATACATACATAGATATATACGTATAATACATACATACATACATACATACATACATACATACATACATTCATACATACATATATACATACATACATACATACATACATACATACATACATACGTACATACATACATACATACGTACATCCATACGTACATACATACATAAAGTGTAATTATTCTGAAAGGACCATTTCAGTCCCCTCATATATTCGGGTTACGCTAAAAAAAAAATTGCAGAAAATGCTATCCAAAGCATGCTAGTAGGGTTATATCTATATACTTAACAAATTATTGTTGTAACTTTCAGATAAAAATTAAGAAATCGTTTAAGACATTATCATCCGACTAAATGCATTATTTTAACAGTTTTCTTTTTTTTTCTAAAGAAACAATGAGTAAAGATACATATAAATATGGGTTCGTTTGTTTGTGTATTTATTGTTTGTTTGTCATCACGCAGAAACTACTGCATCTGCATTAACAAAGCTTCAAAAATTATTGTTGGTCATTTGTTTATTACTACATTATGCTAAAACTACTGTAACTATACATACACGTATATATTATACATATACAGTATACATATACATATATTATTAAGGATATACATATAAATATACATTATACATATGGATAAAGAATGTACATATGCAATTTGTACACATACGTCTATATTCGGTTTAATGCCTAGATGAACATAGGCTAATGATTCACTAAAATATTTATGCGAGCAAATCCGCAAATTACAGCTAGTATTCAATAAAAATTTAATTAAATTTTATCCTTTAATTTTCGAGTTGTAGCGGTTAGAAAATAATTCTTTATAAACGAAATAACTAATGAAAAACGGTACATTTTGCATCGTTTTTGGTCTTAAATTAAAGGATTTTATGAGTACTTTATTAGTCCAAAAATTTCAGATTCATCGTACCCCTTGATAGTCTCACTGTGATAAAAATCTTACGCAAATAGATCCAAATAAAAATGAATGTGATCAAGTATCTGCGATTTACTTCAAATGCAGATACCCACTTTATTCGTTTGCACGGCAGTATTGTTGCTATTGTCTATAAAATTAAAATGAGTCGACCATATTCTAGGCATGGATAATAAACATGCATACAAAGCTTGGTCAGGTTTTACATCGGAATATTCGAATGCAAATGAGCGACACACACAACACACACACACCACACACTCGCACTCACACAGATACGCAAGAACGCACGTACGTTCAGAAGAAAAATGTGTACTATGATTTGTCATGTGTGCTGATACAAACTTCGAATATTTATTAAGCGTTATTAGTTATTTTTCGCTATTTATAACTAAAATACTATATTTCAGTAAATTATGCAGTATTGTAGTGTATAAAGCAATTTATAAATGTCTATAAATCTATGCTTTTAATAAATATACTATGCTTTTACTAATACAAATGTTGTGTATGGCTGCTCCCGAGGAGCAGTGTCGCGCTCGAAGCTAATTCGGTTTTTTTACTATTCTAAATTAAAATTTAAATAAAATTAAATATTAAATTAAAATGAAAAAAAATTAGACTGAATAAAATTATTATTACTGAAAACAAAATAAGATTAAATTCTATATCGAAGGAAAATAAAATGACTTAAGTCAAAGAAAGTGAGTTCAATTTTTCAAAGTGTATATTGTAACGAAAATAGGACAATACACGGCGAAGCGTTGAGCTTCGTGTCGCGATCGAGACTGCCTCCGCAGAGCACACAAGGCCACGCTTGCCTTCGCAAATGCATCCGAAAGCGTCGTCCCCTTCCCTGGGTCCTTGTTTTTCTTCGGAAGATTTAATCACTAGATGCCGATGCATCTACGATCGCGTCGCTTTACCTCCGTGAGAAAGTCATAAACTCAGTCCCAACGCCGCGATCCGAAACACTTGATGCTGAGCCGAAACAGATGACGCTCAAGTACCCGCCGACTCGAAATCTGACCCTCTGCCAAGGCGGCACAGAGCCATAAACCGCGCGAACAAGAATCCCTTTTTTTTTCTTCTCGCGTACGTGATCCGCGGTCGCTAGCTGTCTTTACAATTAACAAGGCCCTTCACTGATCCCACATTCGCTCGGGCTTTCACCCGCGACGCAGGAAAAACCTCTTTGAGGAGAAAACCTGCGTCAGGTCCAGTGCGTACATAATTAATCATGTTATAAATTGCGCTCACAACCGGCCATTGACCAAAGAAAATACTTAAAACTAAAATGTCAAAGTAAAAATACTACATATAAATGATAATTTGTCATACTGGACAACACTTTGAAATCGAAATATCGTAACTTTTATATTTATATTGATGTCTATTTGATAGTGAGTCTATTGTTCGTATGTGCATATATTGAAGAAGTAGACTTTATTGACCTCGACGAATTATAACCATTTATTAACATTGTCATAAAGCCAACTCTTCAGTAGTTTTCGTTACTCCCCTCTTCAAAGGCTACAAAAAACAATATAAAAATAATAATAATAACAAATAGTATTATACGCAGATACATCACAAAAATAGTTTCTTACATACCTAATAAAAGTAATAAATTTAGAGTCTCATGGAGACCGTCGACACAACATACAATAACGATTAAAAAAAAACCTAGTACCCGTAAAGAACAGAATATAAAAATTAAAATTATTAAAAACCACTTTCAGAATTATTAAATAAATAATAATAAATCTATATAAACTCACTATTATTTGTTGGCGTGTCCGGGCACTACTGCTACGCGAATATCCGCAAGCCTGTCAACCTCCTTAATATTTACATCACACCTTTTCTGACTCTTCTTTCTTCTACCTTTCCACGCGTTAATTTAGCTACAATTCTTCGTTGTGTTATCTCCTTGTTCTACCAAGTCACTGTTTGTCAAATGGTCGAAAACCCTTAAAAAACTAACTTATCTTTTTCTGAATTTAAATTTTTATTAAAGTGTAGAACGCATACTGATATTGTTCCTAAGCATATTTTTAATACGAATAAAATTATAAGAAACATTACGTTACGAAGTAAATCGTAAAAAAAGAAAATAAAATCAGCTATTTCTCAATTTTTATTCAAAAAAAGATCCTACAAATTGAAATGCTGACATTAATGTACATATAAATTTTTTAAAGAAAACTATGACCAATATTGTTTCTGAACTTCCAAATTAACATCCATTGAAATGGTAAACAATTCATTGTTTCATTGTTTATATAACCACTGTTAGACAGATTAAAAAACATATGTAACAATAAACATAATAATAAATTTCACAATTTGTTAGACGCTTGCAATAAACTCTCTGTAGTTTCTTATAATAATGATAATATTAATCCCCCTATTAATTGTGACCACAATAATAATTATGATTAATTCTAAAATAACAGTAACAATTCTGACAATGCTTTTCCTATTTTGAATATCAATCATCAAGATAATTTGAAAGATAAATGGTTGATCAATCTCACAGATACTTCTCTTCCTCCCTGCGCTATGGACGTTCTCAGCCTTGCTGACAAATTTAATTTCAGTTGCAATTTAAAAAAATACTTATTTTGACTTTTTTAAAGACATCGAAACTACATTCAAATACAATAATAATATCGACAAAAAAATCAGAAATGAATTACTCAAAACACTCAATAGCTTTATTAAAAATGACATAACAGGGCCACTTTCGTGGTATCTCTAAAACGATACTTGTACACACACTCACACACACACGCATACATACACACACACACACACACACACACACTCACATAACACACACACACACACACACACACACACACACTCACATAACACACACACACGCACACACACATATGCACACACACCTTGTTGCATTGTTTTCATATTCAACAAAAAATAAAATCGTAAATAATAGCCTCAATTTCCGTCCATAACTCATGTATTAATACTATGATATCAGGGATGACAAGGAGGTGGCAGCCGGCCGCGCTTGGTAAAGTACTCTCGCTAGCTCTCGCGAGGGGATTCCCCGGGCGCGATGCAGTACTACTACTAGCCTAAATACTAGTGTTAGTACATATATGTGGGCCACCTCCAGCATAATTATACTTCCCTATATAATAAGATTCTGACATCTCTTTCTGATAAATACTAGCACCTCTTAGCATCTCCAACCGTTTTACATATAGCCTAGTCAGTCCGATTCGTGGGTAGCATGAGGGACCGTTGCGGCCGTACCATCTTCCCGCCGCCCTTCATTGCTCACCTGGGAATAATAGAGGTGTGGGGCTTGACTAGGTGGGTCCTTCTACATAGTTTTTCCATTATTTGTTTCTAATAATATACAAACTACAACTTTAATTTGTTTTATTATAGATAACATATTAGTAAAAAATAAAACAATATAAAAATACTGTATCAAACTTACAACCATATTTATCTTATATTATATGTAAATATTTTCAGAAGCCTTGAAAATGGGAGAATATATACTCCCGAAACGTTGGCTAATAAAAGTCTAAATATACTCGAAAAGATCATATTTCTTTTTCACAGCATTTTTACTGGTTCCTTTTTTGTTGTTGATGATTTTCCCTTGTGTAAACTTCGATATTCGTTAAACAAGTCACGCTTAAACGAAGTTAAATACCATTAATATACTTGCAAAATTGGTAAAAATGATTCAGATCAAAACTATAATACCACATAATAATAAAATTCAAATAAACAAACTTTATTTCTTGAAAAACGAGAGTTACTTGCTTGGTTTTACAAAACGTAGAATTTGGTGTTGTCATATTTTGAATTGGAGGTGCGTATTATATAATAAGAAAAAAACCGTTTTCAACCCGATAGCTTTGAAATATTATCAAAAACTGAGGAAGTGAAATTTTACAGTTTCCTGAAAATTACATATATATATAAATAAAAATCGTAGTGTATACAATAAATTAACGCATATTTTATGTTTTATACATAAATATTAACTCAATGTTACGTAAGAGCAATAATTCTATGCATAGAAAGCTGAAACTATAACTTCTATTACGATATGCTAGGAGACTGACATGTTGAAAGTATAAAGTACAATTATTTAGAGCTTACTGTTACTTATATATTGCACACTTATTTGTCTTAAAATTTTCATTCCCCTTCAAGGTATAAAGTGGCAGGGGAATTACAAGTAAAAAAGAGGAACGCGTATGATTTGTGTGGAAAATGTCATAGATCATATATCTACTATATATTATGATATAATATGGATGTTGAAATTTTTATTTATAAAGTAAGTATTAACTAATCATCTCTATATATTTCCAAAAAGCTTTTATTTGTGAATTTTTCTTCAGACGATATAAGCTCTGATGAATAGATTTTTCAACAAAAGTTGGTTTCGCAGTTTAACATGTGTTGTAGCTTAAAATATAAATATTAATGGTACTTGTCGCAAAAAATATTATCATATTCTGCATCAAATTTTATTTTTACCAATTTTGCAAGTATATTAATGGTATTTAACTTCGTTTAAGCGTGACTTGTTTAACGAATATCGAAGTTTACACAAGGGAAAATCATCAACAAAAAAAAGGAACCAGTAAAAATGCTGTGAAAAAGAAATATGATCTTTTCGAGTATATTTAGACGTTTATTAGCCAACATTTCGGGAGTATATATTCTCCCATTTTCATGGCTTCTGAAAATATTTACATATAATATAAGATAAATATGGTTGTAAGTTTGATACAGTATTTTTATATTGTTTTATTTTTTACTAATATGTTATCTATAATGAAACAAATTAAAGTTGTAGTTTGTATATTATTAGAAACAAATAATGGAAAAACTATGTAGAAGGACCCACCTAGTCAAGCCCCACACCTCTATTATTCCCAGGTGAACAATGAAGGGCGGCGGGAAGATGGTAAGGCCGCAACGGTCCCTCATGCTACCCAAGAATCGGACTGACTAGGCTATATGTAAAACGGTTGGAGATGCTAAGAGGTGCTAGTATTTATCAGAAAGAGATGCCAGAATCTTATTATATAGGGAAGTATAATCATGCTGGAGGTGGCCCACATATATGTATTAACACTAGTATTTAGGCTAGTAGTAGTACTGCATCGCGCCCGGGGAATCCCCTCGCGAGAGCTAGCGAGAGTACTTTACCAAGCGCGGCCGGCTGCCACCTCCTTGTCATACCTGATATCATGGTATTAATACGTGAGTTATGGACGGAAATTGAGGCTATTATTTATGATTCTATTTTTTGTTGAATATGAAAACAATGCAACAAGGTGTGTGTGCAAACGTGTGTGTGTGTGTGTTATGTGAGTGTGTGTGTGTGTGTGTGTGTGTGTGTATGTGTGTGTGTCTATGTATGCGTGTGTGTGTGAGTGTGTGTACAAGTATCGTTTTAGAGATACCACGAAAGTGGCCCTGTTATGTCATTTTTAATAAAGCTATTGAGTGTTTTGAGTAATTCATTTCTGATTTTTTTGTCGATATTATTATTGTATTTGAATGTAGTTTCGATGTCTTTAAAAAAGTCAAAATAAGTATTTTTTTAAATTGCAACTGAAATTAAATTTGTCAGCAAGGCTGAGAACGTCCATAGCACAGGGAGGAAGAGAAGTATCTGTGAGATTGATCAACCATTTATCTTTCAAATTATCTTGATGATTGATATTCAAAATAGGAAAAGCATTGTCAGAATTGTTACTGTTATTTTAGAATTAATCATAATTATTATTGTGGTCACAATTAATAGGGGGATTAATATTATCATTATTATAAGAAACTACAGAGAGTTTATTGCAAGCGTCTAACAAATTGTGAAATTTATTATTATGTTTATTGTTACATATGTTTTTTAATCTGTCTAACAGTGGTTATATAAACAATGAAACAATGAATTGTTTACCATTTCAATGGATGTTAATTTGGAAGTTCAGAAACAATATTGGTCATAGTTTTCTTTAAAAAATTTATATGTACATTAATGTCAGCATTTCAATTTGTAGGATCTTTTTTTGAATAAAAATTGAGAAATAGCTGATTTTATTTTCTCTTTTTACGATTTACTTTGTAACGTAATGTTTCTTATAATTTTATTCGTATTAAAAATATGCTTAGGAACAATATCAGTATGCGTTCTACACTTTAATAAAAATTTAAATTCAGAAAAAGATAAGTTAGTTTTTTAAGGGTTTTCGACCATTCGACAAACAGTGACTTGGTAGAACAAAGAGATAACACAACGAAGAATTGTAGCTAAATTAACGCGTGGAAAGGTAGAAGAAAGAAGAGTCAGAAAAGGTGTGATGTAAATATTAAGGAGGTTGACAGGCTTGCGGATATTCGCGTAGCAGTAGTGCCCGGACACGCCAACAAATAATAGTGAGTTTATATAGATTTATTATTATTTATTTAATAATTCTGAAAGTGGTTTTTAATAATTTTAATTTTTATATTCTGTTCTTTACGGGTACTAGGTTTTTTTTAATCGTTATTGTATGTTGTTACGACGGTCTCCATGAGACTCTAAATTTATTACTTTTATTAGGTATGTAAGAAACTATTTTTGTGATGTATCTGCGTATAATACTATTTGTTATTATTATTTTTATATTGTTTTTTGTAGCCTTTGAAGAGGGGAGTAACGAAAACTACTGAAGAGTTGGCTTTATGACAATGTTAATAAATGGTTATAATTCGTCGAGGTCAATAAAGTCTACTTCTTCAATATATGCACATACGAACAATAGACTCACTATCAAATAGACATCAATATAAATATAAAAGTTACGATATTTCGATTTCAAAGTGTTGTCCAGTATGACAAATTATCATTTATATTTAATTTTGAGGTCTAAATTATTTATAATGGTACTCACAATGTTCCCGACATGTGTGAGCCGATCGAGAGTGGGAGCAAAAATCGGCGGATGAACGTTCCAGCGCAACTTGCTAAGACGCCCGATAATTGGAGTTAGCTGCGGGGCGAGGGAAAAGTTGAGATTTCCTTCGCGGACGCATTTTTGGGCAAAGATTTGCTATTGCTTATTGGGAACGTGTCGTCCAGATTGGCTGCTATGAATGAAGCATGGGCCGTTGGTCCGAACTCTGTTCAAGCGAGCACACGGTCGGTAATATTTTAGTTTGGAGTATTTTTACTTTGACATTTTAGTTTTAAGTATTTTCTTTGGTCAATGGCCGGTTGTGAGCGCAATTTATAACATGATTTATTATGTACGCACTGGACCTGACGCAGGTTTTCTCCTCAAAGAGGTTTTTCCTGCGTCGAGGGTGAAAGCCCGAGCGAATGTGGGATCAGTGAAGGGCCTTGTTAATTGTAAAGACAGCTAGCGACCGCGGAGCACGTACGCGAGAAGAAAAAAAAGGGATTCTTGTTCGCGCGGTTTATGGCTCTGTGCCGGCTTGGCAGAGGGTCAGATTTCGAGTCGGCGGGTACGTGAGCGTCATCTGTTTCGGCTCAGCGTCAAGTGTTTCGGAGCGCGGCGTTGAGACTGAGTTTATGACTTTCTCACGGCGGTAAAGCGGCGCGATCGTAGATGCATCGGCATCTAGTGATTAAATCTTTCGAAGAAAAACAAGGACCCAGGGAAGGGGACGACGCTTTCGGATGCAATTGCGAACGCAAGCGTGGCCTTGTGTGCTCTGCGGAGGCAGTGTCGATCGCGACACGAAGCTCAACGCTTCGCCGTGTATTGTCCTATTTTCGTTACAATATACACTTTGAAAAATTGAACTCACTTTCTTTGACTTAAGTCATTTTATTTTCCTTCGATATAGAATTTAATCTTATTTTGTTTTCAGTAGTAATAATTTTATTAAATCTAATTTTTTTTCATTTTAATTTAATATTTAATTTTATTTAAATTTTAATTTAGAATAGTAAAAAAACCGAATTAGCTTCGAGCGCGACACTGCTCCTCGGGAGCAGCCACACACAACATTTGTATTAGTAAAAGCATAGTATATTTATTAAAAGCATAGATTTATAGACATTTATAAATTGCTTTATACACTACAATACTGCATAATTTACTGAAATATAGTATTTTAGTTATAAATAGCGAAAAATAACTAATAACACTTAATGAATATTCGAAGTTTATATCAGCACACATGACAAATCATAGTAGACATTTTTCTTCTGAACGTGCGTGCGTTCTTGCGTGTCTGTGTGAGTGCGAGTGTGTGTGGTATGTGTGTGTGTGTGTGTGTGTCGCTCATTTGCATTCGAATATTCCGATGTAAAACCTGACCAAACTTTGTATGCATGTTTATTATCCATGCCTAGAAAATGGTCGACTCATTTTAATTTTATAGCCAATAGCAACAATACTGCTGTGCAAACGAATAAAGTGGGTATCTGCATTTGAAGTAAATCGCAGATACTTGATCACATTCATTTTTATTTGGATCTATTTGCGTAAGATTTTTATCACAGTGAGACTATCAAGGGGTACGATGAATCTGAAATTTTTGGACTAATAAAGTACTCATAAAATCCTTTAATTTAAGACCAAAAACGATGCAAAATGTACCGGTTTTCATTAGTTATTCCGTTTATTAAAGAATTATTTTCTAACCTCTACAACTCGAAAATTAAAGGATAAAATTTAATTAAGTTTTTATTGAATACTAGCTGTAATTTGCGGATTCGCTCGCATAAATATTTTAGTGAATCATTAGCCTATGTTCATCTAGACATTAAACCGAATATATACGTATGTGTACAAATTGTATATGTACATTCTTTATACATATGTATAATGTATATTTATATGTATATCCTTACTAATATATGTATATGTATACTGTATATGTATAATATATACGTGTATGTATAGTTACAGTAGTTTTAGCATAATGTAGTAATAAACAAATGACCAAAAATAGTGAAAAAATGGAGATCTTATATGAAGTACGAGGGTAGTTCAATAAGTCTTTAGAATAAAGTATAAAAACAATTTTTTTTGGGTAAATTTTTTTTTATTTTTCAACATAATCTCCTTTGAGCTCTATACACTTGGTCAATCGCTTTTTAAGTTTTTTTAATCCTTCAGAAAAGTGCGTTTTCGGAAGTTCCTCAAAATAAGCACTTACAGAGGCAATGACGTCTTCGTTGTCCGTAAATCTCTGTCCACCGAGCCATTTTTTCAAGTTTGGAAATAAGAAAAAGTCACTGGGGGCTAAATCTGGTAAATACGGTGGGTGTTCGACCAATTCGAATTTTAGTTCTTCAATTTTAGCCATTGAAACGAAGCATGTGTGAACTCGGGCGTTGTCGTGATGAAAGAGAATTTTTTTTCTCGCCAAATGTGGTCGTTTTTTTTAATTTCTTCTTTCAGCTGCTCTAATAATGATGCATAATACTCACCAGTAATTGTTTTACCCTTTTCCAAGTAGTCAATAAGTATAATTCCACGTGCATCCCAAAAAACTGTAGCCATAACCTTACCAGCTGACTTTACGGTCTTTGCCTTCTTTGGAGCTGGTTCGCCTGTGGAAATCCACTGTTTGGATTGTTCCTTTGTCTCAGGAGTGTAGTGGTGTATCCATGTTTCATACACAGTCACAAATCGACGAAAAAATTCCTCAGGATTCCGACTTATGCGCGCCAAAAGAGCCTCAAAGGCGACCACTCTATTGCGTTTATTCTCAGCTGAGAGCAAACGCGGCACCCATCTTGCCGATAGCTTTTTCATGCCTAATTTTTCATGTAGAATTGAAACAACTGCACCTATAGATATCCTTGTGGCCTCAGCTAACTCACGCACTTTTAATCTTCTATCCTTCAACACCATATCGTGGATTTTATTGATGATTTCGGGAGTAGTTGCTTCTACGGGCCTTCCTGAACGTGGTTCGTCACTTATTGATGTACGACCACGCTTAAATTCATTTACCAATTTATAAACCGTTGCTAAGGCAGGGGCAGATGTGCCATGAACTGAGTCCAATTCATTTTTTATCTCATATGGAGTTAAACCCTTTAAATGAAAATGTTTAACTACCGCTCTGAACTCGTTTTTTTCCATTTTTCTTAACAAGCAATTTTTTTTTTTCAATTGGTTATAAAAACACGTAAACTCAGAAGATGTGGACTGTGACTGCACCATATATCTAGTCGGGAGTGGTGCTGACTGAAAACAGATGATTTGGAGCGATTCGCGCGCCATCTGTTGGTCATTCTAAAGACTTATTGAACTACCCTCGTATTTTACATTTTTTTGGAAAACTTAAGCATTATCTGTAATGTCTATGTGGCCGATGTGTTTCTACGGAAAAAAGGGAAAATAATTTTTGAAGCTTTGTTAATGCAGATGCAGTAGTTTCTGCGTGGTGACAAACAAACAATAAATACACAAACAAACTAACACATATTTATATGTATCTTTACTCATTGTTTCTTTAGAAAAAAAAAGAAAAATGTTAAAATAATGCATTTAGTCGGATGATAATGTCTTAAACGATTTCTTAATTTTTATCTGAAAGTTACAATAATAATTTGTTAAGTATAGAGATATAACCCTACTAGCATGCTTTGGATAGCATTTTCTGCAATTTTTTTTACGCGTAACCGGAATATATGAGGGGACTGAAATGGTGCTTTCAGAATAATTACACTTTATGTATGTATGTACGTATGGATGTATGAATGTACGTTCGTATGTATGTATGTATGTATGTATGTATGTAGGCAGGCAGGCAGGCAGGTAGGTAGGTACGTATGTATGTATGTATGTCTGTACGTATGTATGTACGTATGTATGTATGTATGTCTGTACGTATGTATGTACGTATGTACGTATGTATGTTCGTATGTATGTATGTACGTATGTATGTATGTATGTATGTCTGTACGTATGTATGTACGTATGTACGTATGTATGTACGTATGTATGTATGTATGTATGTATATATGTATGTATGAATGTATGTATGTATGTATGTATGTATGTATGTATGTATGTATGTATGTATGTATTATACGTATGTATCTATGTATGTATGTATGTATGTATATATGTATGTTCGTATGTGTGTATGTATGTATGTATGTATGTATCTATGTATGTACGTATGTATGTATGTATGTATGTATATATGTATGTATGAATGTATGTATGTATGTATGTATGTATGTATGTATGTATGTATGTATGTATGTATGTATTATACGTATGTATCTATGTATGTATGTATGTATGTATATATGTATGTTCGTATGTGTGTATGTATGTATGTATGTATGTATCTATGTATGTATGTATATATGTATGTTTGTATGTATGTATGTATGTATGTCTGTCTGTCATACGTGCGTACGTGCGTGCGTGTGTGTGTGTGTGTGGGTGGAAGTGTGTGAGTGTGTGTATGAGTGTGTGTGTGCGTGCGTGCGTGTGTGCACTTCGTGTGACAGAGGAGGTCTGGGCATTCCTTCGTTCACTACGACTGTCCCTGGTTTGATGATGTCACGTCTCAAGTCATTCTAAATGGGTTGACATTCGCCTACAGTGGGCTAGAAAAGCACTCACGTTGGATGCCGATGTTCTCGATTCCAGGTCGAAAAGGGACAAGTGGCGGGCCCGGAGTCTCTACAGCTCTGTCGATGGTAACGAATTACGAGAGTGTGGGAGCAGTAACATTTCGAACTCATAGATCGACGCCAGCAGTTTCGGCATGCATGCATGTATGTATGGATGTGTGTGTGTGTGTGTGTGAGATATGTTCGCGTACGTATATTGTGATTATGTATACATGTGTTACTCGTCTAGGCGCTAACCAGTGGATATAATCTAATTTATCTGTGTGCAAAAACATAATTTTCAGTTAACATTTAAACTTAAAGTATTTGTAATGCTTATGAACTTCGCAGTCAAATTTGCCTTATAAAATATAACCTATTTTGTAAAATCCATCAACAGATATTGAGCTATGCATAATAATATAATATACTATATTGTACGACTAATACCTCTTTGAGAAAGCTGACTGCCAAATCAGTAGGCAGCGTTTTTTTTCGAGTTCCAACCAATTTTCAAAAAAATGTATTAATTTAGGTCGTTTTTCCGACGAACTAGTAAAAAATCTTTTATAACCATTCAAATGCGAGAGAAAAGGTGGTAATAATAATACTTAAAATATTGTTTGTTATTTTTAGATATAATAGAAGAGAAGAAGTAATTTTTACATGATTATAATCTAAATATATCAGATTCGAAGTGTTACATTAATGTAGAATTCATTTCATTTTGTTCCTTGAAATATTTCAGGATATTCCATATAAAAATAGAAAAACATCGAAAAACGTTCAAGGTTACAGTCAATTGTTTATAAGTCCATACACATGTTTTTGTAAGTTTGTGCGTGTACAAGTATAAACTATAGTCTTGCAACTTTTCAGGTTTTTCGATGTTTTTCAATTTTTATATGAAATCTTTTACAGATCAAAATGACACCTTCAAAATTAAAATCGGATATCAAATTATTCTCTAATTTACGCGATATCTAATTTTGTAATATCAAAATTATCATGAAAATATTTTTGTCACTTAATGTGTGACTTACCCTTGTTCTGTAGGGTAATTGAACATATTATCGCGGCGTCGAGCACTTTTGGGCTTTCTTTATATAATTTATTTTTACTTTTAATGAAATATCAGATTATGCCAGGTTTTTATAGAAGTATAGGCTGCCTTTAATGCGTACAAAAAATAGTTAACGTTAAAACCTAATGGAACATCCAATCATATCACTAAATTGAAGAAGTAGCATTTTGTACGTATTATCATGGGCGGCCCTGTTCCTATTATCGTGTACGTAATAAATAGGATGATAAGGAATTATTTACGTATTCCATTTGTAAATTTACTTATGTCGATCAACTTTGTTAATGTTCATTAATATTATCAATGATACGACGTAGTTAATTCTTAAGTATTGAATATTTAGTGTGAAAACTAGTAATATTATCACAGTCATTCTAGTAGTTTACTTTAGTCACAAGCTAACAACTTTAAACATAAATTAAAACTTAGAGTACGCATTTTGTGCCCTAATTTTTTCGGAAAATATATCTAACTTAAGTTTTTTATTTGCACACTTCTTGTTAACACGATCACTCCTTATTGTTGACTCTAACACGCTAAATCTTCTACTATCTAGCTGCAGCTATATTTGTCCTTGTCTAATCGCATCAACTGCGTTTATTAAATTTCCTTTTCCATAGGTAGATTTTGTTGCAACAATCTCTACTCGATTTCTACACGATAATTAGGATATTTCTGTTTTGAAAATCACCTTGTAAATAAACACACCGAAGGAAGTTGAAAAGAGACAGAGGTTAGAAACGAAGTTATGTCTCCACCTCGCTGGCTGATACGACGATAATACGTACACTGCTCGACGAATTCATGCCACGGTAAATGAGCGCTTCGACGGTTTAAGCATATACAATGCCGTGGGCTTATTTACCAAAAAGGTATGAATTATCGCTTTTTACATTGAATATAATAAAATAAGGTTCTTATATAAATAACAAAAAAGTGTTTCCCTATCCAATTTAAATAAATTTGCGAATTCTAGAAGCATTTGAATAAGATCACTTTGGTAGCAAGAATGGAAGTTAAATAGCCGATTTCACACCGTTTTTGAAGCATCGTATTTTAAATAAATATTCCAAATTTCTAATTTAAAGAACCATATTTTTATGTTTTCAGTTCGATATAATATGTCTTTATTTCGTTATACAAATTCTTTAAATCATAAAATATATGTTTTCATATTCTAATTATGCAAAGAAAAAAATAGCTATAATATGTACACCCGCGATAATACCTACACTTACCCTACTATAACGTTTCTGATATTGTAAAACATAAACAAATCATTCTAGAAAGTTTTAATTTTAAAGTCGATTCTTGTGAAAAAACTACCTTAAAAACTTCATTGAAATGTAAAAACTGTTCAAAACCTTCCAATACTTTACAATTAATTTTATTATAATTTTATTATTTATTAATTTTTAATTTATTCCCTATTTACAAATCTTTTTCTAATTACTTATATATGTTGCTTCCATAATTATTCCCTTAGAACATGATACTGGAGTCGAAATTTACGAAAAACTTTATTTTACTATAATTGTTTAACTAATAAATTTTTCAAATCTGACATTGGATTTGTAAGCAGTGATCCCAAAAACCTCCTAAACCTTATTTACTTTGTCCGTGACCCAGACTCTTATAAGTACTAATGGGTTAACTGAAACATCGAAACATCGTAAGACTTCTTACAAAATATAGAAATTAGTACAAATTTTATTTTGGAACTAGTAGATTACTAAAAATTATCATATGAATGCGATCCCGCACTGTTAAACTGGATTGACCCATATTTGAGCACCTTAATTTATTTTTCAAGGTTCAGGAGATCTTTAGGGTACACTTCTTACACTTAATATATATGTTCATGACAATGTAAACAGTAAATATGTATACATTTAGATATAAATAGTAAATATTTATAAATCAAAATGCAACACATTACAGTAAATATTTATATATCCAAGTTGTACATTGCAAATGTATGAATACAAAGATGGACGTTCTCATATCGGCTACACGCTCTTAAATACCGGAATTTTATGCTCCTATTCGAATTTGGAGCGTCTCGGTGTACTCCAAAATTGCTATAGTAACGCCAACCAGTGTGACCGTTAAACTTCAGAGCATATGAACTGCTTCTAAAATGTCTAGCGTTCCAAGTTTTTGTGTATTTATCTCCAAAAAAGTGAAAAATTAATGGCTTTCGAAACGGATAAGTTAAACAAGTGCCTAGCTGTATTAATAATTCTGAAGGATTAATAATTATCAAAAGTATTAGAGTGCTATGCCCGTTTCACAGCTTTGCCACCGAAACAGAGAGGATACGATTCAAAAAAGAAAGCATCTTCGGCTTCAAAAAGAGAGTAAGTATTTATATAAATGTTATATTAAAAGTTTTTAAATGCCGCATATTTCTAGTCAAATTATGCACAGAGGCTACGCCGTATACAACGTATGCCGTAATAGTATTTTAATATTATTTAAAAAACGTTCATGTTAGTTTAAAATATATTGCCTTAAAATATATCTGTTATTAACTTTAAAAAACTGTTCAACTATGACGATAAATCAAGTATGACAGTCTGTAGTATATTGTTTTTAAATGATTTGAATATGGGTTTAAAAAACATTCATTTATAATTAATTATTCATAGCTAAATTTTGAACGTAGTATCATTTCAATCTTTATATTCGTGTTCCTTTTAATATATTGTATAACTAATTATACATTATTTTTCAGTCAAAACGATAGTACTCTTGAAAACGAGGTCGCTGTTCAAGGCGAGGATGTAGATCGATGCCAGGGTTCTGTCCAAATCGAGGGCATCGATCGAGGGAAAGTTCATTTTGGAAGCGAGCGTGATGCTCCAAACGATAATAGTGCTCAAGCTGAGAATTGCGATCGCGGTGACGATGTTGCTACAAGAGAGGATGAGATTGTACACGCAGATGCTGCTGGAAGAGCGGATGACATTCAGCATGAGGACGTTGCTGAAGTCGTCAAGGGAAACATTGAACACGACGACAGTGCTCCAGTTGGCGAGATTAACGATTCTGGCAGTAGGGAGTACCTGAAGTTACTGTCTGCATTTTTTGTAACAAAAATCGTAAAAAACATCAAGGCCAGGAACAAAAGTTACATCTCATAGAAAAAGATAAGTCGTTTATCACATAGAGCAACTTGCATTGGATTTAGACGATATCGATTTTCTTAATAAATTACACGATTTGTAGTCACATAATAAATTGATGTTTTACCACAATTTTTGTCGATACACATACCAGAATTCACGTACATCGAAAAAAAATAAAGAAAAAGAAATTGCGTACGACGATTGCGGCAGACAAGTGAGGCAGGATTACAGAAGACGTGCAGCTGACAAGTGTGATTAAGGGGGATGATTTAACGAATTTGCAAGTGCGTTAAGACATACTTCAAAAACCATATACTGATACACTTCAAGATACACACCTTGTAGCCGAAATCCTCGGAACACCGAGAATGGTAACAAAAATAAGAGCTCCAAAGAGTTTTATCTCCCAGGCGGCTTGTGCGCGGTCTCTTATAGTATCTACCGCACCAAACTAGTCGAGTAAGCCCAAAACTGATGCACTCGCCGCATAGCAGCGGCGACGTTGGAGCTATCATACGCTTTGCTTCCACCGGCTCTGTGGACTGCACGTCTGCTGCAATCCTGCCGCACTCGTCTGCCGCAATCGTCATACGCAATTCGGGTGCAATTCTGCTGCACTCGCGAGTGCATTATTTCATTCCCCTTAGTTTCACTTGTCGGCTGCACGTCTGCTGCAATCCTGCCGCAATCGTCGTACACAATTCGAGTATAATTCTGCTTCACTCGCGAATGCATTATTTTATCCCCCTCAGTCACACTTGTCGGCTGCTCGTCTGCTACAATCCTACCGCACTCGTCTGCTGCAATCCTGCCGCACTCGTCTGCCACAATTGTCGTGCAGCAGAAACCTAGTCGAATTGTGAAGCAGACCGCACGTCGGCTGCTGCAATTTTTATGATCGCACGCACGATTGCAGCAGAATTGCGGCGAAATTGCGATGCTTTTGTTACCAGGGCAGTTGTTGCAGATACTATGATGCAGAGTCTACGGATCGCTGAGGAATGCGGCGAAAAATACATGCAAGTCACGTATGATCTCGCTATCGCTAAAAATGCACTACACATACAGTGCTACAATAAATAACTTTTTAAACATTTGTTTATTCTCGTTCGAGCATTTCATATTATGATGTCTTACTTTAAAGCTGTTGATAAATTTATTGATAACTGCGGTCTTACAAATATAATGGTCAATTCTCAATTGCTGGTGAACGGATCTGTAAACAGTTTTATTGCAGGAAAATATTTTAATGGATGCAAAAGATTACATCCAATCGTATCATTGGCTCTGCAAATTTTGCATTTTAAACATGTTTTGGACCGGCATATTCTTGAATGTAATGAAGAAATGAAAATATATTTAATGACATTTCAAAAAGAAAAATCTGATAAACCCCGTATACTGCAATACGACTTACTAGATTTATTTAATAGCTATCAAGAATTGAAGCAGCAAACACTAAACGGAGATCATGTAAAAACTCCGCAGTTTTACATGATGTACGTTACCTTCATAGAATATTATTTAACACTGAGTTTTATACAGTTTAACATCTGTTTTACCAAAAATAGCAAACCTATTTTTTTTTCAATCGTCAAAACTACGCATGTTATCTAGTCAACTACCATGATAACTCATTCAGGATTAAGGGAACAACTAGAAAAGGGAGCATTCAGTGTAAAGAGAACTGACAAATCATTTTCAAGGCAACCTATTGATTTAACTCTGGAACAGATGATAAATGCTGATGCTGCCAATAAGCTCACCGATATAAGTCACACAACGAACTCTATTTCTGCAAGACAACGGTGGTACAAAAGCCACACGTTAAGCTCAACAATTATTACTCATGTAATATATGAGACAGGGCTGAGAATAGGTCAAGACATCACGGCCGACTTGCAATAGAGCAGAATCGCAAAACATTCACAGCAGCTTAAAAATTTTCTATTTAACGTTAAAGAAAATATTAATCCGTTCTGTGCCAAATTGGATAAAAATTATTTATTCCATATTTCGACAGCCCAAACAGTTAAAGAAGAAATTGAGAGTTTTTTGACGGAATGTGTAGAAAATGATAAGAGGTTTGAAAATCCTATAAAGAAAAACAAAGTTCTCAACTTCACTGAGAACATTAAAAAAAATGTCAGTTTCAGAAAAAGTCGTCCAACTGCGTATGCAGCGTGATTTATTTGGGCAATTTCTATCCATATCTCTCAACAAATCTTTAGATATAGATAAAGTATTATCGTATCCTCTAACGCCGGTGCCATTATCAATGTGCCACATAGATGGTTCCATTTGCAAAATAAATAAAGCAGTTTTATTAAAAGTACTCGAGCAGCAGATTGAGACACATCCTCCACAGCGCACTGATGTTAAAGTTTTCGAGGGTTTTTTTATGCTCCATTTAATGAAGAAAATTCCAGCAAAGTACGGAAATATATCGACGAAAATTCTTCAAATGTTTTGTTCAAATGAAGCCAAAATTATAATAAAAGCTTTTGATCGATATATTTTCCCATCAATAAAAGATAACGAGCACTATTTGAGAGGAATGGAAGTCGCACAGTTTCACATCGAGGGGCCCGAGCAAATACGCAACTCCGATTTCAGTAGTGATGTAAAAATATAAATTTCAAACAAGCTCTGGTTAATTTTATTTTAGAGCACTGGACACTCGATCACGTAGTGCCTTTAATTTGTGACAAAACTATTTACGTTAACTATGATCAGTGCTACAAATACGTTGTGCGCAATGGCCTTGTAGAGAAAACGTACGAGCAATCTTTAAGCTGCCCGGCGCACAAAGAAGCCGACACAAAAATGGTTTACCACGTATGTCACATCGATTACGATGCGTATGTAACAACTAGATGCTCCGACACTGACGTGGTCGTCATAATGCTCGGAAACATGAGTGTTATTTAGTAATCCTAATATTGAAATATCAATGGAAGTCGGTGTCGGCAATAATCAAACCTTTATTAATATCAGCCAATTGCATACAACATTCGGTCCTCAACTGAGCGCAGCACTGCCGGTTTGCCGTGCCTTTACTGGATGCGACTATAATCTTTCCTTTTTCAAGAAAGGGAAGAGCCGTCCATACAAATTATTGCGCGACTCCTCAGTGTACGTTGATACTTTCATTAAACTAAGTAACGTCCCTGATGGAGCGTTGGAGAGTACGTTTAAAACTATTCAAGAATATGTTGATCGACTTTAAGGTTTTAAAATAATTAGTGATGTTAACGAAGCAAAAGTTACTATGTTTCAAAAAACGTACAACATCCTGCAAAACGACGACATATTACGTCTGCCAAACAAAAATATCGATGGGTCAGCTCTACCGCCTTGTAAAATTGAACTGCACCAATATTTGCTTCGGACGACGTATATCGCTAATATTTGGGCCCATGCGCATCTTGCTGTTCCAATTGAATTGTACCCGACTGATTACGTCTGGAATGAGGAGGACAACAAATTTATGTTTAAATGGTTCGACGGTGAACAGCTACCCTGTTCCCTTGGGTATATTACCATCTAGGAAGAGCAACAAAGTACTGCAGATCAGAATTATAATTCTCTCTATTAATATATCCTTATTTAAATGCAATTTTTTGATTTTTTTTGTTAAATTTAAAAATACGATTTCGAAACAATTCAAAAAATTTTGGTTTATAATGTGTGCGCTTTTTATAAATAATATTCTGATTCATTTAAAAATTTTGCTCTCGCATTACTATGTATTAAAAATATAAAACCTTTTTATGCAAGTATTTTTGATGTAATAATATATTATTATTATATTTGGTTATAGATGATGAAGAACAGATGCTGATCGACGTGGATTGCAGCGACCACGAAAGCAATCAAGAGTTTGAAGGCGATGATCAGGAAGATTAAATAATATCTCACATACGTATTTGTAAAAAAATTACTTTTGCAAATAAATGCGTTAAATATATATATTTTTTTTTTTTTTTAACGTCGCCATGTTTGTGCTCCCATGTGGTGCTAATCGACGACGGGGGTCTGCGGTGTGTTTGTAAACAAAGCACATGTAATTTTTACAGTGGTGCTTGTATCAATCGGCAGAGACTAGGATTCGAACCCGGGTCACCGGCGTGGGAATCCGACACTCTACCGACTGAGCCGCCGCAGGCCCCATGCGTTAAATATAATTACATATTTTAATATAATCAATACTATAATTTAGCATGAGAGAGAAGCAACTTATGCAGTGCGATAGTTGTATGTTTTATGAATAAAAATTAATAGATATCGGAAACCAAGAAAGCCGAAACTTTGCAAAATAATAGTTATCTGCAAGAGTTACACGAAAAAAATAGTCCGCTGAATTTTTCGTAGTGGAAACGTGCTCAGCTGATGCAGTGAAAGATGCTACGTGCCCGCGTGCATAGCGATGCTATGTATCTTTGAGTCGTCAGCTGAGCATTTTTCCACCGCGAAGCTTATTTGTATTATTTTACTCAGCGCATATTTTTCACATGTTTACGCTGGAATAATACCCCAAGCTGACGTATAATACCCCACAATAAAGTCAGCTGACTACTTTTTTCCGATTGTTTATAATATAATAAACATATCAACAAAGTCTCAGCTTTCTTCATATTTGTTTTTGTTATCATTATTATACTTGCGTGGGAGGCTGCCACGGCTACACCCACCGCAAATGCGTAAGCTGTGGTTCACTTCGTTAAGTAGCAATACTAAATGAACTATATAAAAAAATCTTACTTTTCTTACTTTTGGTCATCAAAAATGGCTGCTAGCTTTTGGACTAAAAGGTACCGGGGCTTAGCCCGGGACTTACGTTTTGAACGCCATCGCTGGATGAGCGCACTCCTACACACGGCGTCCTCGTCGCAGGATCTCGGCCCGAAGAAGCCGCTCTCTCTCTTTCTCTCTTTCAGAAAGTAGGAAACAAGCCGTTGTAAAGTGCTATGATAAGTCATCTTGGTGGGCAACTAATTTTGACTGCCCCAGAGGTCAGTTTTGGGTCCTTGGTTGTTACGTCTTTACATAATTGACATCAAAGAGCTTTTCGTCGACCTTAACAAAGATTTACAAGAAGAGGTTCCGAGATGCATAAGACACTTACTCTACGCAGATCATTTACAGATATATATATAGAGCCTGAAAACGTCGCGGATGGTGTTGAGATTCTATCCCGTATTGCGCGAGCAGTTGCTGATTGTGCCAAGGGCGTCGCTCTCAGAATGAATACGATAAAGACTAATGCTATGGCTTTCAGCTCGTGCAGATACTTAATAGTCTTGAGTCATAAGATATGCCGGAAATCAGTCTTGGAGATGGCGTTGTTGTCCCCTTCTCGCAAACCGTTACGAACCTGGGTGTTATTCTAGATTCTAAACTCACGTGGTAGCCACACATGGACATGGTCGCAAAAAAAGGTTAATAGAGTACTATATAACTTGTGGTATTTTAAGAAGTTTACCACCCAGGATCTGGGCAAGCATTTAACAACGGCTCTTGTTATTCTGCACCTCGACTATTGTTCTGTAGTGTATCTAGACGCGTCACTAGAGCTACATAGCCGACTGCAAAGACTGCAAAATTCATGTGTGTGATACGTCCTAGGTGCTAGGAAGGATGAGTACATCACCCCTTACAGGGATAAATTAGGGTGGACACGGATAGACTATAGAAACGTAGTTTACATGGCGTTTACCGCCTATAAAATAATTAACATCAAGGAACCTGCTTACCTGGCGTCACATTTTAAAAATAACGAGTCTACGCATCCTGTAAGAGGTTATTCGAGAGAAGTATCTGTTACACACATGCGCTTTAAGCCAGGACGAAGATGTTACCAAGTACAAGGTGCGCATTTGTGAAATTCACTCTCTTTTGCCATTCGTACTCTACCATCATTAATGGCCTTTAAGGCGGCGGTTAAAAAATACTTCGCAGACTTGGATTGAATGTTATTGTTAGTTAGTCTTATTTATTTAATTCAATTATTTATTTTAATTTCTTTATTTATTTAATTTAATTATTTATTTTAATTTCTTTATTTATTTAATTTAATTATTTATTTTAATGTCTTTGTTTATTTAATTTAATTATTTATTTTTATTTCTTTATTTATTTAATTTAATTATTTATTTTAATTTCTTTATTTATTTAATTTTTTTATTTATTTAATTAATTATTTATTTTAATTTCTTTATTTATATTATTAATTTTTTCTTTCTCTTTTTACTTTTTACGTTTTACTAACTGACAGGGATAGTTTTTAAAAAGTATGCGAGTATTTATGAGTGAAAGTGAGTAATTGTTTTAATGTATGTATGTCTATAATTTAAATTGTATGTCTGATAGATATAACGATAAGATTGGGAATTATGTTAAAATTTCTGACAATAAAGTGCAATATTTTATGTATCGGATTTCGCATACATGCAATTATATTTTATGTAAATCAATGATGTGATATTTATTTTTAAGAAACATAAGTAAACCATATCTATCTCACGCTGGATCCCGTAGGCGTTCGGGCGCACTGCGCGCACGATGTTGACAGAGACGAGCTGTAGTCCCGCGCACACGGTGATACGGTGCAGGTGGCCTCCGCGAAGAGATAGGAGACGAGGCGTTCCCGGCTAGCGTCCTTGTTTCCCGTTTAAGCTGGTGCCCGGAGGTGCCTCACACTCACACACTCTCACATACGTTTCCACTTTCGTACTCTCGAACCCGCACGCTACCTAACCTCTCGCAGAAGCGTAGTTACGCGCGTGCTACCGATCTCACAGCCACGATAATTCTGACCCGGCAGCGCCCCCCGCGAGCAGTATCGATCCGTTAAATCGTTGCGCGCGCGGTTTTCTTACCGTCACGATCACCGCGGCGCGACTTCCTCGCGCATTCAAACTATCGAGCGCGCACGGCGTGCGTTCGTTATAATGCTCCCCCCCCCCCCCCCCAATTCCCCCAGTCCATTTATCACCCCGATTTCGGCTCTGCCCTTAGCCCGGTCAATACGCGAGCCTGTTGGGTGGGATGGTTAGTATGTACTAAATAAGGAAAAGGCGTTGTTTATTTTTGGATCTCTTTGGTCTGTTTATAACATAAGGTAAGATAAGATCTGAATTTAATTTGCACAAAGTCAAAAATTATTTACATTGCTAATTACGGCATAATCACACTGTTCGCAACATACATTCGAAACTTATCACACCAGCTTAACAAAAACTGTCAAATTTACAAACTTATTGCGCCATTTCCTTAATTTATCACGTCAGATTATGTATAAACTTTAATAATTCAATAATAACGCACACAGAAGTCACAGATTAACGCATACTTATAGTTAAACAGAATTATCGCTCGATGAACATTAGCTGCAGATATCTCCGAATTGCCAATTGAAATTTGTTTAACGATAGCAGACACCTAATACTAAACGGAATCGAATTCCATAGGACGAATCCACTTAATGGTAAAAGAGTTGAGGTCTACATCAGTATGTACACCTGGTTCTACTAATTCCCGTGAGACCCTGCGCGATGTATTGGCCTGATTTTTTAAAATAAGACTGTAAGGTATGCCAGTTGGCCTATGATATATGCCTTGTAGAGAAGCACCAACGCAAAATATTACCCTCCTTTCGTGACCGCTCAACCAATTCAATCGCTTTCTATAAGGAGTAATATGCTCCTCCTTTCTGACCCCAAAAGTGTACGGTACGCAGGAATTTTGCAATATCTGCAGCTTGGCTTAGAGTTCATTTGACAAATCCAGGTACACCCGAGAGCAATAATCCAGGTGAGGGTCTGCGAGAGCACTTACAAGCTGCTTGCGTAACGCCTCGGTGGTGCAGCATCTAAAGGATCTTAGCCCATATAGTTTCTATGTAAGCTTTGAATTCATAACAACACCAAGGTTAGTCACGGTATCGACAAAGGGAGCGTAAACGTTATCCTGCACCTCACCTTCCCGACATTGAGGCACAGTGCGTTCTCCGTTGCACAAGCCGACACTGCTCGCGCTACGACTGAAAAGCCATCTATGCCCTCACGAAGATTGCCCCGAGTGACCTGAGTATACGTTTACAGGTCTTCAGCATATAATTTTATTTCTTGGCTTGCCCCCATTTTCTTATAAAATACAAAAACATCGATACGTGACCACTCATGTGAGCCGGGTTATCAGCGCTTGGCCTCGTGTTTGAGCATGTTCGGGCATCTGCTGCTACGCCATACTCCCGGGTACCCGCAACGTGTGAACCTTCTCTGCGTTGTCCTCGTAGTTGCACCTGCACCCGCCGTGGGTAGTGCATACCCGCGGTATTAATTGCCGCTGACCCATGCTGAGCCAGCCATCTGCTCACGTTCTCGTGCGCGATCGACCTTCTCCTGCGCCCAACGGAGCGCCTCCTCGGCACGTATGCGCCCTTACCGAGCTTCCTCTTGCTCGCGGGTAGCCCTCTTTTTTGTGAATCAAGTGAGCGGGGCTCGGCCAACGTGGTAAAGTTATTCGAGAACTTTCTATATCCCGATGCCATTCCCATAAAATGCCTTAGCTGAGCCAGGTTTTTAGGCGACGGATAAGCAATTATCGGCGATATTTTCTCGGGATCGGGTTTGAATCCATCGTGATTAACCAGGGCGCCAAAATACTTAACCTTATCTCATCAGAACACACTTTTCGCCTGGTTAATCGGGAGGCCCGCCCCTTTAAGCCGCTCGAGGACAAACCTCAATATTTTGGGATGCTTTTGAGAAGTCGCGTAGGGCATGCGGTGGAATATAAACAACCCCAACCCTGGGACTGTAAAAGTAGTCAGGGGTCATGCAGCTTTAATCATCGGAATCTGGTGATACGCGCTGCTGAGATCGAGCGTCGTGATGTACCCCGCTTCCTGCAACTTGCGCTGTACATCGTCCTTATTAGGCAATGGATACGCATCGGACTCAGACATGGCGTTTAATTTGCGGTAATCTACGCAAAACCGATAGTTGCTATTAGGCTTGCACACCATGGGTTGGACCATCTGCTGGTCGTGGGTTCAATAATGCTCGCAGCGATCATCTCTCTGGTTGCTGATGCATTTTCTCGTCAATCTTTTTGAAGACTGGGAAATATATGTGTGTAATCGGGCGCGTGGCCGCCATGTGTATCACGTTCTCGATGCGCGTCGTGCGACTTATCGCGTCACCATCCCGTGGTAGGATTTTATTGACGAGCGCATTCACCTGAGCACACTCGTTGTTGTTCACATACGTGAGCTCTACTGCACATATTGGCAGGTGATACACATGGTGAGACCAGCCACCTCTAGTAGTATCACGTCTTTCGTCCATTTAAGAAATAAAGTGTCGTCTGTTGGGTCGTGGACTGCGCCAAAGAGCATGCAGAAATTTGTTCCTAAATAGCAGTTACAGACCAAGTTTGGTACGACTGCTACCCGGACATCATACTTCACTTTACCGAACGTAACAGGAAGGTTCACATAACCTGTAATGGGTATATAGTGCCCATCAGCCACGCGCGCTCCTCGTCTGTAGCATGGCTGCAGTTTCAATCCGAGCGCGGTCACTATCTGCACTCCAATCGAGCCTGCGATTGTGCGTCGTATGCCTGAATAGTACGGTAAGCGCACTCTGAAGCTCCCTTTATCAAGTTATACTCACTATCTACGCTCATCGTCGTTCGGGTCGATGTAGGGGGTTGTGTCACCATGCGCGGTTCTGCTGGCTGCGGCGGCATGATGCCGTGCCTGCCCTACTCATTGTGCTTGATGCAATGGTCAATCGGCTGTTGGCGCACGGGGCGGGATTCACTCGGTTAACAGCACTCCGAGGAATGAGTTGACGCAGGGCTAGCTCTCCCCGCACTCGCGATTCTCCAGGCCGTTACGGAGGTGACAGGGACAGCAGCTATCTCAGCTACTGTCTATAGTTGGCGTTTCCCACTCGGTTCGCGCATTGCCAAGCTGGGTGTACCGGCGATCCGCACACGAAACACCGGGGTTCCCATCTTGGTGGTGCTGGTGTCATCTCCGTAGCCAGCTTCTTCTCGTTTTTACTTTTCGCGGGCTTCCGTGGAGGAGATTTCCCTCTTCCCCCTGGAGAAAATATTTTTTCTAAAAATTCAGTAAATTTGCCTAAAAAGGTATAAATTCAATTTCTGCGTAAAATGCACTCCTATTGAGTTAAAAATCATTCAAAACACCTTCAAAATGTAAAAAATGCTAAAATTACCGTCTTTGACCCACTATAACTCGAACATACTTAATCTAAAAAATCTGAAAAAATTCACAGACACTTATAAGAACCCTATATACATGTTAAAATTGGTTAGAGAAAAAAGAATTTTTTGGTCTGTGATTTCACAGAGAATTACCCATATATATATACACACACAATCACATACACATCAATATGGGCATTTTATAAAAATAGTATGCTTGGGTTACAAATGTTTCAACATGTTTTCTTCAAAAACTTTCTTTTGACTATCACAAAGCTTCCTCTTTGAGGAAGAAAACGTCATTTGAAACCATTTCCTTGATGGTAATATTTCTCTGTATAACTGAATTAATATCTTCTTCTGTTACAAATTTATAATAATCTTTTATTGTAGGATCCAAATACCGGATTCATGACGAATACTCCATTTGAGATTTTCACGATAACTCCAGGTCGGCGTTACCGATTTCGTATGATAAATTCATTTGGATCTGTTTGTCCTGCTCAAATTACTTTCCAAAGTCATAAACTTACTTTGATTGCAACCGATGGGGAGCCAGTTCATCCTATTGATGTTAACACTATAATTTCATTTTCAGGTAAGAAATAATTAAATTCATTATATATTTCTGTTTTGCTTAAAAGACTAAAAATATTGAGTAAGGCGCCAATCAAGTACTAATTATATGTCAAGAACTGTTATATTTGATTATTTCGTTGTTGATGATGTATTACTTTTTACTGCATTTCAGTTAGGTAAAACAACCAAAATTCTTTAATCTAAACTTGCTTAAATATTCGCTCGCTATATATCTTTTATGCTTATAGTTTTACGAACATTTTGAGTCCTGCTGGATGTCAAAACTCGCAGTTATATCACAGTTATAGCCAGTTGAATGGAACAATTTACATGGGATAGCATATCGAAATAAAATTTAAAACGCGATTTTTCGAAACCTACTTTTCTAACTTTAAAAAGTTCCTTTCGTAACCCATGACCATGGATATTTATGAAACTTCCAGAAAATATCGCTTAAAGTATTTTCAAAAGAAGTTAATACATTGTTTTGATGTACTCTGAAACGTGTAATTTTTTATATTTTTTAAAGTTCAAAAAATGTTTTTATTAGATGTAAGGGATTTATTACTCGTTTGTCATTAATTAATACGGAAAATTACTTTATCGATCGTCACGAGCTAATTAGATGTAGATTGTCCGACGTTTCGAACGTATATAAGTCGTTCCTTTTTTAGGCTATAAAAATTATAAATAACAAAAATAAATTAACATAAAAAAGACAAATTATTTACAATGTACAATTTTAAAATTTAAACATACCAACTTTACTCACCATTAATTAATACTATACAACATTACATGTCGTGGAACAAATAAAAAAATTACAAATTTAACCAAGTCAATTACTGTAATTGTAATAAAATTAAAAATAAACATAAGATTATAATTTAATTAAAACATATCTTATATACATGAAATGATGCTGATGCCGCATGAAAACAGTTACAAAAATTCCCCCGCACCTGAGTTTTACCTGTGTGGGCCAGAGAACAGCGAAAAAGATGTAGGTGATGTTTGCCATCCTACAGCCAGAGGTACACTGAATGCGAAATAATATTAAGACCCATCAGCATTGCAAAAAATTTTGGCAAATAAACTTAGGTAAAACGGGAAAACGGCTTTGAAAAACTACTCTGTTCCCTTTGCAGAGATTAGGCAGGATGGCAAGCGTTACCTCCATCTTTATTGCTGTTCTTCATCCCCCAGAGGTAAAGCTCAGGTGCGGGGGGATTTTTGTGTTTTTTTTGCGGCATCAGTATCAATGCATGTATTTAAAGTATGTTTTAATTAAATTCTAAACTTATGTTTATTTTTAATTTTATTACAGCTATAGTAATTCAGTCGATTATATTTGTTATTTTTTATTTGTTCCGCGACATGTAATTTTGTATAGTATTAATGGTGAGTGAAGTTGGTGTATTAATATTTTAAAATTGTGCATTGTAAATAATTAGTCTCTTTTATGTTAATTTATTTTTGTTACTTATAATTTTTGTAGCCTAGAAAAGAGACGAATTTCCATATTAACAAAACACATTTTATTTATTTCAGACCATATATTGAGTTTAAACAATTTCAACAATATTAACTAGAGTTTATTTAGAGTTGAAAATTAAACTTTAATCTTTTAAAATTGATTTCGTCAAATTGATGTGCGCAGGGAACTTTTTTAAAAACCCATGTTTTTATCACAAAAATATGCATTTTCTCCAATAACTTGCCAAAAAGATTTAGTGGAAATTTCTGAAAATTTATTATCAACCTTCTTCAATCATGGCAAAAAAAATATTTCGAAGTTTTAGAAGGTGGGTGTTCATAATTTAAATACGCGAGGAACTGGCACCGCAGCGAACACGAATAAACACAGACATCAGTCAATACCGCCCGAGCGATAGCCGAGCCGCGCACATAGATACCAGAAAGAAGAGGGAAGCATATTTGCGGCTGTCGAAGCGTGTGCCCCGTATTCGACCACGAGGTTTTTTCATGCAAATAGAGTGTGCGAGATTATCTGTGTGCTGCGGTCGTATGTGCGTTGCGTGTCGAGTGCAGGAGTGTGTGCGAGAGAAAGGCGCATATGCGTACTATACGTGATGAAGGACGTGTAACCGCCACCTGTCAGAGGCGCCTGACCTTCAACGCCGTCGCTGGGACATCAGCTAAATCGCCCTCGTGCGCACAATGCGCCCGCCATTCGAGAGAGAGAGAGAGAGAGAGAGTGAGTGAGAGAGCGAACATCGGCGTGCCATGAGGCAACTGCAACCTTGTGTTGAGCGCAGGAGTGTGTCCCGACCCCGACTCACAGTGGGACCGAGAAGTCACAAAATGATAGAAACCCGTGAGTATGTCGAAATTAAAGTAAAAATTAGATTAACCAGCGCCATTCTGTTCATTTTTACATTAGGTATACGAATTATTTTCCTCGTGGTACGCTAAAAATTATAATAGTAATATAGCGAGCGCATTTATATAGCTCTACTCCGATGATTCCGTGAACGTGTAAGTTCTAAATTATAGAATTTGCGTTGTTGATAACTCAGCTCCTAAGAATGTTGTCTTTTAAAAAATAGTAATTAAAGTAGACGAAAACAGCTTTAATTTATTTTTTGAAACGTTCAAAATGGATGCGTGGATTAAAGTTATAAACGATCAAAAAACTTGAAAAGTTAATAAATTTTAGGATTTCAAATTTTTACAAATGCAATAGGTTTTCACTTTTTTACACTGTCTTTGATCGTTGATACCTTCTGATCCACGCATCCATTTTGGACTTTCTAAAATACAAATTGAAGTTCTTGTTGTCTAGTTTAATTTTCTGGTTTAAAAAAATGTTTACATTCCTAGTCGCCAAGATATTTCAACGCAACAAAGACCACATGTAACAATATACAATTATATGTCGGCCAATCTACCAAACTTTTGACTTTTGAGAATTTTAAAATATTTTTTTTTTCTTGAAGCACATGTTTCAACAAAATATCTTTACTATACTTGTATAACAAATAATTGAAAAAAATTGCGGTACTCATTTTTAACCTACGTTAAAGCTTATGAGTATAAACTAGCTCGCCACGAAGCTTTTTCACAAAAGAGTTGTATTTTTTCGAGATCTACAATGTTACTGTGGAAATATTTTGCGTATAATATGTTATAATTTAATTGTGGCCTAAAAATCGATTTTTGATGGCTTTTTTGCGCTTTAATTTAGGTTTTTCTCGACAAACTTTGTTTAATTTGCATTTTCCTAAAACATGTTAAATATAAAAAAGTTGTATTTTTTCGAGATCTAGAATTTCACCGTAGAAAATTTAATAAAAACATGAAATTTATTCAAGATACAACTAAAATTCGAATTTGCTATATCAATACTTATGCTATATGGTAATACGCTTATCGAATATAACTCAAAATTAATACGTTTACTTATTATGACGAGACAAGTAACTCTTGAAATTTCAGCCGGTTTGACCGTGGTTTTGCTGAGTTAATCGAGGAACTTGATTACATCCATACATATATCCATACATACATTTAATAGAGTGCTTGAAATGTGTTCCTATAGTATTAAAACATGAGATTATGCAATAATTTGTTAATTTTTAAGCTATTACACTTTTAGCTATGACGAAAATATAAGGCTCTCCCTTGGAGCGGTCGTGCCTAAAAACGAATAATACAAAAATTCTTCATCTATTTAAATTTAACTTCTTAAGCCGTACATCTTTATATTAGACCAATTTACGTGTGACTAAGTATAAATGGGTTTTTTGGATCGTTGATTACGAATATAAAGTCAGATTTCTAAAAGAAAAACAATATGGCGGACAAAAATATTTTTGTTTGGTATACTAGATCGCCAATTTTGGATTTTGGAAATCTGACTTCATATTCATAATCAGTGACTCAAAAGAACCCTGTCTATGAATTTTTGCAAAAATATTTTATATAATTTTGGAACAATAACAGTTTTCTTAAAGAAAATGCTATTTCTAGAATTTTTTATTTCAATGCACTGCATAGCTTGATAAATGCTTGATTTCGCTGCACCCACTTTTTATATCAAAGTCATTTGACGATCTTTTTGTATAATTCTACTATTAAGGATCACCGATTACGCGCACCGTAAGTGGCACACTCCTTTACCTAGTTTTAATGTACTTATTACACTAAGTATAATGAAATATTTCTGTACAGATTATGAAAATTGATCGTTGAAAAAGTTACAGAGGAAAGACTATCAAAATTTAATTTTTCAGAAAGCACAGTTACACTATTAAATTTTTTCAGCACTTACACTGCTTTTTTTTAAGAGGCACATACTTAAACCAAAGATTTTTCACTTCACTTAACCGATATTTAAGCATATATATATATATATATATATATATATATATATATATATATATATATATATATATATATATATATATATATATATAAGTCTCAGATCATTAAAAACTTCGTTGAAGGCTATATCATGCACAGAATAAAAATAATCCTGCTAAGTACGCAGCGAAAACTGACGTTTTTGAGAGGTATTTCATTATTTAAACTTTTTTATATAAGCAGAATGATTTGGGAATGCATTGCCATGTAAACAAGTGTGTAATTTGAAACCTCCCACCCAAAAGATAGACAATATTTAAAGTTTAAAGCCTTGAACTTAAGAGTAACATAAAAGTCAAAAGTTTGGCGGATTTGCCCATATAGTCTTATATGATCAGATATAATCATATATTATATGGGTATGGTAAAAGAAGTCAGATGCATGGTGTCCTATCTATTTAAATGCTTTTTACGAAAATAAAATAAGGCGAAAAGATTTAAGCGTAATTATGTATGTATTATTGTAATACATTAAATAGAAAATATTTATTTGGTTTCGAAAGTCTAAACTATCCAGTAATCTAAATAAATCATGTTTAATTGCCAAACTGTAATACAAATTGTACTACATATGTAACGTGTAATAAGATGTTTTGAGTGATATTGTTAAGAAATAATGAAATAGAAGATATACCTTTGGTCCGAAAGTCTAAATATTCTGTTAACGTAGATAAGTTCGTAAATTAGATACGCCTCGAAGATTACAAGAAACATGCCAAAAAAAGGCAATTTTGTCAATTAAACATGATTTATTTAGATAACTGGATCCTTTAGACTTTCGAAACAAACGAAATAATTTCTATTTAATATATTGTAATACTCTAAAATATTTTCGTAATGTTTTATTTTCTTAACAAGCATTTAAATAAATAGGACACCATGCATCTGACTTTTTTGACAATTACCTATATCATAAACAAAAGTGTTTTTTCCTCGGTTATTCGAATCCTTCTAATATGTATTACAAAATGAGCGAAGTACATTTTCGTTAAAAATTATCTTATTATTCTTTTTCGTAGATTCAATCAATATTTTAAAAACTATTAAATTTTTTTTTTTCAAAAAATCCATTGGATCTCCAAAAAAGAATAATAAGAAAAATTTTAACAAAAAAGTGCTCCACACTTTTTGAAACACATGTGAAAAGGAATCGAATAACCGTCGAAAAAACAATTTTCGGTTTGAGGTTTTACAATTGTAAAATTTAAGATATTATTGTATTTTGATGGCACGAAATTTTTTAGAATTATAGCTTTGAAACATAAAATGTTTTCTGGACACTTAAAAAAGTCTTTTGTTATGTTTAACCCAGGTCTCTCCCCTTACAGCATTTTTAATATTGAAAACCTGGTAGAGCCTTTATTAGATTTTTCAAGTATTTTGATTGTTGATAACTTTTGATCTACGCATCCATTTTGAATATTCCAAAAAAGAAATTAAAGCTCTATTCATCTACTTTAATTATTAATTAATTTTTAATTCAATGCCCTTAGGAGCTGTTATCAACAATGCATTTGCTACAGTTTAAAACTTACGCGTTTATGGAATCATCCTAGTAGGGCTATATAAATGCACTGGCTATATATTACTATAATAATTTTTATCGTTCCGCGGGGAAAATAATTCTTATACCTTAAGTAAAAAGGAACAGCATGGCGCTGGTTAGAGTCATTTTTAATTCAATTTCGACATACTCACGGGTTTTTATCAGTTTGTGACTCCTCGGTCCCATTGCGCGACTGGGAAATCCCGAGTAAGTGTAGCCTAAGTCGCATTCATTTTGGACTGGCGTTCTCTTGCGCGGGTACTTCCGCATTAACTCGGCACGCGTGCGGTCCAGGGGTATCCTATTTTCATGTAATATGTTATCTCTTAGAATATACATATTGACGTAATCTCTTCGCATATTAATTCGTATGTGATATCCTTTACCCTCCCGTTTACTCCCGTTAACGCATATTTTCAGGGGAGCGAGCAGCTGCACACCACAGCAGACTGGAAGTCTACATTAGCAGGTGAGCGGGGTGTGTACTATAGGCACTCTAGTGGCTCTCGGTATCGCGCGCGCGCGCAGTGATTGTCGCGCGCTTCATAGTTCAAGCTCCCGCAGCAGTGGCTCGGGGCTTTATGAATCCTGCTATTATATAGCGCTCTTACGTGTCTGAGCTATCGGGAATAAATCGGGAGCATAAATTCACGCGATTTGAGTTATAATTTTTCCTCTTCAAATCTCGCGTCGTTAGCCGCAGCGCAAAATTTGAGCGTCGAATTTTCAACCGCTTAGGATCAAAATGACGCACGAGCGTCACCGTAGGCAAATGCAAAGTCAACTTTGCCTACGACAAAGTTAGAGCATTGAGCGGCTTCAACTATAACTGTAGCATGGTTAGCAAAATCATAGCGAAAAATTTAAATGAGGCTATTAGAACTGCAATTAATGTCGAGTGCAAACGAAGCACTCGTTTGGCCATTGCGCAGATCGCGGCACAACCGGCTATGGCTGCCCCTAAAATAAATTTTTTGGCATTTCAGTAACCTCCTGATACGCAGATGTCTCAGTTGTCCGATTTTGAGGATAGAATCGCACCTGCGACAGTAAAATGCTGTAATTGCGGTTCAGCGGCGCACAGCGTGGAGGAGTGCAAAAAGAAAAAGCGCGATGCTTTAAAATGCAGCTATTGCGATTATTCGGGACACGAGTATACGAGCTGCTTTACTCTTGAGGCAGATATAAGGATGAGACGCCAGCGCTCGAAGAACACGAACAACCCCAATAATAATAGGAATAATCACGAAGGCTCAAGTAATAACTACACAGGGCGCAATAATTATAACAATTATAATAATAAAAATAACTATTGTAACGGTAACGAGTGGTACAATGAGCGCACATATTACAATGATCGTGGCCGCGACTATTTTAAGGGGTAACACCACTCCAGGATTTTCAAAAAATCGATTTTTTCTTGGCTTAAACAATACTTTAGGGTCATAAAAGTAATATGCAATTGGTCCTATAGTGTCAAATAATTTTTAAAAGGTTCAAATATCGATTTTCGGCATAGCCTCGGACCGCTAAATGAGAACGCGCGGCGCGTTCTGATTAAGCGCTTTTATATTGATTTCATCTATCGGAATAATAGGAGACCGTTTTACTTACACAGCCAAGGGCCTTGAGGTTCCTCAAGCATCCTGCAGGGTGCGATAATACTGAAATTAGCTTTTATCGGTGTGTATATGCGTTAGTTAGTACAGCTGCAAAGCGACGCCGTGTTCACGCTTCGATTTGTATTTCTGCTGATTTTTCGTTTTTATATATTTATATATTACAAACTTCGTCGATTTTAAGTGAACAGTGTGAAAATTATAAACAATATGAGTAGTGAAAGACCAGTGTATGATGACAAATCGAAGCACGAGAGATGCCTGCGCGGCGAAGATTTATGGTGCTCGTGGCAGAGGGCTGAGGCCACTGGAGATTTGAATTATAAATACAAGCCAGCAATGTCGCAAGAGGTATTTGAAGAAATTTCTCCTATTTATGCTGAATTGAGCAGCGACGATCTGCTGACTCGTTGCCTCGGAGAATATACTCAAAACAGCAACGAGAGTTTCAACTCAATCGTGTGAGGTATGGCTCCGAAATCAGTCTCCAGTGGCAAGCACGTTCTTGACACTGCAGTATATATTGCCGTAGGCATTTACAACGACGGCCTGTCAAGCATCATGAAGCTTATGCAGAAATTAGGCCTTAAAATAGGACCAAATTGTTTCAATTTCTGCATTGAAACTGATGAGCGGCGGATCAAGTTTTCCGAACAGTCGCTCACAGATGCAGCCAAGAAGGCCCGCTTAGATTCAAAATCGATGAGAACGGAAGATGAGGAGGCAAATATTAATTTGGATGGCCAAATATATGGTGCAGGCATCGTAGATTAGAGGTAAACAAAAAATATCGATGATTTAAGTGCATGTAAAACTTTAAACGCGTTTTTCTCGAAACCGGTTTTTTCAAACTGGGCGAACAGCTAACTCGTAACTATTGCATGGCTTGGATTGAAATTTTTGCTGTAGCTTCTCAAATAGATTCTCTAAAGAAGTACGTAACCGTTTTTCGATTGAATCTACATTTTTTTATAAACAATTTACATCGTTTTTTTTCGAGAAAAATCGATTTTTTTTTCAGAAGTGCGCCATTTCTACAAAAATTGAAATAAAAAAAATACCCTACGTACTTCCAAAGTTAACATTATATAGATTAAGAATTTCTTTAATATTTTGTTCCAGGTCTCATACTTTCCGACAAAAGTGTTCTCCCGTTTGGAGGTTTGAGAAAAAGGCTTCTCACGAGATTCGCTGTATAGCCGCCATTTCGTATTTAAATGTAAAAAAAAATATATTTTTGTATCTCAAAATATATATAGTAAACCCTCAAAAAAGAAATTTTATCCCATCTTTCCAACTCCTGTAAAAAATCGTACAAATTAGGCATTTTTTCGGGTGTTAATAGAAATGAGGATGCAAGAAGACCAGATGACACAGCTCAATCCGGAGCGCGCGCGGAAAAAGATAAGAAAGAGCAGCCTTTAAACGCATACAGTGTTCGGCGCAGTCCTCAGCCGCTGATCAGGCTGTCTCGCCCGATATGGGCGAGCCAGTGCCGCTCTGCACAGTATGTATTAGACTCGTGAGCCCTGTGCGCAAGCCGCCTGTTGTGATTTTAAAAAGTGCGGATTTAAAAAACGAAGGAGCCAGCTTCCATGTAGACATGGGTGCAGAGATATCCGTAATTAAATTCAGTTCGTTAAATGCGAATAAACATATCAGGAAACATAACATTCTTGCAATTACAGGAGTCATTCCAGACGAATGCCGGACGTCAGGGAAAGTTTTTGTGGTCGTTTGTGGCCGTTTGTGCGAAATGCACGTTGTCCCCGACAGTTCTTCCATTGATACAGAGGGACTGATCGGTTGGGACATTATTCAAAAGCACGGACGGCATGTAGACGTCGCTTAAAAGTGCGTGATTTTAGACTTTATAACGATCTTATTTTTGCAAGATGAATGTTTTTTGATACCTGCGAAATCGTGATGCATTATTTATGCAAAAATTAAGAATATTGACATGGAAGTCGGCTGGGTCCCATTACAAGACATTGGTCCAGATTTATTATTTGACAAATTTGTAGCACAAAATCACAGCGGGGTATTATATGCTGAGTGCATAAACATTGGCGAGGAGCTGGCTACAGTGCACGTCCCGCAAGTTGAGTTAATACCGTGCGAGACTACTAAATCATATGATACCCTTGATGTCGGTGAGGACAACAAAATAAATATAACAGGCCGCGTAAAAATTATGCGACCAAAAGGGGAATATACATATGAGGAGCGAATTGACGTAACAGAAAAAATATCTTGCTCGAGAACAATCCGGTACTGTGCGAAGAGCACGTTAATATAATTATGGAATTAATAGATACGGAGGGGTGCGAAGAGCACGAGATAAATCACGTTCGCGAGTTGATAACGGAATTTTCCGGAGTTTTCGGGCTTGAAGGCGAGCCGCTGCCAGCCACGAATTTATTAATACACGAAATCAAGCTTACGACAGATATGCCGTTGCGAGCGAAGCGTTTCAGGTTTTCGCCTGCACTTAGTGAGCAGATTCAAGTGGAGGTTAGAAAATTAATCGAACAGGGAGTTGTTGAGCCCTCGGACTCTCCGTACTCCAGCAACCTCTGGGTGGTGCCAAAAGAACCGGACTCCCAGGGAAATAAAAAATGGCGGCTTGTCACCGATTTTCGACCTTTAAATGAAATCACGGTGGGCACTTGCTTTCCCCTTCCATTCACGAGCGACATACTGGAAACTCTCGCTTCAGCCTAAATGATAACGATGATGGATTTAAAACAGGGCTTGCATCAGATACCTATTCATCCGAATTAAGCCCAATACACAGCCTTTGATGCATTACTTGGGCAGAATTCGTTTGAACACTTACAATATCGGAGAGTTGGCATGGGTCTGAAAGGCGCAACCGATGTTTTCTCGAAAGCTATTGCTATGGCCATGGCGGGAGTGCAGGGTAAAGAAGTCGCAGGAATCGCGCGGTCACTGGCAACACTGCTGCGCAAAGGTGTCAAGTTTGAATGGAGAGAGGCACAGCAGTCAGCTTTCAACGAACTAAAAAGGATCTTGTACATCGAGTCAGTTTTAGCTGCACCGGATTTTTCCAAGCCGTTTATTGTCAAGTGTGATAGCTCCGATTACACACTCGGGACGGTGCTCAGCCAAGGAATTATCGGCTCAGATACTGCATGCGCCTATGCATCCAGATCACTCAAAGGGAGTGAATTACGACACATCACGTATGATAAGGAGTTGCTGGCGATCGTGTTTGCGACAGATCAGTTCAGACCTTATCTGTACGGCAAGAAATTCACAGTGGTTACAGATCACGAGCCACTCGAGCACATTCACACCACCAAAAAACCAGACATTCAGTTTAACAGACTAAAGACTGCATTGCGTGGGTATACGTTTTACGTATTTTATCGGACCGGTATCATACATTCGAATGCTGATGCACTCTCACGTAACTCAGTTTTGGTAGAGGGCGAAGAAAATCCCGAGCGCCCAAGAGCGGAGCTTTATGAGCTTGCAGACGCACAAGAAAAGGGGGACAGCAAGGCCGAGCTGGACCAGCCGCCAGCTAGAATATTTGTCTCACGAGCCGTAAAGGAAAAGGGCATCGACAAAGACAGAAAAAGTAAACAAGTAAGAAACATCTGAAATAATAAAAACCCGTAAAAAGAACCGCAGGAGCAGTTCACTTTTATATAAACATGGTGATGTGTCAGCAGTAAGGAACACCCAAAACGGCTTTTTTTATGTCTTACCACGAGCGACATTTTTTGAGAAGACGGGCTAATAAATATACAATGGCTAACACAGCATGAAGAGAAGGACGATATTTACAGGCTTGATTACACAGACACAATACAACTTGCCTGATGTTCGCGGTCGAATTACATACTTTGTTTTTATTCAATGTATCATATACTCCGCAGCTAATTTGAATCTTAGCTCCGAAGGTTCTTTAACTGAGCTAATCAACCCTAATCAGGGCTCGCGTTAGAAATTGCTGGATTGGGGGAGCGTTGGTTTTGCTCCAACTCTCTTGAGCGCCTGCCAGCCGCTCCGCGGATCGCCTAGAGGAAACATTCCCCCTCACCTCACCACACCTCACCTCATCTCACCTCACCTCACTATAATTGTTAGGTAAGGGCATTATTATTGCCAGATATTTATCGTTTCTACTTTATTTTACCTGATCCGGAATAATTTGGTCCCTCAAGCCTTCAGTACTTAGAAACCGGTGCATAATAGTGAGTTTTTACCGTCAGCATTTGTTTGTCGGAGTAAAAGCGCGCGAAAGCCGGCAACTCCCATATTCGGTACGCGGCGGAACAAGTTTTGTGCAGCTTGAGATTGAGTCTGCAATCTCTTCGAGCGTTGGAGCGCGAATCGTTTTGAAACAACAACGGTAACGTGTTATTGTTCCGAAATTTTTTGGTGTGGATTGGGGGGAATAAAGGTCTTGTGTGTGGAGAACACAGTACGGCACCGCGAGGCATTGTTCACGTCAGAACAAACGGAGTGCTGCAGCATCTATAAGGAAGAAAGAGGAAAATCACCTCCTGGACCAGGCGATCCGCGGGAAGAGGAACACCATCATCATGGGCGGTGAAAGGGGGAAGAGGTATTGCAACTTCCCGGCCAGCAGCGGACGAGTCCAAATTGGGCAAGAGGGGTGGCAGAAAATTTGGGCCTCCGAGCGACTATCGCATCAAAGCAGAGGTATAGGGCTGGCCGTCAGGCGGCGGTAGCCTATACTTCGCGCGAGTGCCACCGACCGCTAAACAGGGCAAAGCTACTCGGACACGTGTACCGCGAAAACTTGAACATTTTTTAAAGCGTTGGAGCGCGAAAACTACGCTGCGGGGACGGCGTACTACGGGTGCGCGGGTCAACAGGCCACATCAAGCGCGGATCTAGGCACACAAACTGCAGCAGTGGCTCGAGCAACGGCGTATCGAGGCGCAGGGCAGCGGCAGCAGCGGCGTCTTGAGGTGCGAGGCGGTAGCAGCAGCAGCAAGTCGAGGCGCGAGGCAGCGGCAGCAACGGCAACTCGAGGTGCGAGGCAGCGGCAGCACCGGTGAGTCGAGGCGCGAGGCAGCGATGGCAGTAGCTACAATCGAGGCGGCATGGGCAATGGTTGCGCTTGGAGAGGCGCGGCATGTACGCAGCACACAACGACAGCGGAGTCAGCGAGAGGTTTGGTGCCTCATAGTGACGCCTACGGCAGCATCGCAAGGAAGCAGCGTCGGGGCGACATTGGCTACATAACCTGTAGAACCATACCGAGCCTCGCATTAAAAGGAGCAGCGATCCAGAGGCAACAGCAGAAGCGCACGGGTCCACGACAGCTGAGCGATGCGGCAGCTATAGGCGGCCAAGCAGACACAGCTGGGACGGGACAGTTGCGGCAGCAGCGACGTGCGTCAAGCAGAAGGGAGTACTGGCAGGCAATTTCAGCTTTAACATTTCAACTTTAATAAGGTTTTGTCGTTGCATATATATATTTGCTTCTCTGATCAGCTTATTGATTATAATGCTTCATATTTCTGGTCTGCATGCTGATTATAAGTCTTTATACTTCTGGTCTGCTTGTTGATTATAATGCTGTTTATGTTGACACCTTTATACTGCTGTTCTCTTTTATAATCGTATCATTTTCGTTTTTCTTTTTCTTTTTTTTTCTTTTTTAACAATAAAGAAAATATAATATCTGGTTTATTCTATACCCTACCCTCTCCATACGCTTTGCTTATAGGCCGTATTCTGTAGCATAATATACGATATTTTGGTTTGATTAATCTTTATGCTTAAGTATATTGAATATATTTATGTAAAATCAAATGCGAAGCAGCTGATCCGGTTCTACAAGCCCATGCAGTGTGAATCGTTGATTACGAGGGGTAAGTGCAGTTATCTATGGGTCTCCTGTATCGCAGCTTGACATAATTGAAGTTGCGAGAGTCTATACAGTTCACGTAGTCGTTCAACATAGGCGTGGTATACCACATGGAGTTATTGCACATTCCATATGGTGATTGGGATGTATTGAAGCGCGTCATATCTTATGAATATAGCAACATTAGGCTTGACGCTGCGCTGTGGTTCCATCACGTTATGTTTTTAGACAGGTTTTTATAGTATGTACTTGCAAAACATGTCTATTGTAAGTTAGCTAGGTCTTGTATCGATGGCTTGGGCAAATTGAAAGAAATTTAACATGTCTATTGTAAGTTAGCTAGGTCTTGTGTTGCTGACTTGGGCAAATTGAAAGAAATTTAACACGTCTATTGTAAGTTAGCTAGGTCTTGTGTTACTGACTTGGGAAAATTGAAAGAAATTTAAAAAGTCTTATGTCACTGAAACTGGATAGTGGTGCTGAATATCTTCGCTGCTTCAGGAAGATAGTGCAGTTGCTGACATTTACAATTTTAGACAGGTTTTTGGTGTCTATGATTGAGGTGTATACTTACACAGAGGTATCGAGTGTCGGATATTGCTGAGGACGAGAAGCTGAAGTCTTTTTATGCATGACCTGCATCGTTGTAGCCTGTGGATCAACTAGTGGCTGGGTATCGTCCTCTCGGTTAGGGAATATAGGAAATCCTGCTACACATCAATTCTCTTTTTAGCATTGCAAAGCAAGACGTAGTTGAGGTGCAATCATCGGAGTGGACAACCAGGACGCAGGCTGGCGCTGCTACTCATAGGTGTTCATACAGCTGTTCAACATTACTTTAAGCAGAATTGTATTTTTGTTCAGAAAATACTGGTAATTTTGTGAAAGGATTCCCATCGTACTGTACAGATATAGGCTTGTACTAAAATACTTATGGCCTTTCTGAGTTTGATTGAGCTTCGATGGTGTGAACAGCTGTTATGAGGAATTCTCATTGAACAAATTAGTATTTTGAATTTGATAAAATATTACTTTTCTTCTAAGGCAAGCAAGCAATCCTAACCAACAATTTGTGACAGGTGGGTTGTGTTGATGCTGTATTGTTGTTTTTTGATTGGGCTTTGATTAGAATTGATAGTTTTGATTTTCTTCAAGCATCGTAGCTACCATTGATAAGCAGATGAGATTGTTTCACAGAATATCCATGATATACGAGAATTTTACGAAATTAGGTGCGGATTTCATGACGGAAGGGACTTGTACAGCTCGCATTGAATTATTACAAAGTTTATGGGATATATTTGATGAAAATGATGATCTTCTTCTGAATGATGAGGAAGTAGATGCCAAAGATGGCTATTTTAAAACCAAAGTCTACGGTAAGACAGAGGAAACCTAGGTTTCTTGAGAGATTATGCGCTCCGGCTAAATGCAGCTAATGCAGCTGCGTTCCTACAGCCTATTAGGACACCAGCAAATGCTCCCAATCGAAATCCGGCCAAGCTTCCTCCTATCAAACTGCCTACTTTTTCTGGTGATATTCAAGAATGGATTAGGTTCAGGGATTCGTTTACTGAGATGATTGTCAAGGACGTAACTATTCCATTAGTGTATAAAATGCACTATTTGCGTTCTTCTTTGAAAGGTGATACTGCTAAGTTAGTAGAGGAGACTCGAGTAGGAGAAGATAATTTTGTTAGTACTTGGAAAGGGGTGAAAGACCATTATGATAATTCCAGGTTGTTAATAACTAAATTGTCGTCAAATTTGTTGGCATTGAAAGAAATGTCCGATGACACTGTCCATGATGTTTTTAGGATTCAGACAGGGACGAAGCAGATTTTGCAAGCTGTGAAAGCTCTAGGTGGTCCAGTACAGCACTGGGATCATTTTACCGCATTTTTGACGGTTGGAAGGTTATCTCCGCACATTCAAAGGATGTGGGAGGAATCGGTAGTTAGGTCTGCAAATCCGCAACAGCCGCCTGAATTTGTCACGTTGGATAGCTTTTTGTATACAGAAAGGTTAGCATTGATTCAGTTAGAGAGTGCCAAAGAAGGAGCTTGTTTTGGAGAAGCACCAAAAGGCAAAGATTCGCGTTCGGATTTTTCTAAAGAGAAAAACTGTTTTTCCAAAGATTCTCGTTTTGATTTATCTAAGGAAAAAAATGCCCATTCCAAAATTAGATATGTCAAATCGGTTTATTTGGCTCAAGAGAGCAAGGCTAAAAGTCCTTCGTATCCTTTGTGCAAAGGCGCACATTATATCCTTACTTGTGGAATATTTCAATCAAAAACCCATTTTGAGAGGAAGCCGCTAGCCATGAGGAAGCATTTATGCTTCAATTGTCTCTCAGATCATATGGTTCAAGATTGTAGATCATCGAAACGTTGTCAGCATTATTCGGTGAAGCATCATACTATGCTTCACTATTCTAATAGCGCTTCAAAGGCAAGTCCAGAGGATAAACCACAAGCGGCTTCTGCAGCTGGATCAACACAAACTAGGGCTAATTTGTCAATAGTAGCTCCATCCGCATCGATTAATAATAGTGTCGAATCCATAGAGTTAGAAGAGATTTTGTTAGCTACCGCTCGTTTGTCAGTTCAAGCTGAAAATGGTAGGCAATACCAGGCTCGAGCATTGATCGACCAAGGGGCTCAATCATCATTCATCACAGAAGAATTGTGCCAAAGTTTGAATCTTAGTAGAGCACCGGCCAGGATGTCGTTCACAAGCGTTGGAGACAATAAGGTTGTGCATTCAAGAGTTTATTTCACGATAAAGCCTCATTTTGTCTCAACCTTCACTTGTGGCGTTACCGCCTATGTCTTGAAGCATATTTCTGCCTAGGATCCATTTTCAGGTAGTTCGACTAAATGGGATCATCTGCAAGGACTGACGCTGGCTGACCCTTAATTTGATCAATCGTGACGCATTGATATACTGTTGAGTGCCAAGGTTCATGCTCACATTATCGAATAAGGCTTACGAAAGAAGGATGACGATAAGGCGCCAATTGGCATCAAAACTATGCTAGGCTGGATCGTTTCTGGTCCAACGCCATTGAGCGGGGTGCAACGATTTCGTCTTGCAGCACACGTATCCACGGCCGACAGCGACCTCGACGCCCTTCTCCGTAAATTCTGGAAGATTGAGGATCTGCCACAAAAGGAGAAGTTTCTCACGGAGGATGAGAAGCTGTGCGAAGAGAGCTAATAAGCAACGGTGTCGCGTAATGTTGATGATCGCTATGTGGTAAGATTACCCTAAAAAATTAATACTCCGACCGAATGGGGAGGTTCGTACAGTCAAGCGGTCCGTATGATGTATAATCTGGAAAAACGGTTTGAGAAAAATCCGGATTTACATAAAGCCTACGTGGAGTCGATACGGGAATATGAGGAAGCCAGTTACATGCGTCGCGTATCAGCTGACAGATAGATTTAGAAGAGTATTTCTTCCTGCCTCACCACGGTGTGATAAAGGAAAGCAGTACGATGACAAGCTGCGCACGGTGTTTAACGCTTCGGCTAAAACTAAAAATGGATTCTCACTGAATGATTTTCTCCTGGTAGGACGCTATCTATTGCCAGACATGTTTGATCTGGTTACGCGCTGGAGGCGTTATATGTATGTTTTCGCAGCAGATAATGCTCGCATGTATCTTCGGATCCGGGTGGATGAGCAGGACCAGCACCTGCAGGCCATCGTTTGGAGGGAGGATGTAAAGAGGGAGTTAGCCACCTTTCTACTCACCTCGGTACCATTTGGCTTTGGTTCATCGCCATTTCTAGCGAGTAGAAGGCTTCAGCAGCTCGCTCAGGACGAAGGAAAAGCATTTCCCTTGGCTGGTGAGATCATCAGAGAAAAGGTATCCATGGATGATGTTGTGTCCGGTGATTTTACTTTGTATGGGGCTAGGTCCAAGGAGGAGCAGATTATCAATTTGTTGCATGCAGGTGGGTTTAATCTGCGAAAGTGGGTATTCAACAGCTCTCCGTTGGTCAATTGGCTGCCTGCGGATCTTAGGGCTTCAGAAGCTAACCTTAAAGTCGGGCTCGGTTTTTCGGTTTTAGGAATTGCCTGGAATCCTGAACGAGATTGTTTCTATTACAATATCACTCTCGAGTCGCTGAGCGTGCAGTCACCAGAAGAACGGTTCTCTCAAAAGTCGCAAAGCTTTTCGATCCTTTAGGTTGGATTTCGCCGATGTGACTTTGAAAATATTCATGCAATCACTATGGGCGTTGACCAAATAGTGGGACAGGACGTTACCGAACGAGCAAGCTGAGTACTGGAGGAGCATATATAGTTCGCTGTCTTTTATTCCGTTGATTAGTATCCCACGTTGGACAGGAATACAGCCATTAGTCCGTGCTTTTAAGTTGCATGGTTTTGCCGACGCCTCGAAATTGGCATATGCAGGTGTTGTGTATCTGCGGGTTCTAGGCGAGAATGCTAAGGTTTATTTATTAGGTTCCAAAACCAAAGTAGCTCCTATTAAAACTTTATCGATCGCCAGGCTAGAGTTGTGTGAAGCACAGCTAATTGCTAGGCTAGCACGAAGGTTTGTCGATATCTTACGTTTAGCTGCGGAGTATATGATACATTTGGTTCTTTGGTTTGATTCCAAGGATGTTCTTTATTGGTTTAATGACATTCCTTCAAGATGACCAACGTTCATCGTGAATAGGTGTTCTGACGTTCTTTTATTAGTTCCTGATAAGCATCACATAAACTCAGCTAACAATCCAGCTGATATAGCTTCGTGTGGTTGCCTTGCCAGCGAGCTAATTGAGAATGATCTGTGGTGGAAGGGTCCTAAGCGTCTAGTCGAGCATTCATTAGATTGGAGTCGCGTTCACAATATTGATTTAGTTCCGTCTGAGGCGCAGCCAAGCGTGAGCGCAGAGTTGAAAATTTAGTCAGTACAGATAGTTGCTTCAGACAGAAAATCTTATGAATTATGGCCGATGATAGAGAAATACTCGTCTTAAAGTAAATTGATTAGAATTACTATATACATCTTGCGGTTCATCCGTAACTCTCTGAATAAAACTTCGTTTTCTGGAAAATTTCTCCCATTTTAAGAGATTTTCCAGTACCTACTACGATTGCTATACGAGGAGAGGAAGTGAATCAGGTCAAACAGATATGGAACAGGCTTACCCAGCTTCAACATTTTAATGTGCAAATTGACGTTCTTCAGAACCATCAGGAGCTTACTAAATCTCATTTCATGAAAGCTTTGAACTCTGTTTCGGTAGGTGGATTGCTCAGGGTGGGCGGTCGTTTGAAAAACTCCATGTTGAGCGAAGATGAGAAGTTTCCGGTCATATTGCCCGCTGATAGTCGTTTTGCGCAGCTGGTCATCGCTTACTGTCATCAATTGACATTTCATGGTGGTATCCAATTCACGTTAGCTTCAACTCGTAGAATGTTTTGGATGTACAAAGGAAAGCTCATGGTAAGAGCCTTTGTACGAAAATGCGTCATTTGCAGACATTTTAACGCGGTACAATCGCAACAAAAGATGGGTGATTTACCTGCCGATCGTGTCTAGCCAGCTCGTCCATTCTCTCGAGTGGGAGTCGATTATGTAGGCCCATATTTGCTGCGTACATCGCGTCACAGGGATCATAAATCCTACATAGGATATTTTATAGTTTCATTTGTCTTTGTACCAAAGTTGTCCATTTGGAGGCCGTATCCAGCTATGATATTAAATCATTCATTGCTGCGTTTAAACGATTTGTCTCACGTGGTGGTCCGTGTTCTTCTCTATTGAGCGATCAGGGTACTAATTTTATAGACGCTGACGCCGAACTACTTAGGATGTACGCCCTTGGTTCCGATTTTTTGAACTCGGTACGTCCAGCGTTGCAAGATTGTAGGACAGTTTGGAGTTTAAACCCGCCCGGCGCTCCCTATTTCGGAGACATTTGGGAAGCTGCGGTCAAGTCGACCAACGGCCATCTGAAGCGGGTTATCGGAGATACATTCCTCCCCTTTGAGCAATTCGCGACCCTACTCTGTCAAGTGGAAGCTTGCTTGAACTCTCGGCCTATCATGCCCCTTACAGAAAAAGCCACATATTTATTCGTGTTAACTCTGGCGCATTTCCTTGTTGGGGAATCGTCTCTTTTGATTTCAGAGCCTAGAATCACCGAGGAAAAATTGACTCCTATTCAGCGGTGGCGGCGCATGTCCCAATTGAATCAGCGCTCCTGGGATCATGGGTCGGCTGATTACTTGCACCAACTACAGTGTCGTACCAAATAGAAGGATGAGCAGCCCTCGTACAAGGTCGGTGATGTTGTGCCAATCCGGCATGAGACGACTGCGCCCACAAGGTGGCCGCTGGCCCGAGTGACAGAGGTCTATCCAGGTCAGGACAATCTAGTGAGGGTTGTCTCTTTACGCACCTCCACTACCACGTTACGGCGGCCGATTAGTAAATTGGTCAAACTGGTAGACATCGAAGCTAGTCAAGAAGACGATATCAGCGTTCAAGTTCGAGGATACATTATTTTGAAGATAGATGATGTTTGAGAAATACTAAATTTCTAATTATTTAAATTCATTAAATTTAATTATTAAAATTTATTTGACGTAATCAATAAAATGTTACGCGTTTGTTATACTTTTTTTTGTTAAAAGATGAGTTCCAAAGATTGTTATGTCGTTTTACATGAAAACGAGGTGGGCGGAATGTTAGCGGTTGAATTACGTACTTTGTTTTTATTCAATGTATCATATACTCCGCAGCTAATTTTAATCTATACGTTAGCTCCGAAGGTTCTTTATCTGAGCTAATTAGCGAATCAGGGCTCGCGTTAGAAATTGCTGGATTGGGGGAGCGTCGATTTTGCTCGAACTCTCTTGAGCGCCTGCCAGCCGCTCCGCGGATCGCCTAGAGGAAACATTCCCCCTAACCTCACCTCACCTCACCACACCTCACGGTAATTGTTAGGTAAGAGCAATAAACATTTTTATTGACAGATATTCATCTTTCTACTTTAGTTTACCTGATCCGGAACACCTGTGTAATGACAAATGTACATGTAGAGCCCGCTGGGAAATATAAATTTCGGCTGGATCCGCACGAACGTGGGAAAATCTTAGAGATATTACGTGCCTCCATCGAGGCTCACAAAATAGCCAAACCCGACGAATTATCGGCGGCAGAAATAATACAGCTAGTCAGCCCGGAAAAAGAAGTAAATAAAAGAAATGCCGACTTCATCTCAGACTCTGACTCTGTTACTCCTGAATTAAGGAAAGCAGATAAGTGCATAAATACCAGGAAAAAACAGGTACATGTTTTACCCTACATTTTGGACAAAAATAAAGATCCTATAATTAGTCAGGCTATAACTGGCGATAAAATGGCGAGATTACGCCAAGAAAAAGGCTTGCGCGAGGGCGTGAAAATCACGAGCACACCGACAGCAGCCGTCGCGGAAGCTCTCAAAGAGCAGCGCAGGCTGGTGAAAGCGATCAGACCGCAATCGCTCAATCGATCACCGCCTCAATTTAATTTTACGCCAGAGTGTGACATTGTTCCAAATCAAAATATACCACTCTTAGAAATTATTACTGTGCACCCGGGGTTATGGATATTAGTGAAATAGTGCAAATGGCACCCCCAAATTTGACTAAAGATTCAGAAATACCAGAAAAATAGTCGGACAGCGTCCTCTCACACTCTCAAGAGTAGCAACACAGCAGCCAGAGCCGCACGCCAATTAAACAAATATTACCAGATTTGGCAAAGAAATTACGTGCGAGGCTAATTGTCGACATATAAGAGCGCGACATTACAGGGGAGAAATGGCATGCAGATAATGTATGGGAAGCCGACACAGAGCCTAACACCCGACTTCAATTGCCTCGAACGTAAAAGCTCCGCCAGTAAAACATCAGATGCACAGCGAGCACGGCGTGAATCGCTTCTCTAGAGAAATCATCGCGGAAAAGCATGAAAATGCTCTGAACCTCGCAAAGAAAATTGAAAGTAAAAGAAAGTCAAGATTTGCACCAACTTCAAACATTGAGATGGAAGAGCATTTGGACGAAATTGAATTTCCCGATATTGGGTCCTATGAAGAGGGCAACACAGACGATTTTGAATATGTCCCTCGCATCTTTAATGATTCAAAATTCGCTTCCGAAAAGCCACCATCAGCTGACTCATTGTATAGAGGAGACATTTTAACTTACGAGGCGAGAGAATGGTGCGCCGACCCGCACGCTATCTTAGTTCGCAGCGACGATATACCGTCGCAGCCACCTGGGAATTGCCTGTTCTATTCTTTAATAAAAATCCAACAGCTGAGCATATCAGCTGTGCAATTACGCGAGCTTCTGCTTCACTCGCCAGCGCTACCGACTTGCGAAGACGCAGAGGAAGCGCGAGAGATCTTAAGCTCAAACACTAAATACGGCAATGCAGACTGCGCTTATATTTTTAGGCAGGAATTTAACCAGAATATTGCATTCACCAGCAATTAAGAAATGGAAATGTAGATTTATGGCACATTATAGTGAACACTACCGAACACTATATATATCTGCATATGTTTGGGGACCACTTTACACCCTACATTCGAATAGATACAGATGCAGAGCCAGGAAATATTAATAGAGGCGTAAATTATGATGATCGCGATGAGTCGGACAAAAGCTCCAGACCACCCCCTACAAATGAAGGGAAAAATGCACAAGGCTGCGGCAGCGTGCAATCTGACGTGTGCAGTGAACGAGAGGCAGGTATTCTTGCGCGCGCGCACACAAATGCGCTCGAGCGGTGTCTCGTTATCAATTCAAGGCCACCGTGTGAGAAGCCGCCGTGGGCTCTGCTGGATGGCAAAGAGCCATCTCCGTTCTCAAAATTAAAAGCGCTCGATGAGCACCCTTTCAAATATAGAGAAAATATTATTTATCTCTTAACCACTGATCACTTTATCGACACTGAAATCCTGCAAGCATTAAGCGAACGAAGATATATAATTACCGATGAAATCGACAAAATACGTCACAAAATTGCAGACGTGCATGTATCCCAATGCAAAGATATTAAACTGCTTGGAGTATTTGTCAAAGACAGCACTAATGACAAAGTACTCAAAACGAATTTAAATAAATGTTTAAAAAAATTAGAATATCAGATTCGTGGCCGAAATATAAAAAGTTGTGGTATAATAAGAGATTTGGCCATCCTAACCATACCTGAATAGACCACCTTCATTGATTTGTTTGAAAATCAAATGGAAGGACTGCCGCTGATAGCAGTTTTGTTTTTAAACAACTTGCCTATTCCTCCTGTAATAAATTGCTATAGACTGATTAAAGAATATCACGAAGCAGCGATCGGTGGACACAGAGGCATAAATAAAACTTTCAGCAAAATTGCCAATGACTATTACTGGCGCAACATGTGTCTAGACATACGTCAATTTGTGCTAGGATGTGTAGAATTCCAAACAAATAAGCTAGTGCATGTAAAAACACGCCTTCCACTGGTAATAACGCACACGCCATCCATAACTTTCCAAAAAATGTCTATAGATTCTTATGGTTCACTTAAAATCTCGGAAGAAGGTTATAAATATGTTTTAACAATACAGGACTGCTTAACAAAATACTGTATCCTGATTCCAGATTTCCGGTTCCACACGAGCTTCTATTTGGGCAAAAACCACGCACACCTTCGAGCTTACCCCCGAAAGAAAATTTTCTCACGTATGGAGATTATATGGTTGACCTAATTAACAATCTCTCCGAAATACAAACACTTGCTGCCATGAATCTTGTCCAGGCAAAATTCAGATCAAAATACTATTATGACAGAAAACTGAATGTACAGCATTTAAGAGAAGGCGAGATGGTCTACAGGATCAAAGAACCACAGATGGGCAAGTATGACCGTGACTATGAAGGCCCTTACGAAATTATCAACATTGACCATATCTACAAGAAGGCAAAAATAAGAAATGGGAATATAACGAGAATTAGCAGCCTAGATAAGCTTAAAAAGGGCTTCGACAATACAAGACCCACCCGAGCGACCAGATACCGAAAGCGCTGGGAGTTATAGCACCAAAGAACAGTCTTTTAAATTTTAGCGCAGCAATGCAATAAAAAAGAAAACATCATTTCTCATTTAATTGCATTAAAAAGAAAAAACCAGACCTCCTCGTGGGAGATCCATAAGGAAAAGAAGAAAAACGTACAAGCGATTGACACCAACTGTGCGACGTCTATGCACAGGTACTTCCTCACAAAAAAAAGAGGAAAAACATACAAGCACCCTAAAAGTTGATAAGATAACGAGTGCACTTCCGAAGTCACGTTCAAGAAAATAAAACCGAGTATCGACAATATTAGATTTCGATTATCGTAATTATTATTGACAGATATTCCATCATGATGTTGATGGGCCCTTGCAAAGAAACCAAAATATAAACACACGACCATAATCGGTCTTTTCATCGCATGGTAATAAACACGCAAGCCATTTGCTGTATCGAGGAATCAAATTGCGTATAAAAAGAAAAAAAAATAGTTAGAAAAATGGTTCGAATTCATAGTCGGTAAAGCAATAAGAATTTTTGGGTTGCCTGGTTCCTGCTCAGCTCGGGTAGAAATTTTCACCTGCAGCACCTTGTGTCACTTAAATAATGCCCAATCAATTAATGGAACAAAGAGGGCCGACAGGCGACCCGGCAAACCGTGTAAACAACATAACAGTCAAACAAACCTTAAGACACATATCACACAAATCAATTAGTTTTGGGAACATATACGGTAAGTGTGTATATTACTGCGGATACCCCGGTTACAGTGGTTTTTAGGAAAACATTAAAATTTAAACTTTAAAAACTTATATCACCCTAAGCCTTTATAACCGACAAAAGTTCTAGTACCCAGCTGTACGCCAGCGGAGGATCTAGCTTTCTTTCCGAGGAGGCCATCATCTGGAGCAGTGACACGAAGCCGAGGAATGCGCTCATGGAAGCGCCTTATCACCTGCAAGTTCGTATCGACAACAATACCACACGCGGTAAATTATCAGCACCTCGCTTAAGGCGATTATATAAATATCAACAAGCCTGCCTGGAAGAAAAAACTGAGTCATCATTCACGAACGACGGAGCGCCAGGGCCACGCAAGACTCAGCCTTATCAAGATGCGCAAGATAAGTGCAGTGCAGTGAAACTAATGCACGCATGTAAGTTCTGTTGTCTGTACAAGGAATGATGAGAGGGCATGAAGAATGCAAGTAATGAATGTATGAACTATAATTATTATTATAATGACATTACAATGAATAGTACGGAAAAAAATGTGATCGTATACAATATTTCAGCAAAAATAATGTACAACCTAAAACTATTATACGAGTACATATATCCAACTCGACGATGTAAGCAAAAGGAAAGGAGAGAGAGACACACATATCTTTGTACACACAGCGACGTAAACACACAACATTACACTCACACACACATACGTTATGGAGCCACTTAGTCAGTAGTGCGGCCCCTCGAACGTGTAACGTACGCAGACGGATGCACGTTTAGATGAGATACTCATGTCGGTTGAAAGAAGCACACATGCTGACGAGGATGAATCCTTATCTTCCGCGAGTCTTTTCGCGTGCGATAAGCGCGTCTCTGGAACGACGCGCACAGGCAGGCAGGCCTGACCCCCGATCGAGCGAGCATCTAGTTTTAGGTGCAAACAGACACCTCTCTCTCCTAGTTACTGAATAAACGACCATCAACCCCATTCCTTGTCTTCTTCATTCGAACGTCACAACCTCATCGAGACTCGACACTTAACTATGCCGAGTAAAACACGCGACGAACCGCACGCATTGCATCTATTCTCTTAAGTAGGGTAGAACGGACTCATGCCGATCATTTAAGGAAAACTTCTTATAAATAAATATATATTAGCATTTATTTGCTTTTTATACGTTTAAGAATAAGTTCAAACCTATATCTTTTACGTTTTCATAGTTTTAACTGGCAGAGAAACACAAACCGCATACTTTTGTGTCAAAATAAAAAAAAATTTCAATGGTAATCGTACGAGGTGAGTTGCTTCCGATAAGTTAGACAAAACGTAAAAAAATGACTTGGGGAGGTCAAATAAGCAACTCTCAAAAAATGTCCGCTGTATGGATGTGTATGGATGTATGAGTGTATCGCTCATCCGCGTTCAAATAATCCGGGGTAAAACCTTACGAAACTTTGCACGCATGTTTGTTATCGATCTCTAAGAGAGGCGTTAAAATTTTAGCGAAAATGGTAAGCTCAATTTAATTATGCGGCCATTTTTTTAAATTTGAAAATTTGAAAATTTAGGATTTTTGAAAATCTTTTTATGGAGAAATATTTTTTGGGAATCAAAATTCTTTCACAATAAAGTACTCATAGAATCTTTCAATTTGAGATGCATAAAGATTCGCAATATACCGTTTTTCATTTGTTATACCGTGTGTTTGTAATTACTTTTAGCCTCTATAGCTCGCAAATTAAATAGTTAAATCTAATTAAATTTTTACTGAATATTAGTTTTATATAGAACTATAATTCTGATAATTTCCAAGTCGCAAGAATCATTGCTTCTTCCGAAAAAAAAGTAAAATATTAAAAAAATGCATTTAGTTGGGCAACGACCTTTCAAAATTCTTTTATTTTTCTTCCTTTCAAAGTTACAGTGATAATGTATTAAGTATACAGATATATACGTCCACTAACATGGTTTTGATAACATTTTTCGAAATTTTTTTCAGGTTAAACTAGATTATATTACTTGAGGAACGAAATGGCATTTTCCGAAAAATGACGTTTTATACATGTCGCTAATCTGCTTCCGAATATTCCCCGGTTAAACCTGATCAAACTTTGCAGGAATGTTAATTATATATTTTTAAAAGTTACTTTAAAATTTCAATAAAAATGGTCAACTAATTTTGATTTTATACCCATTTTTCAAAATTTACAAATTTAGATTTTTTGAAAATTATTTGTTAAAGAAGTGTTTTTCTATACAGCGAATTATTTTTGCAATAAAGTACTTATAGAACCCTTCAATTTGACACCGAACTAGATTCCAAATATACCGTTTTTCATTTGTTATATAGTGTGTTTAGTAATATTTTTTGCCTCTATAACTCGCAAATAAAATTATGAAATCCAATAAAATTTTTTTATGTAAATATCGAGGTCATAATTGTATTTATCTGCGATACCTCAAGATTATATTGTCGCCGCGAAACCCATTTGTACAGGTTTAAAAGCCAAAACAAATTAAGAATGCTGCCAACTGATTTGGTACGCTGCTTTCTCAAAGAGATTTTTTTAATTTAAGTAAAAATTTTATTGGATTTCATAATTTTATTTGCGAGTTATAGAGGCAAAAGGGTTCTATAAGTACTTTATTGCAAAAATAATTCGCTGTATAGAAAAACACTTCTTTAACAAATAATTTTCAAAAAATCTAAATTTGTAAATTTTGAAAAATGGGTATAAAATCAAAATTAGTTGACCATTTTTATTGAAATTTTAAAGTAACTTTTAAAAATATATAATTAACATTCCTGCAAAGTTTGATCAGGTTTAACCGGGGAATATTCGAAAGCAGATTAGCGACATGTATAAAACGTCATTTTTCGGAAAATGCCATTTCGTTCCTCAAGTAATATAATCTAGTTTAACCTGAAAAAAATTTCGAAAAATGTTATCAAAACCATGTTAGTGGACGTATATATCTGTATACTTAATACATTATCACTGTAACTTTGAAAGGAAGAAAAATAAAAGAATTTTGAAAGGTCGTTGCCCAACTAAATGCATTTTTTTAATATTTTACTTTTTTTTCGGAAGAAGCAATGATTCTTGCGACTTGGAAATTATCAGAATTATAGTTATATATAAAACTAATATTCAGTAAAAATTTAATTAGATTTAACTATTTAATTTGCGAGCTATAGAGGCTAAAAGTAATTACAAACACACGGTATAACAAATGAAAAACGGTATATTGCGAATCTTTATGCATCTCAAATTGAAAGATTCTATGAGTACTTTATTGTGAAAGAATTTTGATTCCCAAAAAATATTTCTCCATAAAAAGATTTTCAAAAATCCTAAATTTTCAAATTTTCAAATTTAAAAAAATGGCCGCATAATTAAATTGAGCTTACCATTTTCGCTAAAATTTTAACGCCTCTCTTAGAGATCGATAACAAACATGCGTGCAAAGTTTCGTAAGGTTTTACCCCGGATTATTTGAACGCGGATGAGCGATACACTCATACATGCATACACATCCATACAGCGGACATTTTTTGAGAGTTGCTTATTTGACCTCCCCAAGTCATATAGTATGTTTTTACGTTAAAAAATGCAAAAATTAATTTTTTGTCAAAACAGTGCTTTCTCTTTCCGAAAGCAATAAATAATACGAGTACCTATGTTTAAAGTTCACCGCGCGGTTATAGGAGCCACAGGATACCCCGGAAGCCGATAATTTTACAGTAGTCTTTTAATGATAAGTGCTTTCATATAAAAGAAAATCGGCAGAATAAACCAATACATGTAGGGGAGAACGGGGTCAAACCGATTACTTTATTATGAGAAAAATTAAATTTATTGAATCGTGAAAATATTTTTCTATACTTTAGAATATACCTTTAAAACCTTTTAATGTACCCTAATAAATGCTAAAAACAGAACATATTAAAAATTTCTATAAAGATATTCACATCGATAGATTTTAGATACTTTTCTTATAAGAAAAGTTTGCATTAAAATCATTTTTACAATTATTTAAATAATTATTGGAAATTTTAAGTACCGTACCAGATAATAAAAATATAGTAATTATACTTTCAAATTCAAACATTTTTATTTGACTAGTGTTTTTATTTTTTAAATTAATTTTGATATCGTATAGTGAAATGGGGAATTTAGATCAGTATGTATTTAAATGAAGGAAGCGCAAAAAGACGACTTGACTTTGACTTTGCTAGTGCAAAATAGTATCTTGCACATTAAAATCTAACATTACGAGCATGAAAAATATAAATTTAAGGGATATTTAAATTTATTTTACGTTTTGTCTAACTTATCGGAAGCAACTCACCTCGTACGATTACCATTGAAATTTTTTTTTATTTTGACACAAAAGTATGCGGTTTGTGTTTCTCTGCCAGTTAAAACTATGAAAACGTAAAAGATATAGGTTTGAACTTATTCTTAAACGTATAAAAAGCAAATAAATGCTAATATATATTTATTTATAAGAAGTTTTCCTTAAATGATCGGCATGAGTCCGTTCTACCCTACTTAAGAGAATAGATGCAATGCGTGCGGTTCGTCGCGTGTTTTACTCGGCATAGGTAAGTGTCGAGTCTCGATGAGGTTGTGACGTTCGAATGAAGAAGACAAGGAATGGGGTTGATGGTCGTTTATTCAGTAACTAGGAGAGAGAGGTGTCTGTTTGCGCCTAAAACTAGATGCTCGCTCGATCGGGGGTCAGGCCTGCCTGCCTGTGCGCGTCGTTCCAGAGACGCGCTTATCGCACGCGAAAAGACTCGCGGAAGATAAGGATTCATCCTCGTCAGCATGTGTGCTTCTTTCAACCGACATGAGTATCTCATCTAAACGTGCATCCGTCTGCGTACGTTACACGTTCGAGGGGCCGCACTACTGACTAAGTGGCTCCATAACGTATGTGTGTGTGAGTGTAATGTTGTGTGTTTACGTCGCTGTGTGTACAAAGATATGTGTGTCTCTCTCTCCTTTCCTTTTGCTTACATCGTCGAGTTGGATATATGTACTCGTATAATAGTTTTAGGTTGTACATTATTTTTGCTGAAATATTGTATACGATCACATTTTTTTCCGTACTATTCATTGTAATGTCATTATAATAATAATTATAGTTCATACATTCATTACTTGCATTCTTCATGCCCTCTCATCATTCCTTGTACAGACAACAGAACTTACATGCGTGCATTAGTTTCACTGCACTGCACTTATCTTGCGCATCTTGATAAGGCTGAGTCTTGCGTGGTCCTGGCGCTCCGTCGTTCGTGAATGATAACTCAGTTTTTTCTTCCAGGCAGGCTTGTTGATATTTGTATAATCGCCTTAAGCGAGGTGCTGATAATTTACCGCGTGTGGTATTGTTGTCGATACGAACTTGCAGGTGTTAAGGCGCTTCCATGAGCGCATTCCTCGGCTTCGTGTCACTGCTCCAGATGATGGCCTCCTCGGAAAGAAAGCTAGATCCTCCGCTGGCGTACAGCTGGGTACTAGAACTTTTGTCGGCTATAAAGGCTGTTGGACACCGATTATTTTTTTTTAAAGTCTTTACTCGGTTTTTATGTCGATCCGTTTGCTGCTGAGTCTGAAACTTTCTAGAGCATATTAGAAAAAAAGGGACCCCCCGTAAAAAATCGATTTACAAATTATCAATGTAGCAATTGTTACTCCTGTAGTGAATCGTCTCTAGTATATTATATAATTAGTTATTTTAAGTATTAAAAGGTAGTGTGGGAAGTCTCGAAAAGTTTTTTTTTTTGTATATTTTGTTTATTGCATTCTCTCCCGAATGTTTACATATCTGCTTGCGTATTGCGCGGAAACTGCATCATATAGTTATCTCTATACATCAAATGGAGCGCGTCACGGGTTGGTGTGGTTATTTCATTTACTTTTAGGGTGATATAAGTTTTTAAAGTTTAAATTTTAATGTTTTCTAAAAACCACAGTAACCGGGGTATCCGCAGTAATATACACACTTACCGTATATGTTCCCAAAACTAATTGATTTGTGTGATATGTGTCTTAAGGTTTGTTTGACTGTTATGTTGTTTACACGGTTTGCCGGGTCGCCTGTCGGCCCTCTTTGTTCCATTAATTGATTGGGCATTATTTAAGTGACACAAGGTGCTGCAGGTGAAAATTTCTACCCGAGCTGAGCAGGAACCGGGCAACCCAAAAATTCTTATTGCTTTACCGACTATGAATTCGAACCGAAGACTACATGTCAATATATCAGCCAAGGAAATTTCTTTCGGGAACTTACCTTTTTTTAATTATTTTCTGTAACTTATGCTAATGTATAAAAGTTGTGTCAAATTATTCAAACAAGTTATTCATTATACGAAAGTTCTTACTGATATAAAACTTATTAAAACAAAGATTTTTACGTCTCAAGCAACTAGATTAGTGAACATATAGGTAAGTTATCTATTCCCAAAAAATTCTTATAGGTTGGGGCTACTTCATAAAAACATTTGCCTACTATATTTATTCATTACAAATACCGTTTTTTATGTAAAAATTACGTTTTTACTACCATAAATGAGTTACATTGGTTGTTAAAGTTTCCGAACAATTGGAAATTGGATCAAGAAAAAGGTGATTTATTCCAGTTTCCCCATTTAAATACATGTAATTTATGAAATTGCCCCAACGTTGGGGCAATTTCGTAAAAAAAGTTTATTTAAATAATTCCAGTAAAATAATAATAATTGCAAACATGCAGACATACATTTTAAGCTAACTAAACGCTTAAACTTGATAACCACCGATCATAAAAATTATTTTAAAAAAGATTATAAGATCTAGAAAGTTTTAAACAAAAAGTTTTCAAAGTAGTCCGGTCTCCCCTATATATGTAGTATTGCTCATACAACCACAATTCTTTATTTCTTGATTGAAATTTGCATAGATGGTAAACAAACTAAGCCGATGATATTTTGTTTTGTACTTAAAGAAAAAACTACATTAATAAAACGTATAGAATATATTAAAGATTCTCTGAAAACGTCTAATCATTGAAAGATCAAAAGATATCAGCTAAAGTGCCATCACATCGTTTTCAAAGTTTTGCCGATACATCTTCAATTTTGAAGATATCGTAAAAGTTACACAAGTTTACAAGAAACTACACCACCATCTACAAGAACATACGGTTAACTAAAATTCGATATTCTTCCCTATTGATATAACAACAAAAAAGCATGTCACATACTTACAAAGTCCCTCACTTTATTCAAACTGCGTTATCCAAATTTCGATCCCCACCTATATCCTGAACTCCTCTGAATACTTCACTAATCACACGAGCCTTTCCCACGCGTATTACGCACAGCATCAGAAAAGCTCGCCGCAGATCCCATAAAGAGATATAGCGAGTGAAATAAGGTGGGCGCGTACGACAAAAGTCGCACTCCGCCGCAGTTATCAGAGCGATCCAAATGTAAAAGCTTCCCCCGCAGATAGGGTATAAGAGAACCACGAAGGGCAATTCCTTACACGAGAATAGCTACCTTAACGATCGTGTCTGAGGCCGGGGATACATCGGGCGTGAAGAGGAAGGGGGGAGGGGGCTCTGCCTCTCTGACAGACCGTTTTCGAGCTTGTTCGCCAGCGGGGCGGTTACACCGCGGTCCATCCGCTGCCTTTGGCTACGCCGCGGGCGCGTCTTCTCGGATGCGCCTTTCCCAGCAGGGTATGTATATGTGCGACGTGGCGCGCGTGGCCGATCGATATATTACTTACACCACTTGCGTTCTGGAACTCCCTTCTGCGGGATATTTGATAAGTTTGCGCGGTGTGGCCGTCGTAAATCAGAGTTGCGCTCGATTTTCGACTAAAGGAATTTTCGTATTAGTGTCGAAAGACGATTTAGGATTGATCGGTGCTTTGAGGAGAACTTATTTGATGCGAGTGTCTTAATTGATATTCATATTTTTTGTGTAATAGAATTATTCAATTATTTATTTAATGTTCATTAGGAAATTGAATTTTTAGTAAGAATATTGGATGATGTTTATGAGGCAACTTTTTATAAGTGAACAATAAATAGTAAAATCTATATAACTTATTATGACATAATCCAGAGATTTTATTTTCTGAAAGAGCTTTGCAATATTTTTTTATTTTTTGTAATGCACAATAATAACTGAAATTCTTAAATTTTGACTAATTTAATTTTCTTATACTATAAAGAATTCCATAGTTTAAATCATCCGCAGCAATGAGTAACATTTACAGGAGAATGATTTTTATATTTCTATCGTGATCAAACTACCTATATCGAAGAATAATTTTAGCACTTCGAATAAATATAATACGATACTTATTTAAAAAAATATACTTAAAATAAATTATTTTTAAATAGTCATGCACAATCACAGTACTCTTATTTTAAACAAACGATTTTACATTTCCATAATTCAGAAAACTCGTCCCAACCACACACACCACGTGTCCACCTTTCCATCTCAATTACACCATCGCAAAACGCCCGAAAAACCTCGTTAAGAAAACTCAACCCCCGGTCCTCGGCAAACGCGCACTTTTTCTAACTATTTTTTTTTCTTTTTATGCGCAATTTGATTCCCCGATACAGCAAATGGCTTGCGTGTTTATTACCATGCGATGAAAAGACCGATTATGGTCGTGTGTTTATATTTTGGTTTCTTTGCAAGGGCCCATCAACATCATGATGGAATATCTGTCAATAATAATTACGATAATCGAAATCTAATATTCTCGATACTCGGTTTTATTTTCTTGAACGTGACTTCGGAAGTACACTCGTTATCTTATCAACTTTTAGGGTGCTTGTATGTTTTTCCTCTTTTTTTTTGTGAGGAAGTACCTGTGCATAGACGTCGCACAGTTGGTGTCAATCGCTTGCACGTTTTTCTTCTTTTCCTTATGGATCTCCCACGAGGAGGTCTGGTTTTTTCTTTTTAATGCAATTAAATGAGAAATGATGTTTTCTTTTTTATTGCATTGCTGGGCGTATATATGTGACTATATATTGTTTTCCTTTTGCTGCGCTCGAATGCATTGCGTTGGGGGGGGGGGGGGGGGGGAGCGCTAAAATTTAAAAGACTGTTCTTTGGTGCTATAACTCCCAGCGCTTTCGGTATCTGGTCGCTCGGGTGGGTCTTGTATTGTCGAAGCCCTTTTTAAGCTTATCTAGGCTGCTAATTCTCGTTATATTCCCATTTCTTATTTTTGCCTTCTTGTAGATATGGTCAATGTTGATAATTTCGTAAGGGCCTTCATAGTCACGGTCATACTTGCCCATCTGTGGTTCTTTGATCCTGTAGACCATCTCGCCTTCTCTTAAATGCTGTACATTCAGTTTTCTGTCATAATAGTATTTTGATCTGAATTTTGCCTGGACAAGATTCATGGCAGCAAGTGTTTGTATTTCGGAGAGATTGTTAATTAGGTCAACCATATAATCTCCATACGTGAGAAAATTTTCTTTCGGGGGTAAACTCGAAGGTGTGCGTGGTTTTTGCCCAAATAGAAGCTCGTGTGGAACCGGAAATCTGGAATCAGGATACAGTATTTTGTTAAGCAGTCCTGTATTGTTAAAACATATTTATAACCTTCTTCCGAGATTTTAAGTGAACCATAAGAATCTATAGACATTTTTTGGAAAGATATGGATGGCGTGTGCGTTATTACCAGTGGAAGGCGTGTTTTTACATGCACTAGCTTATTTGTTTGGAATTCTACACATCCTAGCACAAATTGACGTATGTCTAGACACATGTTGCGCCAGTAATAGTCATTGGCAATTTTGCTGAAAGTTTTATTTATGCCTCTGTGTCCACCGATCGCTGCTTCGTGATATTCTTTAATCAGTCTATAGCAATTTATTACAGGAGGAATAGGCAAGTTGTTTAAAAACAAAACTGCTATCAGCGGCAGTCCTTCCATTTGATTTTCAAACAAATCAATGAAGGTGGTCTATTCAGGTATGGTTAGGAAGGCCAAATCTCTTATTATACCACAACTTTTTATATTTCGGCCACGAATCTGATATTTTAATTTTTTTAAACATTTATTTAAATTATATTACTGTCGATTGTTGTATCTTACAATTATTTGTAATTTGTTTCTGTTAAAGAATTGCCATTTTGAATTTTCAAAATTCGTTGAAATTGGAAAAAATTATTTTTTTTATTTTCAACGTTAGATATGTAAAAAATGCATATATCCGTAGAGCTCACGTGATTTTCTTGTAATTAGTGTATATTATAATTACTCTAAAGTGGGTTTTATTAGTGAAATGCGTCTCTAAATTTCGAAAAAAGTTTAAAATTGAGAAAAATCTTTATTATAAATTCATACATTATATAAGTAAAACTGTGCACTTATTCATAATGAATACTTAATTTGCTTACAATTTATATATATATATATATATATATATATATATATATATATATATATATATATATATATATATATATATATATATATATATATATATATATATATATAACAATTCTTTCAACAAGTTATTTTTGTAAATCAAACACGATTTTAACTTTTGAATATTTTTATATAATCACATTTTGTGATTACCATAATTTATGAACGCCTTTGTTTATTTTATTGAAATTTTGTAGTTTTATCGGAAATAACTGATTAAATCTCAGAGCTAACAATGCACTATTTTAATTTGACTTAAAGAGGTTCTATGCGTAGATACCTGTCATAAAAACAAATATTTATTGCTATAATTTAATCTCACATAACGATATAAAAGTCAATATATTATAAAAAGGGGTTTTAGTCATACTAAAACAAAAATTTTGTATAAAAATTCCGTTATTGTAAAATTAGATGTCGTCAAATTTAGACTTTAAATAAAGTGGACAAAATAATGAAAACTTTTTTTATTTGTTATTCGATTTTAAATTTGAAGGTGACATTTCGTTCCATGAAAGATTTCAGGGGGACTTACACGTATTAAAACCGCTGCCAATTTATCGGTACTTAGCTTCCTCGTAAATTATAAATTGTTGCAATATGAAATTCTTTGATCTAATAAATTCAATTTAAATTACTGTATCTCTTTATAATTTATTAGTATCTCACAAATGTCTGCTTTATTATTCATGCCCTGGTAACACAGTCTGACGCACTCGCGATTGCGCTGAAAGTGCACGGTCTGCCTCACACTTTAACTAGGTTTCTGCTGCACGACGATTGCGGCAGACGAGTGTGGCAAGATTGCAGCAGAAGTGCAGCCGGCAAGTGCGACTAAAGGGGATGAAATAATGTACTCGCGAGTGCAGTAGAATTGCACCCGACTTGCGTGTGACGTTTGCGGCGGACGAGTGCGGCAGGATTGCAGCAGACGTGCAGACAACAAGTACAACTAAGGGGGATGTAATAATGCACTCGCGAGTGCTGTAGAATTGCACCCGAATTGCGTATGACGATTGCGGCAGTCGAGTGCGGCAGGATTGCAGAAGGCGTGCAGCTGACAAGTGTGATTAAGGGAGATGATGTAACGCATTTGCGAGTGCATTAAGATATACTTCAAAAATGATCACACACCTCGTAGCGAAAATCCTCAGAACACCGAGAATGGTAGCAAAAAAAAAGAGCTCCAAAACGTTTTAATCCCCCAGATGGCTTGTGCGCATTCTCTTATAGTATTTACCACGCCAAACTAGTCGAGTGAGCCCAAAACTGATGCACTCGCCGCTTGGCGACGGGGACGTATGACCTATACGCTTTAATTCCACCGCTTCTGTGAACTGCACGTCTGCTGCAAACCTGCTGCACTCGTCTGTCGCAAACGTCGTACAGAATTCGGGTATATTTCTGCTGCACTTGCCAGTGCATTATTTCATCCCCCTTAGTAGCACTTTTCGGCTGCACGTCTGCTGCAATCATGCCGCACTCGTCTGCTGCAATCGTCGTACACAATTCGGGTGCAATTCTGCTGCATTCGCGAGTGCATTATTTCACCCCCCTTAGTTGCACTTGTCAGCTACACGTCTGCTGCAATCCTGCCGCAATCGTCGTACGCAATTCGGGTGCAATTCTGCTGTACTCGCGAGTGCATTATTTCATCCCCCTTAGTTGCACTTATCGGCTGCACTTATGCTGCAATCCTGTCGCACTCGTCTGCCGCAATCGCCGTCCAACAGAAACCTAGTCGAATTGTGAAGCAGACCGCACGTCGGCTGTTGCAATTTTTATGATTGCACGCACGATTGCAGCAGAATTGCGGCGAAATTGCGATGCTTTTGTTACCAGGGTTGTTTGTCTAAAAATATTCTTTTACTAAAATTACAAAACTATAGGTAATAATCTTTACAGAGACACTTGCCACACACACACACACACACACACACATACACAGACCCACGCACACACACGCACATGCACACACACACACACACGCACACGCACACGCACACGCACACGCACACACACACACACACATCCGGTCATTATTGTTTATTTTAAATATAAGCCCATTATGAAGAGATAAAATTCACGCTCTTCTTACGTTATCGAAAACCGGGACAAGTATCTTCTTACTCATATATACTACAGATATATGTATCACAAAAAAGTTGAATTAACTGATGAACATGCGCAATGTAATGTAGATATTTTTACCATACAGTGTAGATCATTAAATATTTTTTCTGGTACGTACTGCTATACTAGTATGTAACTTTTTGCATTAATTATTGTGAATATAATAATACATTTATAGGAAATATTCTAATATGCTGTATCATTTATTACATCTAATAAATAATAAATAATGGAAGCAGAATTTATCATATACATAGTCAAAAATGCCATACCAAGTATATGAAATAGTATACTCTATACTAAGGGTGAGAAGTAGGCCTTTTCTCCCAAGTATTAGTTTGTAGTACAAGTCGAAGGCGAGCAAGCACGAGTCGAAGGCGAATATTGCACACGGAAAAAGGGCCTTTTCACTTTGGTGCACACCATATATTTTGTGGCACACTTAAAGATTTTCATACTTTTTATGCATGTAAAGGCTATTAAAGTGTTTAGGCACCCTTAAACATACGGTATCATCCGGATGGTACCAGAGGTTTCGGGGAGCCTAATAGTACATTATGTTACAGGGGAATAAAGTTGAAGATTATGTTCGTGGGTGGGTTTACTACCCGAGGGAAGCGAGGGCAGTAATGACCCGAGGTAATACTCGATTTTATTCCCGTATTGCATATAAAACTTTATTCCCGACTTAACTGTGTCCACTTTATTGACTTAAAAGGAGGAACTTCCGGTAAGAACTAACAATTATTCACAATGTATATTAGTATAGAGAAAAATAATTAAATAAATATGCATTTGCAGAAAAAAAAACTTTGCGTGAAAAAAGAGCAAATTTTTTCCCGCAAATGCATTTGCAGCAAAAAAGTAAATTTGCGGGAAAAAGTAGATTTGTGGGAATCATATGCTACTTTTGTCCCGCTTTTGAGGTCAATAAAGTGGCCATTCCGGTTCAGTCGGGAATAAACACTTTTAGGGTCTATTTTCGAAAATGGGGCTACTAGAATGGTTAGGCCTCCTTAAACAAATAAAGTTTAATTGAAAGTTTACTACACGTGCAGAAAAATGACTATACTAACCATTTTCTATTTTATTGCTGCACAAATAATGCACATACGCAGATTCCAACATATTTATACGAGCATTCAGATGTATATCCAGAGACAGGAATACAAATATTATATACGTAGACACCCATGTACCGGCAGTTATAGACATAAACTTATTCACACATATACTTCAATATATATGTACGCAAATTTAATAATTCTTTCTCGATAGTACTATACTACATCTCGGTGTTGTTAAATGATCGACTAGTGTACACGAAGGGAAGATCGGCGCCATATTTAAGTTACGACAGCACACCCCCCATCCCGCACTTTGAGGCATTCTACTTAACAAAGAAAGGTTCGTCAAAATCTGAATATTGCAAGATCGATTACGTTTTTCCGTAACAGGTTCGTCATCGGATTTAAAGTGTTTTTAATAGCTGAAGAGACCAAGAAATTGTTTAATATTTTTAGTATTTTCTGCTCGCAGATATTTTCTGACGACTTCAATCTTTGTGGGGTCAGGTTTTAACACTCTGACGTATATAACATAACCCAAAAATATAACCGATTCTTTATAGAATTGATATTTTAAAAAAATGCGTCTAAATCATCCAAGCCTTCTGCAAAAAGTATAACATCGTTAATACGATCCAGTTTTCCGTGTTGTTTCTTTCCTTTTTTCAGTGAACTGTTTAGAGGTTTGTGACCTACGATTTTATTAATTAATTCTAGAAAAGTAGTGGGAGCCGCTCTAGTCCGAAAACACATTCTGCGAAAATGAAAATACCCTAATGGAGTCGAAAAAGCAGTCTTCAGTCTATCTTCCTTCCGAATTTTGATTTGATGCAGTCCATCCTCAAATACACATCCGCAACGATGAAAAGTTTCACTCCACCGAGTTGTTCGACTAACAAGGAGAACACCAACTCTGCGGAACTCCGATTTTGATGAGGCTTTAGAAGGTGCTTTCTAGTACCTAAAAATGAGGTCTAGCACCCTTAGTTTGTTCTAATGGGCCCTTGTATTCGAGATAAAAGCTATTTTACTCCGAATATACGTTATTTTAGTGAAAAATTGTACCTCTTCGAGTGATTATAAATATGCATGAGTAGTTGTAACCTCACATAGGCCGTCAGTACAAACTTGAACTTAACATCAGATGACTCCAACTGTCGCCAGTGAGCAACACATATTGACAGCGGGGTAACATCTGATACTTTGTTGACTCATCATCATATTTTAGCTGAATAGTCCAGTCAAATTAGTTTTTGAGGTATCAATAATCCCAATGACATCGGTTAAGGGCTTAAATTGTTCGGAAGAGTGTCTAGAATGATAATCTGAAGACGTGAACAATGGATCCCGTAAGTTTTATAAACAATTAACAATTAAAGTTGGATTTCTGCACTTTTTTTCTTATTTCGCTCTGTATCTGGGAAAGTATTGATTTTAGAGGAAAAAGTTATTAAAAAAAGTTGTTCGTTATTAAATTTTCTATAAAAAAGTCAGCAAGGGCACATTTCTATCTATTATAGTTTCTTTGCAAATTGAAAAAATTAATATCTTTCAATCATATTTCAGAAAAATATAGTACTCAAGTAATAGAAATAGCATGCAAAATTTCAAGTCTCTATTCATTATAGTTTTTTCTAAAATAATAGCCATATTTCGAAATTTTTTTTTTTCACGGTACTGGCAAATGTTAAAAAATCAGTCAGTTTAGTCGCCCTTGTTCATACGCAATCTAGAAGAGTTATATTTTAATAAACTTTTTCGAGAACTGCAAAATTTTAATTAGGGGCTCTTTGGGATGTAAATGGTTATAAAACGCTTAATTAACTTTTTATGTAGGAGACAATATTTTAGTCCGATTTTAATCAAACAAAATTCATTGCAAAGCGGCGATTTTTATCTTAATTTTGAAAAAATATCGTTTTTCTACGAGCATTAGGAGCCAAGATACATTTTTCTTATAATAAGCCATTGCTCAGTACACAAATGAGATATTGCAAATTTTCAAATTTGCTGCTACAGTTGAAAACTTATACCTTTAGGATAACTGCCACTCGTAACTCTAAAATCAATTTTTAACTACAAATTCAATGTCGGAAAGCAATGACCGCTCAACGGCGACCGATCAGCAGCGCGGGAGACGGAGTGGGGGCACCGCCGCGCGCTCGAGTCTCAAAGCTGACAAACTTACTTCAAATCGTAGCGCTCGGAAAAAATCGCCGTAAATCGGTCAATTTTTATCGTATTTTGCTCTTTTTTTTTTAATTTGGGATAGCGCGAGTAAAAAGTAACATTGGTGTCATTACTTTTACTCAGTTAATTTATTAAAACCTTTAAAATGTAATAAATTTCATTTTATCATTTTTTCCTGCATCAGAATCGTTTTTTACATTACATTAAGAAAGTTTCGCGACTATTTACACATTCTTTTAATTATATTATTCATTTGCTTTTGAAGATTCGTATTTCAAGTAGCGACGGAATAAATTCAAATATATAAAGGGTCAGGAGTATCCATTAAATAAGATTGATGTCATCAAAGTATCGTTATCATTTATTTTTACAAACATTTTTCATATTTTACATTAAAAATAATAATCGTACATTAAAAATAATTACAGTAAATAAAATAATCAATCTAATCGCTATCTTTTGTTCTCTTGCGTAGATTCATTTTCGTTTTCTTCATTTTCATCATTAATATCGTTGCTTGATTTGTAAGTGCGTTCTATTGGAATGGTCGCCACTTGCCCTTTCAGTTGGAGGTAAAGTGTCAAGCTTAAAAGACGATTTGATCGATGATTTCTTAAACAGTAAATATCGCAACGCATTCAAAGACATGTCTTTATTTTGATTTGAATATAATCGATTGATTACACAGCCCCACAAAAAAAAATTGTAAGTCCCAAAAACTTGACCACGGTACTTATATGTTTTTGGGATCGCTGAATCCGAATCCAGGGTTAGTTTAACCCCATCAGATCTTTCTCAAGGTCAGTTGAAGGTCAAATTATCGAAATACATGAAAAATACACTAAAACCATGGTATCTTGGGGTTTTTGGGATAGCTGAATCCGAATCCAGGGTTAGTTTAACCCCATCAGATCTTTCTCAAGGTCAGTTGAAGGTCAAATTATCGAAATACATGAAAAATACACTAAAACCATGGTATCTTGGGGTTTTTGGGATCGCTGAATCCGAATCCAGGGTTAGTTTAACCCCATCAGATCTTTCTCAAGGTCAGTTGAAGGTCAAATTATCGAAATACATGAAAAATACACTAAAACCATGGTATCTTGGGGTTTTTGGGGTCGCTGAATCCGAATCCGGGGTCAGTTTAACCCCATCAGAACTTTCTCAAGGTCAGTTGAAGGTCAAATTATCGAAATACATGAAAAATACACTAAAACCATGGTATCTTGGGGTTTTTGGGGTCGCTGAATCCGAATCCGGGGTCAGATTAAACAATCAGATCTTTCTCAAGGTCAGTTGAAGGTCAAATTATCGAAATACATGAAAAATACACTAAAACCACGGTATCTTGGGTTTTTTTGGGGCGCTGTATCTGAATCCGGGCTTATTACAACCCTATCAGGTCAATGTCAAGGTCAGTTGAAGGTCAAATCAGAAAGATTCATAAAAAGTAGAGTCATACCATGACATTTAGGGGTTTTTGGGGTCGCTGAATCCGAATCCAGGGTCAGTATAGTCCCATAAGGTTATATTTATGGTCAGTTCAAGGTTAGTTCAAGGTCATGGACGTAAAGAGAGTGAAAAAATTAGTTATAAACTGAAACAATGCAAAAGGTAATGTAAACCATAAAGCAAAGAACAATGTATATGCAAGTACAATCGTATCCTTTAAAACTATATCATAGTTTGCTGCTCCTTCATTTACTTTAAATTTGTTAGAAGTATATGCAATTCAATAAAATACCCGTAAAAATATTAAGCCCATTACTCTTTTTTATGGTAACGAACTATTTTATTGTCAAATGATCTACGAAGTGGATTACGCTTCCGCTTCTCCGATGTTGATGGTAGATCTCTTTTTAACGACCAACAGTAATCTGCTAACATATTTACGTCCCATCTTCCTCGGTACCTGCGCTCCATTTCCTTGATATCTTGGTGAAATCTCTGTCCCTGCTCTTCGCTGTAATCACCTAGGTTTTCTGGAAATTAATCAATATGCGAATATAAAAAGTGTAATTTTAGATTCATTAGGCAGCCTTGATTTTTGTAACTATTTACTAAATTTAAAACTATTTGTTGGTAATTTGGGCTCTTATGATTTCCAAGAAAGTTTTTAATTACGTCCTTGAAACATAACCATGCTTCTCTCTCTGTATGATTCATTTTCGTAACAAAAATTTCATCATTTATCATCTTACGAATCTGAGGGCCATCGAAAATTCCTTCATTTACTTTAGCATCACTTAATTTGGGAAACTGATTTCGCAGATACTTAAAGCAGCTACCATCTTTGTCTAAAGATTTTACCCATTGTTTCATAAGTCCCAATTTAATGTGCAGAGGTGGTATAAGAATTTTTGATGGATCAAGTGGCTTATCTTTTATATTCTTAGAACCCGGTTCGAACTTTTGTCTAAGGGGCCTGACACTCTTTATATAATGATTCTTTCTATCCCTACTATCCCATTCACATAAATAGCAAGGATATTTTGTGAATCCCGATTGTTGCCCCAGAAGTATTCTTATGATTTTAAGATCCCCACATATTTGCCATTTATGATCATTGTATTTTATTCGGTCTAATATTACTTTCATGTTACAGTACTCTTCATTCAGTATTACCGAATATCCTATGGGAATGGCTGCATAAACATTTGTATTGTGTAACAGAACGGCTTTTAAACTTCTCGTTTACGAATCGATGAACAATCTCCACTCGTTAGGGTTGTAACATCCATGTTTAAAGCAATTCATCAACCCAACTATATCTTTGCAGTAAACTAAGGAAAATTCTTCATCTTTAGCGAAATAATCACGATATTTCTTATCTCTGTCTCGGTAGTAAGAAACTTTAATTTTACCAGCTTCATTAGTATTTTCTTTTAGCCATGAAGCCAAGTACTCCGCCCCATCCTTTGGTAGGCCCAAATCGCGTATGAGATCATTCACTTTTTCCTATGTAAGTGGACCTTTCTCCTTCTTAGTATTATAGGGGATGTATTCTTCGTCACTTGTATCACTTGTACTAGCAACGTCATTGTCTTCATCAGGCGCTATTTCTTCTTCCGCAATAATATCTCCTTCCTCCATTTCTTCTTCTAAGATTTCATCTTCATCATGTCTTTCTAAATTTTCCTCAAGATCCATACTTCCACTTGCGTACATACCCAGTGGATCTTCTCTTTTATCAATTGACGATTCATATATAGGTTTCGTGACACTTTCAACTTTAGCGTAATTAATTTGCGACTTGTTTTTACTATTAACTCCATGCAAATTCGTATTACAAAAATAATAGTCTTCTTTTCTTAAAGGTTCCTTCTATATCGTAGGCACTTTCATTTTTACTTCAGTTTTACCATTTTTGTCTTTCTGTAGCATTTTCCTACATATTGCGCATATGATTTTAGGAACCCAATCAAATTCATCAATTTTCATGTCTAAATCAAACATGTTCTTGTACTGCTCTTTAATATTTTGATTGACTTTTCTTCTATTTTTTGGGGTCTCATACTTGCTACAAATGTAACAAAAAATATCCCGTTTTGCTATAAGGCATTCTTGGTCACCAGACCTCAAGTGATAAATTCTTGTAGTATTATACTCTTCGAAAGCCAAGTTTCCCACTAACAAAGAGCTGCGGTCGCTTGATGACGACGACTGCGGGCCCGCTTGCTCACCCTGACCAGCCGCCGATACTGGGGTTCCGAATCCCTGCATCGTAATTTTTTGTTGTTTGTCTGCCATGACGGCTCTGAAGCCTTCACCCAGGGGTTTAGCCGACCGAAAAAAAATAATCGGTCGTTGCCCACCGTCACCACGTGGAGGTACCCTGGGGCAAACAAACAGCATATTCATATCCGTTCGTATCAAGTAGGAAATACGAGTGATACAAGGGAGATGAAGATTACTGTAACATGACTCTGGAAACCTTTTGGGAAAGAAGACCTTAACACAAACCCAAGATAGTCAACATTAATCGTCTTGGGACTTACACCCAGAGAGAAACCCGATAATGAAGACAGCTCTGCTCACGGTTCTTTTGAGCTGTTGTTTTAAACATGGATGTTACAACCCTAACGAGTGGAGATTGTTCAATCAATCAAAATATTAAAGAGCAGTACAAGAACATGTTTGATTTAGACATGAAAATTGATGAATTTGATTGGGTTCCTAAAATCATATGCGCAATATGTAGGAAAATGCTACAGAAAGACAAAAATGGTAAAACTGAAGTAAAAATGAAAGTGCCTACGATATAGAAGGAACCTTTAAGAAAAGAAGACTATTATTTTTGTAATACGAATTTGCATGGAGTTAATAGTAAAAACAAGTCGCAAATTAATTACGCTAAAGTTGAAAGTGTCACGAAACCTATATATGAATCGTCAATTGATAAAAGAGAAGATCCACTGGGTATGTACGCAAGTGGAAGTATGGATCTTGAGGAAAATTTAGAAAGACATGATGAAGATGAAATCTTAGAAGAAGAAATGGAGGAAGGAGATATTATTGCGGAAGAAGAAATAGCGCCTGATGAAGACAATGACGTTGCTAGTACAAGTGATACAAGTGACGAAGAATACATCCCCTATAATACTAAGAAGGAGAAAGGTCCACTTACATAGGAAAAAGTGAATGATCTCATACGCGATTTGGGCCTACCAAAGGATGGGGCGGAGTACTTGGCTTCATGGCTAAAAGAAAATACTAATGAAGCTGGTAAAATTAAAGTTTCTTACTACCGAGACAGAGATAAGAAATATCGTGATTATTTCGCTAAAGATGAAGAATTTTCCTTAGTTTACTGCAAAGATATAGTTGGGTTGATGAATTGCTTTAAACATGGATGTTACAACCCTAACGAGTGGAGATTGTTCATCGATTCGTAAACGAGAAGTTTAAAAGCCGTTCTGTTACACAATACAAATGTTTATGCAGCCATTCCCATAGGATATTCGGTAATACTGAATGAAGAGTACTGTAACATGAAAGTAATATTAGACCGAATAAAATACAATGATCATAAATGGCAAATATGTGGGGATCTTAAAATCATAAGAATACTTCTGGGGCAACAATCGGGATTCACAAAATATCCTTGCTATTTATGTGAATGGGATAGTAGGGATAGAAAGAATCATTATATAAAGAGTGTCAGGCCCCTTAGACAAAAGTTCGAACCGGGTTCTAAGAATATAAAAGATAAGCCACTTGATCCATCAAAAATTCTTATACCACCTCTGCACATTAAATTGGGACTTATGAAACAATGGGTAAAATCTTTAGACAAAGATGGTAGCTGCTTTAAGTATCTGCGAAATCAGTTTCCCAAATTAAGTGATGCTAAAGTAAATGAAGGAATTTTCGATGGCCCTCAGATTCGTAAGATGATAAATGATGAAATTTTTGTTACGAAAATGAATCATACAGAGAGAGAAGCATGGTTATGTTTCAAGGACGTAATTAAAAACTTTCTTGGAAATCATAAGAGCCCAAATTACCAACAAATAGTTTTAAATTTAGTAAATAGTTACAAAAATCAAGGCTGCCTAATGAATCTAAAATTACACTTTTTATATTCGCATATTGATTAATTTCCAGAAAACCTAGGTGATTACAGCGAAGAGCAGGGACAGAGATTTCACCAAGATATCAAGGAAATGGAGCGCAGGTACCGAGGAAGATGGGACGTAAATATGTTAGCAGATTACTGTTGGTCGTTAAAAAGAGATCTACCATCAACATCGGAGAAGCGGAAGCGTAATCCACTTCGTAGATCATTTGACAATAAAATAGTTCGTTACCATAAAAAAGAGTAATGGGCTTAATATTTTTACGGGTATTTTATTGAATTGCATATACTTCTAACAAATTTAAAGTAAATGAAGGAGCAGCAAACTATGATATAGTTTTAAAGGATACGATTGTACTTGCATATACATTGTTCTTTGCTTTATGGTTTACATTACCTTTTGCATTGTTTCAGTTTATAACTAATTTTTTCACTCTCTTTACGTCCATGACCTTGAACTAACCTTGAACTGACCATAAATATAACCTTATGGGACTATACTGACCCTGGATTCGGATTCAGCGACCCCAAAAACCCCTAAATGTCATGGTATGACTCTACTTTTTATGAATCTTTCTGATTTGACCTTCAACTGACCTTGACCATGACCTGATAGGGTTGTAATAAGCCCGGATTCAGATACAGCGCCCCAAAAAAACCCAAGATACCGTGGTTTTAGTGTATTTTTCATGTATTTCGATAATTTGACCTTCAACTGACCTTGAGAAAGATCTGATTGTTTAATCTGACCCCGGATTCGGATTCAGCGACCCCAAAAACCCCAAGATACCATGGTTTTAGTGTATTTTTCATGTATTTCGATAATTTGACCTTCAACTGACCTTGAGAAAGTTCTGATGGGGTTAAACTGACCCCGGATTCGGATTCAGCGACCCCAAAAACCCCAAGATACCATGGTTTTAGTGTATTTTTCATGTATTTCGATAATTTGACCTTCAACTGACCTTGAGAAAGATCTGATGTGGTTAAACTAACCCTGAATTCGGATTCAGCGATCCCAAAAACATATAAGTACCGTAGTCAAGTTTTTGGGACTTACAATTTTTTTTTCTGTGGGGCTGTGTTATTGTGTTACCAGCCTCAGCAATGCTAGCATGATCAGCATTAAAATCATAAAATTTTTGCGCAATTTTTACAAGTTCGTCGCTTTTGTCAAGTAATTTAGTGAATTTATTTTTACCTAGCCTGTAGAAAGCCGATGTGGTATCACAGCCACTAAATACATGTAAAAACGCAACTATATTTTTTAGTTTTGAATATTTAAAACTATTGTTGCTATCAAGCTTTTCTTGAATTTGACCTTTGCCAGGTTTTAACAAATAAATTGATTTATTATCAGGAGCCAACTGAGATAAAATAACGAGTAGATCTACGTCTTCGCCAACTATCACAGAATTTGTAACGCTATTACACACTTCAAGTGCCGTTTGTACAATTAACGTATCAGTATCTTCTTCCGCTTGTAAAGTACGATATCCCGCTGCAGATAAATCTTCTTGTAGCATAGTGACTAATCTATTTTTATTTTTTTCATTTGACAAAAAAGTCTCTTGCGAAGTTGTTATGTTCATTGAACGTTCGAACGCGATCTCTCTACCAACTTGACGTGCCATTCTACGAGCTCGTTCTGGGTTTTTGGTGTGTAAATTTGCTGATATATCGGGGTATCCATCAAAAACTACTACAATATCCTTAAAATATTTTTGTATGTAAGTTACGTACTGATTTAAGATTGAATTGACGCTTTGATTTTGTCGACACACTACACGATGTAATAAAAATCCACCATCGATAATATATACAACATTTTGCAAGGATAATCGTACAGATTCTTCTAAAGGTACAAAATTTTCATAAAATACAGCTTTTTGCGTTTTACGCATGCCACCTTCGTTAAAAAGAGAGAGAGGGAATGGCGCAAGTTCATATTGCAAAAACTCCTGCATGTCTTCTTTTTTTTCTATATGAACAGATATTCTTTGGAAAAGTAAAGTCGGATCAATCGGGATAATGTTATTGTCGACTTTAACTGAAGAATTGTCCACTCTAATAGGTAAAACTCTATTTTTTCTTTGGAACTTAACGTCGCCAAAACTTTTTCCGGTAATTGATTGCAGTACTGAATTACGAATTCTAAAAGCATCGTGACAATTGATAATTTCAGTTCCTTTCACACCAGTACTAATCGACATAAGAAAGTCGGTTTGCGGGAATGGATTATGCATTTCCAAAAATTTTAGTAATTTAATACGGTCACAATTGTCTCTATTTATGCAAGAACATCTTAAATCTACGCGTTGTTCAGATGTACTTGAATGAATATTACAAAAAGACTTCATAGCTTCTACAAGTACAAGCATAGACAAAATCCACTTTGCTAACACACTTTGAGTAATCCCTCGACCATGTGTTAATCCACCAACAATTTTCATGGATCTCATGAGCACTTGCTCAATTGTCATGTCAGACCAAATTCCTGACCAATATTTTTCTGACCTTCGAATTGTAAAAAAACCTAATTCAGTGAATGTTTTATATTCATGGATATCCATAATAGATTCAAGATTAAGCATGTCTTGTAACTATAAATGAGCACTTTTCGCATATAAAAAGTGACCGCTAGCGTAAAAAATCGGTAGCATTTGTTGTAAGCTATTTAAGTGCAATTTCCAATTCCCGCTCCTTTCAGCTTCGATAAATTGTTTTAAAATAGTAATTATCTCTATATACTGTATCCACAATTGAGCTGTAGGGCCATTTTTTTTTAAATATCAACGTGAGATACAAATTTTTAAACAATATTTTTAAGATCATCGGTTACTTTTGACATAAAACTTTCACTTTTATCGTAATACTCGGATAATAAATTGTTGAAACAATTTGTCTCTCTGAAAAAAAATTAATTGATGACAAAATGATTTCGATCAATACCGACTGTACAAGAAGATGACCCCTAACAGCTCTCGAATATGCGTGTCCAGATAAGATTTTCGGTACAGATGCCTCCGCATATATTTCTGAAAATAATTCGGCTATACCGCTACCTTCCATGATATACCCTATGGCGCCGATATAAGACATTACAGTGTGAAAGCCACCTAATCTAACAATAACAGAACTCAAATTATAATCTACATCATTTGAATTTCGACAAGCTAATATTTCGCGCGCTTTGAAGTACAGTGGCTGATCAAATGTAACGAAACAATTTTTTTGCCCTTTAGATTTACATTCACGATCAGCTTCTAATAATACTGTGAAAATTGTATCGAACTGGCTTGGCGGATTATTAACAAAGCGCAGTGGTATGACTTTTGATGTAGCGAAATTTCCATTCTTTGCTGTACACTGTTCCATAAATCCACTCCAGCTCAGAATAATACTTGAATTTACTTTTTTACCATAACACCAAATTAAATCCGTCGGCTTCATTTTGATTGTACTCGAGATAATGTTTTTTAACTTCAAATCCTCTATCAGAATACTTTTCAGTCCAACTGAGCTTCCCCGATCGAATGTTTGAACTTCAACAAATCCAAAGCGCCCTACGTAATCTGATGATGGAATTTTTTTCAATCGTTCAATTTTTTTACTACTAGTAACAGAAGATCCTGGTGTAACGCACATAATACCACCCATCGAATGAAAAGTATTTAAACCATCGATAGTATTGGTATTATGATCAGCATTATCAAATACAAACTGGACGTATGAATTTTCGTATTTACAAACTTGTGGATCGTTTAAAATGGAAGCTTCGAATAATAACGTTTCATTGTACGACGAACACAAGCCTAAATATGACAAAGAGTCAATAAGATCTTTACTCGCGTATTTTTTATGCAGCATTGATGATAATCCTAGTAAAAGCGGTGATATAAAAGATCGCGGCCTGACAGTTGCAATAATAGCATGACTATAAAAATTGACTCGGTTGTTCCATTTCTCATTGTCTGAGTTAGTCATACACTTTTTTCTTCAGAATGACATCTAAAAACAATTGCAACGTTTTAGGAATATCTTTTTCAACGTTTTCTAAAAAATAATTCGGCGCGGGATAATGAGTTGTGTCATAAACTTCAGAACGAATATCATTTAATACAATAAGAGCCGCAGTTTTGATAATTCTTTCGCGTTCTTCGTCTTCATCAGCGAAACGATTGCTGTACCAGTGATCAGACAGTATTTTACCTCCAATATCTCGAAAACTAATAATTTTATCCTTTCTAGAATTATGAATAAGTATATCATCTTCAAAATACTCCTGTAAATGTTTAAGTATATATCTTTTCTCCTGAATTTCGCCCTCGTAATCGTCTAATATATCAGAAAGTAAAAATTGACATTCGCTTCTATGATCCAGTAGATAATCTATAACAAATTGCACAGCATTATACTGTTGGCTATCTACTGGACGTCCCGCAGGACGATCGTGCGTAGAAAAATTCATAAATTTCGTATAACAATTAGTATGGTAACGAGCGCCTAATTCAACAATATTATCTACACCAATAAGTCGCTCATGAAGATCATTACTAAAAGCGTCGCTTCTTGACTCTGCAATTTTGATAAGATTACATCGCAAATCAGATTTAATCACATAACTAACGGACTTTCGATACTTTATAGCTTTCTTTTTTTGTTGTTCTATAAACTTTTCTGATGCATCTTCGCCGCAAAAGAAACAGCATTTAGAAAAATCAAATTCTTTTTGACCTGATAACCGTCGTGATTTTAAAGTCGATGCAGAGGCATTTTTGGCTTTATTTATGCTGCTTTCACGATTGTATACAACATAACAAGTGTCGTGTACTACTATTGAAGTCAAGTCTTTCATCCTTCGATGCTTCCCATCTTTTCTGCGTAAACTAGATTGTATCAAAGTACTAATGCCGCCTGCTTTAAACGTTTTTGATCGTTGGCCCTCCAATATATTTTCATCACAAAGTAAGCACGTAGAGGTGGACATGATGATGCAACGTAATCTGAAATAATACAAACAATTACATTGCAATAAAAAATGTAAATGAAAAATTACATGTATTATTCGACTATTTTAAAATTAGAAAAATAATGCACTTTAAAATAACTAAAATGATTAAAAGAACTTTAAATATACCATGATATTTAATTTATAAATATCAAAGCTACTGTTTAAAATTACTGTATTATATTTTACTATTAATAGTTAACATCACTTCAATCCATTACTATTCTCTCAATTCGCACAGCCTGTAGGCCCGCACAATATTGACGTGAATGGATGTTTCCACCGCGAATCTATGACTCGTACTGACTCATGCACATGATTCAACAGATGAAATCCCCTCTTCATTTGGTTTCACTTCTACCGGCAATCTCTGGTGGGGCCCCCGCACGAGTCCGTGAACGCTATGGTGGGGCTCACGCGGGGCACCAATCAGCTTATTGACACTACCATCACCAACGAGCTCGCTTGGATCCGCGACCAATCAGCTCTTGGTGAGCTTTTTGGTCAAGCGCCGTGGCACACTCAATCAGCTTGTTGGTGGCGCCGCTTTCGGTAATGAGCTTCCAATCCCCACCATTACCAAAACTAAGCATCTCAATAATGCCCACATAAAATATTTGCTGTCGATAATATCGCCATCTGTATTTCATATTTCCATATTATTCTGTGAGATTGCGTCAGTCGTTGCCAGGCCGCTCTTGTATCCGTACGGGTAGCTCTTGTCCATCGTCACGAGTCTCCTCTTTTCATAAACCGGTTTGCATGCCTTTGTCTCGTTTTGTGTTAGCACTTCGTGAAGAACTGTTCGACGTTTTAGCCGAATTCGATAGCACTATCTCGGTGTGCAGTGATGTAATCAACTCGTGAATTGTATCAAAATTTAGCTTCTGACTGTATGTATAATTTAAGCGTATACCTTTTGCATACGTAGTCCTCGCTACCGTCAGGTTATTTTTGTATTTGTATGCATGAAACTTTGGACCGCCTGATAAAAACGATGTTATATACGTGCTGATACGCTTGTCGGCCAACTCATCCGTCAGATTCTCAAGTGTGGTACCGTTTGGTAAAACGTGCTGACATTTCTCGCCATTGCTAGCGTAAAAAACTGAATCCGTGTCATGGTAGAGTGCGCGGGGCCCCGAAACGTGTAGATACTTAAACAATTTCAACCGAGCCTGTGCGGTTGTAAAGGCAGCAATGACAGCGTTCGTGATTGGAAACGGTTTCAGAGCTTCAGCTTTGTAGCTTTGTACAGCGTTTCCTCGTTGACAGTCAAAATTCCATTAACGTCCACTTCATCACTGGTAAGTAATCCCATAAGTCTTTCAGGTTCTGTAACAATCTCTGTTTGTGACAAGTTGTCGCATTGACTAAATTTACCCCATAAGGAATTTAGACAATTTAGCTACCGATCTTAAACCAGCATTAAAACATATCGCGTCCTTATTCAATCTTATATCTTCAGCTGCATCGAGTTCATTTACGTACCATTCTTGAGCCTCGGTCCTTATGCACTCTGATAGATATCCTGATGCCAAAGTTTTCTGCATAAAAAACTCGTCTATGTATTCAGGAAACAGATAACCTTGTCGTACTCTAGGGTTGTATTGCGTCATTTCGGATTGCCAAATCTCATAGTCATCTTGTACAACGTATCACAATTTAACAGCCGTCTTGATTTCCTCGGATACTCATGTACCTCGTACAACTCGATTGTTTGGATCGCCGAGCAGAAACTCCTCTTGTAACATTTGCTCGCAACATGTGCGACACAGTGGAAATAGCAGTTTCCCGTGCATTTTCACCGGTAAAACAGGATGATACAAATTTTGAGGTGGAAGTACGTCATACACGAGCAAGTCGTTGACTCGAGATATATCATTATTTGGACACACAAGTTGATGACAGTCCTCACGTCCGACGTATATTTTCGGATGACCAACGGGGTACTTACTTACAGCGCTTACAAATGTACGGATATAGAGAGCACACACGACGTACTTGATTTTGTCGCTCCCTTGACAATCAAACACTTTAACTGTGTTGCCTGTGCAACCCCCAAAAAAGGAATCTCGAGGATCCAACAGTTTCTGCTTGACAAGATTGATGTTTTCTTTAACGAACCGCTAAAGTTGTTCATTTTGAGAGAGTACATTATTAAGCTCACATTTCAATCAACTCGTAATTGCTGGATTTTATCTTGTCACTGATGGCGAGCATTCTCTCGTACCTATCAACCATCGATTCACCACTTGTCAAAGCTAAGTCTATATTTATTCGGTAACAGCGAGGACATCAATGCCAAAAACATCCATGAAATTGCAGTACTATACGTTTACGATGTTCGTCGCCGTGTGGCGGACTATATCCATCTACTATGATACCTTCGGGTAAGCTTTTTTCGCGACATCGGCCAGCGTATTCAATGAAATTATTGAGAACACATTTCTCCATCCAATAAAGCCAATGTATAGGACTAACGGATCTGCACTAAATTTCATAAATGTTTTTCGAAAAGCCAAACAAGCTAATCGTAAAGTGGACACATCCTTCTTGCAGTATTTTTCTACTTCTACTTGAAATATGAATGTGTAACCGCTGACCATCTGTTCATTGTACCATTGAAAAAAGCGGATTATTTCCGTGGTTTGCATAGTATTAGGGGAATACTTGTCTAAAAGTGGTAGTGGACCTTCGTATATTTAATTTTCAGGTGTGTTGAATAAGTGGGAAAAAGTACCTTTTTCGATTTCTTGTAGACCATACGTTTTCGGTAATTGAGATAAGGTCATATGAAAATAATTTAAACTATCAATGAATTTTATATTCATAAACTCCATTATGATTATTTTCGACCCCTTCAAAATCGTAGACAGTTTTATACGTTCACTTGTATTTTCAACAATATATTCAAATATAAATTGAGCAAATTATGAGCAATACATATAATTCTTTTGAAGTTTTTTTGCTGATCCAGAGCTAGGTCAACCAACTGTTTAGTGGGATTGATTTTGAACACGTATTCACGAAAGCACACTTGTTGTACGACGCACATGTTGGGTACGTGGTTCTTTTTCTCTTCGTCGCCCAGCACCGTTGTCGATTGTTGTATTTCAAAGTAATAAAATAAGTATAGTACGGCTGATATTGTTTCTTTTGATTTTATAGGTTGCACGTACCACAAATGACCTAGTGGTAATCGTCCTTTACACGTATAACAAAATGAAATACCGCATTTGTGTTCTTCTTTATTAACTCGATGCTGTGTACGCACAGTCTTTAAACATTTCTCGCAGAACTTAATTTTTTCACATGCACTGCTAAACTTATTATAGGATCCTCTTTTTACAACAACTGGTACATTTTCTGAGATTTAAAGACTTTTCACACACGGGGATTTTCGTACGTTTGTGACATTTGTTTGAGTATCTGTGATCTTCGATACGATCACAACACCTTGTTGCAAGGTATTCGCCCACAGCATGACCGGTGACGCCCTCCAAAAGTTGGAAACTCGGGTAGTATATTCAACATAAATATATCGTATATATAGTAATGCTTTATGGTTACACCTCTATTTTCATTTTCTGACATCTCGTGCACTGCGATCGTTTCTTTTATCCCCTCCAAGCTGATGCTCATAGCGAATACAATAACATTGGGTACCAGCTGCACCTGTTAAATTAAGCATTGGTTGAAAATGCTTTAAACGTTCATAGTACATGATTCGTAAGGTATGAAAAACACTTGTATGGGTATCGATGACAAAACGTGTACCATCATAAACTGGTGGAGACCCCTTTCAAAAATTACTCAGCAAGTACACAACTATAGCTGTACCTCGGGTAGCAAAATAAACTTGAAAACGATGAATTTCTTCTAGGCCGCAAGACCTTAAAAGTTCTTCAACGGCTCTCTTTTGAAATGTACCTTTGGCTTTTCGTATAAGTTCCTAATAATCGTGCAATTTACCTGATCCTATAATCACGTAAGCACAAGCTACAACCAAAGACCGTGGTAAACAAAGATTGTCATCGTTTCTTATGCATAATATAGACTTTTTATTAACAGCTTCTTCGGTTAATCGTACACGTCCAAGCCCTGCTACACTTCTTACAATAGCACAACTAATTGATAAAGTATCATCAATATTAAAATCGTTAGCACTCTGGGCTGCGTTGAACAATAAGCCCCAAAGATCATGGGCATTAAAATTCTGAATAGGCCTAAATGAAACCCAATTGAGGCCCGCGTTTAAATCTTGCAGAATTTATTGTCACTTGTATAAAATCAGTAGGTCCGCTTTGTCTGTAAAGCTGTCTATGTAAACTACGCATACACCCCAGTGATAAAGGTTTGTATCTAGCGGTGGTGGTGATATTCTACCTTGTATCTCTCTACCCTCGTAACTAAACCGGCGATAGTGTCGTGTAGACTCATTTTTCACGAAAAAGTGAAGTCGTACTCCTTCACCTTGCTGTAAATATCCATCTGTAATATTGATTGCAAAATGTTGATTTTGAGCTGCTGCTGCTGCTAGAGTCTGTAACAAGCTCTTCTTTCTGTGTTGTGGTACTGGATATGTTATCTGAAACTAGAGTATTGGTGTGTGCCATAGTAATAATAATGTAAAAAATATAAGTTTTTACTTTATTTTAACACAACCAATACTCACGATTTAGGTTACGCTGATTAGGCGGTTGTACACTTGAACTGTTTGATAATCCAGGTTCTACATTTATCGGACCTGAAACTAAAAGTATTGGGATGTGATATAATAATAGCAAGATAAAAATAATACGTTTTATTTTGTCATATACAATACTTACAATTTCTTATATTAACGTTGTGTCCTTATACGCCTGAAGTTGTTGGTAATCCAGCTTCAATGGGTATAGGATCTATAACCAAAGTCTTTAAACGTACTTAAATATAGTAAAATACAATATTTAATTTAATCAATTAATTGATCAATTAATTATATCAATATTTAATTTAAGCACATCCAATACTTACGGTTTAATGTATTTTGTATGCCTGCTGATGATGGCCCAGGTTGCTGATCATCATAATAGACACAACTCAAAATTGATCGAATATGCGGTTCGCTAGCATTTGCTATACGCAGAGCTAGTCGTAAAATTTTAATTAAGTTGTTTACACTTGCTCCGATCATTTTTAACACAGTTGTGTTACACACGACTGACTGAAATGTACTGAGGATTCTTGCCTATAGTTCTCCTTAAATACAGGTTTCTGTGTTTGATGTAGTGGGGTGAGATAATCTTTAGCTTTTAGATGAAAATCTTCCATTGACCGTACTATCTAATTTCGTACCAATTATGTCGAGAAATTCTAAACATCCCCTGTAATGTGATGCAAAACTTATCAAAGTGCAGTTGCACCTAGCTACGTCATTCCATTTGTCTGTGGAAATTTCTAGAAAGTACTTTACATATGTCACGTAACATGATGTTGTGCAATTTTGCTTTTAAATACAAATTTTCCATAGTTACTAAAACCATGATACCACCCCACCCCAGCTCCTCAATGTCAGCGTGAAAGTAGATACCATGATATTATGCTCTCCGTATTTTACACGTGACTTTACTCTACATTGTCTTTTTATTTTGCGAGTTCACAATGAATAAATAAGAGCGAAAATCGTATGTAAGTTTAGAGTTTTGTTTATTATCTCCATCATGCTAAAATCTCCTCTGTTTTAAATACAAAATAAAATGGTATGTAACTTTAGAAAGAGAGAGAAAGGTTGATTTCATAAAAGTTGAAATTTAATAAGGACAGGATTTTTGTTTACTGACTTTTGTCCTTCAAATTCTCACATAGTACTCAGTCTCAAGGATGCTACCAACGAGTAAAGACGTAGTGGGCAATGCTGAGGCCGAGGATCCCGTTGACGTCGTGCATGAGGTGCGAACGATCGTGGAGGAGCAAGCTGCCTCTGAGGAGTGTGCAGGCGCCAAGGAACACGAGGAAGAAGAACCAGTGCAAAATTTAGTGATTGTAGAAAGTGCGTGTGTTCCGGAGGCTAATTACATTTTGGAGAGGACAATTAAAATGCGCAGAAAACGCCTATATCCTGTGTCACTAACAGAGGATTTAACAAATGTAGTGGTGGAGCTTTTATCTTGGCCCATATACTATAGGATATATAGCTTCTCAAGGCAGACATTAGACGATGCCAACGATTTTTACTGCCCTCAAAATGTCCAAGTACAGTGGTGTCGCCGTGTTGAGGATCCGATAAGCATGAGATAAAAAATGTGTTAAACCAGCGCACGTTGTGGGTTACTTCACAAAATACTAGTGCTGTGTTCTATCGCAGACTTATTTAATGGGGAGGGGGGAGGTACTGTTTGTAAACTTTTTTTTTCATTTTTTTGATGAATGTACAGCAACTGAAGAATGTTGCACTAAATTTTTAGAGCATTTGGAGCAAAACTATGGAAGATATAGCGATTTAATCAACGGCTGTTCCGAGTCACTACGCTCCGATTTTGTATACTTGCGCGGCAGCTGCACGGCGAGGCTACCTGACAACTTCTTCGTACTTCTGATAACTCCCAAATTTATTTCTATATTTATGGGTCTGCTCAGGTATAAAACTACCTATATATGTACACTACTACATATTTACAACAGGCCTTGTATACATATTCGGTGTACGAAATATCAGTCGAGAACGACGCCTTCTACGGAGAAGTACTGTATGTACGTTAGCTTGTTTCGTGTCAGTTTTCGAATATTTTGACTGTTTTTCGTAATAGTTTTAACGTGTTATACGTTTGTGAGTGAAATGCCGAGAAAAGTTAGCAGAGAAGAAAGAAAAATGAGTAGCTCACGGTTGAGCGATCCCAAAAAAAGTGTACCACCGCACAAACGTAAGAAAGATACAGTTGAAGCTAAAAGCACTTCGTCGGGCAAAATAAGTACGAATAAATCTATTTAGGAAGATCTTTCAAAACACTACAGAATCATTGATTTTATGTTAGTGTTTACAGTTCTTGCTACATTAGTGAAGCGTGGTGTCTGTGTAGGAAATGTTCATTCCAGACTTGCAAAAAGGAAGGCCTAGGTTTTAAAATAAAAATCACGTGCGAGAATTGTAAAAATCCTCGTTACGTTTCGTCGAGTGAAAGAATCGAATCTGGTAGATATGAAATCAATCGTAGATTCATTTTCGCAATGCGTGTGTTAGGTTTAGGTTAGCCGGCTTTGACAAATTCTGCAGGCTTATGGATTTAACTAGTTCGTTTTTGACGAAATCAAACTATAAGACGTACATCAGTAAAATGTGTGAAAGCGTATAGAAAGTGGCAAGTGCCTTATTTGCTTCTGCTGTAAAAGAAGAAAAATAAGCAACGTGCAAAGAAAATAATATTGCAGAAACATCCGAACTAACTGTATCAGGAGACGGTACATAGAAAAAGCGAGGATTTTCTTCACTGTATGGCGTTGCGTCATTGATTGGACACTACACTGGAAAAGTTCTTGACATTTTTGTTAAAAGTTGATATTGTCACGATTGCGAAATGTCGAAGAGTATTATTGAGGACATTCAAACACAGTTATACTGCACTTCCCAGTGATGTTCTCAGTGCTATCAAACCTATCTACGAGGACTTAAGCAAGAACGCTCTTCTGCAGCGATGTCTCGGCGGATTTACCAAGTATAACAATGAAAGCTTGAATCAACTAATCTGGAAAATTTCGCCGAAATCAGTGAGTGGTACCGCGGTTTTGGTGGAAATTACAACGAATGTGGCAGCTTGCACATTTAATGAAGAATGTTTTGATTTGCTAATTATGATGGAAGAGATGCAAATCAAATCTGGACCAATCGCTCACACATGGGCGCGCTCAGTAAACAACTTACGCATAAGCCGAGCGGATGAACAAGCTGAAAAGGAAACCAAAGAAGGTCGAGCTCGCCGAAGACAAGAGCAAAAAGATGCCTTGGACATCCTGAATGAAAGTGCGTCACTGTACGGACCTGGCATCGACGATTCTGTGTAAGTATACAGCGATAAAAAGAGAATAATTCTGATTTTTTACTGTTTAAAACTTTAAATCGATTTTCCCAAACTTCACGTTTTCGAAGCCGGTGGAGACTGCTATTTCAAATCCACTGTACCGATCGTCTCCAAAATGTACACATTACTTATCTGTATAATTCATGAGATAACCCTGTCGAGTTTTTTTTAAGTTTTTTGTTATTTTGTATTTTACAATAACAATTTAACCGACTTTTTAAGCGAAAATTGCGGTTTTCGCTTTCTAGTGTTACCAAAACTTGAAAAATCAGTAAAAAAAGAAAAAACTCGACAGGGTTACCTGGGGAAACTCATAAAATAACAAAACAATTTGATTTTTTGTTGTCAGATAATCGAGTGCCGAGAAACGACCGTCATCGCAAAATATCTTTTTTCCAGACGTCTCCGGAAATTGGCTGCCAACGGCTTAGTTTTCGATATTTATCACTGAAAATTTAACAAAATGTTTTTTACATGATACTACAATACCGTAATTAGCTAATTTAAAATACATTACCTGTATCTTTTAAAAAAATTATTGAAAAAGGCTCTTTTTTACCTTAATTAACAATACCCCCCTTCAGATCTATGGAACGATATCGTGGTAAAACTTTTAACTATTGTAAGTGAAGTGTATTAACCCTATGACTAAGTATAAAAAATTAAAATAATGTGTTAAATGTTAGTGCGTATATGAGATAAAATGTGTAAACAATATTGTGCATGTGTGTTTGTGTAATTGATTTTAATCGATATAAAATATTTTTTTAAAATAGTGTGATGTGCAAAAACTTAAAAAAAAATTAATATGTGTAAAATGTGTATATGTAAAAAGTGTATATGTAGTGAATCAAAACATTTTTTAAAAACATTTTTGAAACATTTTTTAAAAATTATTATACATAAAAGAGATAGAATGAGTATTTTAATACCGTTCTTCTTTTCTTATCTCACTCGTATCAAATTGCAATTTGTGAAAATTTTAAATAATTAATAAAATGTTAATTAAATTTTATTACTCGGTGGAGAACTCCTATGTCTACTTACAAAAACTGTGAATACACTTCTGAAATTGACTTAAAAATGTTAAGGAAGTTGTAATAATTCTTACAATTCAAGGCTTGTTAAACTCTAGCAGCCTGTATCTCGAATACTATTGGAGTTATCGAGGAAATAAGCGAATTTAGGTTCTCTATTTAGAGAAGCGAACATAGGAGTTGTCCATCGAATAATAAAATCTAATTAACATTTTGTTGGTTATTTAAGGTATTTTGAATTGTAATTTGTTACGAATGAGATATGAAAAGGAGAACAGAATTAAAATACTCATTTTTCGGTAGAGAGAGAGAGAGAGAGATAAGACGCCACGGTAAAGCTGTGACGCGAGGCATAAGCATCGCGGCTTCTCTCTTTCATTCACTGCGACCACTGCATCTGTATGAGTGTGTGTGTATGTATGTGATTATGTGTGTGTGTGTGAGTGTGGCTGTGTGTGTGCATGTGTATGTGTGTGTGCGAGTACGATGAGATATAGACGTCTCTCTCTCTCTCTCTCTCTCTCTCTCTCTCTCTCTCTCTTTCTCTCTCTCTCTCTCTCTTGACTCTGGATCTCCTAACGTATAATAAGTATATATATACAATTTCTATTTTTGACCGTACTTTCAGCCGTCAAAACATGACCGACCCGACGGGTTCAAAAGAGGTCATGTTTTGACGGCCGTAAGTAAGGTCCCAACTACTTGCATGTATGTACACTAGAAAAAATATCTAATAGATAGAAGATAATAAAAGTAGGTAGAAAGAACTTGAATTTGAGATCTGTAACATTAAAAAATATCAATTGGAGCCAACGTTATTAACGATTGAAGATGATGACTAAAAATGCATAAAATTTGTAGAAATTAAACTGTTTTAATTCCGTGGATTTTTTATACATTTTTGGTCCTTATTTTCAATAGTAATAACTTTGTCACATTAATATTTTTTAATGCTACGTTCGGAAATTAAAGCGCTTTCTACCTACTCTTATAATCTGTTAAGCCATTTTTTCTAGTGTCAATACTTACATATTTATAATCACTAGAAGAGGTAATTTTTTTACTAAAAGAACATATACTCAGAGTAAAATAGCTTATATCTCGAATACAATGACCCATTAGAATAAACTAAGAGTACTAGGCTTTATTTTTAGGTACTAGGTAGCACCTCTCAAAGCCTCCTCAAAATCCGAGTTCCGCAGTATTAATGTTCTCCTTGTATGAGTGTAATGTGAGGTATAGGATGTGAATACCCGCGAGTTTTTTCCTTTAATTTTCGGAAGTCGACCACGACGCGCCATTGTTGATTACCCTTGTAATCGCCCTTCTTTGTGACCATCCATAAAGAGTTATTATAGGGAGAATCGCTCTCCTCACTGATACCTGCAACTAATAATTTCTATACTTGTTCGTAAACGACTTCCTGTAATTTCCGAGGAATCGGATACTGCCTAACAATCACCAATACTTTATGTTCAACAAACGCTGTTCTGGACAATGATTCATCCGGCAAGATTTACTAAATGTTTAAAGTTGAATTCGTCCAAATAATCCTTCGGTATTTCATCTAGAATCTTATTTTCGCGGGCTTGTTCGTTAACATGACCAACTTCAAGTGAATTTTTATATCTTTCAACTGGATCATATTTCTTACACGTTTTTGGTTTAACACATCTCGATACAAGTTTCGACAATTAGATTTACATCAACGATGTCATCTTGAAATATCTGACAAAATTGTCCAATTCGAGCTCGGATTCTGAATGTACGGTATCACAAAAATCAGTGCTGCAACCCGGCCGTTCGACACCGGCGTCACGGCATCTGCTATCGTCCGAGATAACTATGAATTCATAAGATCTATCGACGTTATTGGTAACGTCAATATGATCAGATCTACCGCTATTCGCCGTAACCTTGATTTCTGAAATATCACTGTATTCGAATGATACTAATTCGTTTAAAAGACTCGACAGGGATTTTGTTTCGCCGTTATTTTTGTGTTCAAAATATTTGTCAACCGGACACATTCAAACTTTATTTGGGTATAATTCACCTTCGAAGTCATTATCATTCTTCACGTCTCAGTCGATAAAGCCGGTATTGTTTCCAACCAAAATATAACCATCTTAGACCTTATATACATCAAAGCAAGTCGGCCCCACATATCCACAATTTAACTCCGTAGGGTTGGTTCAAATCTGACAGTCGCGATGCTATGCACGGGAATTCTATGAAAATTTTGGAAATTTATAAAAGGTAAACTGAAATCATCGGGACCTAAAGAATTTTTCTTAAAACAGACTTCGGCTCCTCTATTGTTACAAAATTTGAATCCAATAAGCGCGTTTGCTTTTATAAGAAAATCTCAATCTACAACCACAAATTCTGTTGGAAACCCGAGCAAATCGATTGCACAGGTTCCGATCAAAATTTTTTTTCGTTACAGGTATTCCTCGAAGAATCGGGCGATTGCTCTCGGATACGAATACCCTACCGCCAAAACTAGATATTTGAATCAGATCTGGTTGTACGCCCAAATCGACCATTGCATCGGCCGAGCCGGCGCGGAATTGCGGTGATATTAATATTACAATCGGAATGATTCCGTTTACGTTTATTCTGATGTAGTACATGACTGGTCCTCTTCGATCTGATTTTCAGGACGCGCCTTATATCCGGCCCGGTCTGCGTTCCTCGACTGGGCTATGTACCCGTTTCCGGAAATTCGATCCCTTTGTTCATTAGCCCATTTTAATTTCCGATAATTGCGATTAAAGTGTTCAAACTTCTTGCAGTAATAGCATTGCATTTGCTGCGGTCCGGCGTACCCACCCCTGTCGTTAGATTGTTCTTTACATTCATAATTTCGATTCGTGTCTCATTCGTTACTTTGAACCCTCTCACCCTTAACAATATTTTTGTAATCGTGTGCTTTGTCGGTATGCCGGCTTTACGTTTCGTCGTTATTACAACGCTTCTGTTTTCCGTACTAGCCACCGTGTTTTGACGATCCCTTTCGATTTCTTATCGCGTTATCTGTTACTTCTTATAGTGTCAGATCGAAAGCCGGTTTCAGACGTTATCGAAACTCCAGCACCAAACTGTTATGGAATCCTTCATCAGTATCCGCTTCAATTTCATTTAACTCGGCCCTTGTAAGTTCGTTATACGTATCAAAGCGTTTTCGAACAATGATTCCTACCTTGATATCGAACACACGATTGATATATTCTAACAGAGTTTCGTTTGAACTTTTATAGATTACATCTAATTTGCGGCGGAGATTATTCAGTGAGAAAATGTTGGAAAAAACACATGTTTCAACCTGTCAATGAATTCGTCAAGATTTTCAAAATCGTTTGCTTCTACCGCCATATACCACTGTCGTGAAATTTGTTTTTTTAGAATTTTATTTACCTCCCTCTCTAAACTTCTTAGGACAATATTTGTCGCTCTTTCGCATGCGCGGATAAACGGAATAAGATTGGCGCCACTAAATGTCGGTACGCTGTTTAGTAGAGCAGATCAAAAATTTCAAGAATGCGAAAATCGATTTGGGCTAGTGCGCAAAAGTGATTCTATATAATATAAGATAAGATAAAACTTTATTCAGTGACAAATAAATAAAATAATACAATAGAAAATAGATGCGCAAGGTACGTACAACACACATTACAGAAAAATGTAATAGTAGCAGTCAGTCTTCTTCATTTTATAATAAAATCACTCTTCATTCACTCCTAGCCGCTAAGGATTGTCAATAGTGCAATAAAATAAAATAAAATAACTAAACAAAACAATACAAATAAAATTTATTGCACTATTAGCTTAAAATTAAAATATTTAAAATTAAACTAAAAAGCTCATTACCATAACAGCCAGCAATTTGAATACTAAAATGGATTTGCATCAGGTGATGTTTAATCCTTATTTTAAATAATCTAAGTGAATGTATGCACCTGATGCTGCGGGCAATCGAGTTCCAGAATCATGGCCCCTGTGCTCTAAGGGAATGCAGGTCCGCATTCAAGCACGACCCCTTCTTGTAAGTTCTACGTTCTACGTAAGAATAATGAAAAAATTTTGCAGCACTTATAAAAAGGATATTTTCAGTTCCCGCAAGAAGCTCAAAGTTTCATTTTACTCGTATATTAGAATAAAAGCATTAAGGAGATGGACATGGGTAAAACACATATAATTTTTTTTTTTATTATTAGTCCAGGAAACTTTTTATGTTTAATAGCAATTATTCTGAAAATTCTTATGCTATGAATACTTGTAAACAACTATTGTAAAACCTCAAAATCTTGATTCTACACGTCACAAAATATCACTATTTTCAAGACCATATTTATTAATATAACTTTAATCCTCACACGATTCTAGGTATAATGATAAACGAATTCTTTCTCGACAGTTATTCGACTTCTTTTGACACGACTTAATATGAAATTGCTATATCACTTTATAAATAATAGCTCAAAGAGGGTATGCTTTTTTATCATTGATGGTTTGTCAATAGGTAAGTTTTTTCTAAAATTACAGAATGATAGGTAATAATCCTTATCACGGCAACTTTTTCTCTGTACGTAATTTACTAAAATTATTTAAATATTTAAACTAAATGTAACCAGATATTAGTACGTAGATTCACTGAATTCCTAATCATCTAAAATTTTGTCATCGAACGATTTGCTATTATAGATATCCGAGATATAACCGTTTAAACTAAATATAACTTTCTTGGTGTATAATAACATGGTGTATGTATAACATAGGAAGGGATAGATCCTATTCAAATTTTTCGGTTGTAAAATATAGATAATTTTATGCTCTTGTTAATGCATTAACACTAGATAGATCATAATATTTCTAATATACTAAAAAACGCGAAAAAATAAAACTCAAAAATCCAAATATCTAAAAAATCTCCTTTTAATTTCGAATCTTCACTAAAACACGAATAGAATAAGCTCCGTTTGGTAAAAAGTGACCGTGCCATTCTCAAGATATAATCAATAAAAGAAAAGTAAAAAAATACATAACATCAAATATCTCGAAATATAATGATCTTTATGATCTGGGCAAATAACTCGATCAAGAGATAGTGAAAAGCTACCGTTTTGAAAAGTTTCAGATCAAATGTTACTTATTTACTCCAGTATTCGTAGCTCACTAAAAATCGATTTTATTCTGAAAAAAATTTTTTTCCATTCAAAAGTTAAAAATGAAACCTCAAAAATTTTACAGAACATTCTATTCCATACTCTTAATCATTTAAATTTTTTTCAAAAACGTCCTTCTTATATTTCACACATATAACCATTTGAAAAGAAAATGACGATTTCGTGAAATGATAGCTAATTTCATGATCTTTTAAATGGAGTACCACTCAATTGATGATATTATTTCTAAGGTAACAAAAAGCCCGACAAACTGAAACTTAAATAAAAACAGAAAACATGAGCCCCGAAACACTAATATTCAACGTGTATTTTCTGAGTAATGTTGATCCAACTCTATACATATACACATGCTACGGACACACTTCTGTACAGACATTTTCTAAAAATAGTGTGTTTTAATTTCCAGTATCTTAAAACGTATTACTAACATGTTTTTGGCAAAAAAAATTTCTTTATCATGACAAAGCTTCCTCTATGAGGAAGCAACAGTTTTTACTTGAAAACTATTTAAATTATGTGACAGTTATAAAAATATTCGGTATACGAAAATCAATATATTTAGGTGGTTTAAGGGGGCAGGACGGGGTTCATCAGCTGTTCGGCGTGGCTAAGTTGCGTTTCGGACCGGAGGTTGATAATGTATCAGCAGACATTGAGGGCTATTCAGACAGGATAGAAACACTCAAGGGGGAGGTGTAGTGTTATACATTCACAACATGTTTAAAGGAACCGTGTTTTGTTCATCTCCAACAAACCGAGATGAGGACACACCGGGTATCCTTGAATACATTATGTGCAGCGTTCAGCAGGGAAACAAATCACCCATTTTGATAGCTCGTATTTATCGACCTCCTGGTATATCATTTACTGAAAACTCTGATCTTATTGATAACTTTAGAATCTACTGAACAGGTTTTGAGTACAGACTGCTAATGGGCGACTTAAATGCAAATATGTTATTAACCTCGAAAGGCACGCTTTTAGTGAAAGACTTAGCCTGCGAATTAAATTTGAAATTGCGACACACCACGTTGGGGGGTCCTACACTTGGATTGACGTGATCTTCACTGATGACAATGATGTAGTGCTGGATGCAAACAACATGATGGCGACCTTTTCCAGCCGACACAATATTATTGATGTTACAATTGACATCAAGGCATCAAAGCCCCCTGCTCTCAACACCTTCTCATATAGGGAATTTAAGTCAATTCGACAGGAAGAGCTTTTATCCCGTCTTGATGCTTGCGATTGGTCGTCAATCAGTTGCCCAAATAAAGATGATAACAATAGGCTTGAACAGCTTAGCCATAACATAATGGCTGACTTAGACACTGTTACCCCTCTGAAGCAGTTCAAGCCAAAGAAAAAAGGTCACCCGCCCTGAGTAGACGTCGACCTAAGGCATCTTTTTAATCAGCATGACTCCGTCCGTCGGCAATCCAAACGTACGCGTGACAATAGGTTATGACAAGAGTTCCAGTCTCTCGCTGCTCAAGCAGAACGACGCTCAAATGAAGCACATGAGATTTTTATTAAAAATAGAATTTTTTATGCTTTGGATAATAATAACATTTGGAAAGAGCTCCGCAATCTTCGACTGCTTCCAAATACTCGTGAGGAGCTGCATGGCTTTACCGCGGACGAATTAAACATCCACTTTTGCGGAGGCTTCCGTCTCCCAGACTGAGTGCGATACGGTTAGGGACGACATTTTGACAAAGGTCAATGATGACGCTTTCACTTTGGATGAAATTACTTTTTCTGACGTAGTCCTGGCCGTTGCCCACTTCTCATCGCAGGCAAAGGGGGAGGACGAAATACCGCAAAATGTAATAGTAAAGTCTTTACCGGTTATTGGCCATTACTTGGTTAACATCTACAACTCTTCACTAGCCAGTAGTGACTTTCCAGATGCTTGGAAGAGGACTCAATTGATGCCTCTTAAGGAAAATACAATTCCATCTGCCGTATCGTACTTCCGTCCAATCGCACTCTTCAGCTTTCTCTCCACGATCCTGAAGACGATAGTACACGAATAGCTTTCTGAGTTTATAACTTCTAAGAAAATTCTCGATTCACGCCAAACCGGTTTTAGGCAACATCAAAGCACGCAAATAGCACTGCTGTTTGTCAGAGAACATCCGAGCTAGTATTAATAGCAATAAAAAGCTACTTACTATCCTCTTGATGTTCGATTTCAGCAAGGCGTTCGACACAATCTTGCCCCCTAAACTACTTAGCAAGTTAATTAGAATGGGTTTCTCGAGATCTGTGGTCCTGTGGCTTAGGACGTATATTACAGGTTGTAACCAATGAGTGGTTACTACATCCAACGGGGAGTCAGATTGGATTACAACCTTTTTATCTCTCTGATGTACTGACGGGGTTTAAGAACCCAGAGGGCAAATTATCGGAAAGTGTTGAGCATTTGCTTTATGCTGATGACCTACAAACCTATACACAGGTTACTAGGGAGGGTCTGGAGAAGGGAATTAGACGTCTGTCGGCTGTCGTGGCAGCAGTGTCGACATGGGCGGCTGAAAACGCCCTTTATCTCAATGTCTTGAAAATAAAGGCTACTATTTTTGGATCCGAATGTAATATTAATAAAATGCAGGATACGGGCTTGTCGGGATTGAGATTCAGGATAACGTGTTCATCCCCTTTGACGACACTGTAACCAACCTCGGCGTTGTTATGGATTCTAAATTAACTTAAAAACCGCAGGTGGATTCGATTAGCTGAAAGGTTAACAGAGCCGTATATGGACTTAAATCATTTAGATAATGCACCACCGAGACTTTGCTAAAGCTGCTCGCGGCCACTCTGGTTCTTTCTAATCTTGACTATTGCTCTCTGGTTTATCTTCATGCATCAGGTAAACTTTAGACCCGATTTCAAAGATTGCAAAATTCTTGTGTGAGATATATCCATGGCGTTAGAAAGGATGAGCGTATCACTTTCTATAGGAGAAAACTGGGCTGGTTAGATATTGAGGCAAGAAGTATGTTTTTGCGGGGGTAATGCTTTATAAAGCAGTTGTCATGGGGTAGCCACCGAATCTCGCGGCGCCTTTTGAAAAGATCCAGTTGAGGACCTCTGGTAGGGACCCAAAGAAAGTTGTAATTCAAGGGTCGTGCACAGACGTTGGCCTGAAATCATTCAGAGTCCAACGTGCTCGCCTTCGTAATTCACTGCCTAGAAGTATTAGATACCTACCGCTTTAAGTAAATTTAAGGTGGCGTTACGTAGGCACATTCACGAGGAGAATAGCAAAACGGCTTGTCATCCCGATTGAGTATTACGTTTCTTTGTATAGTTTATATAACTAGTAAATAAGACTTTTATAAAGATGTGCCTTAACGTGAAATTTAAGATAAAATGAATTGGAAATTGTACAACACTTTAATAGCGACGTAATCTGTGATGAATTGTGATAATGACCTAAGATATTGATGTTGATGTTTTAACAAGTGCAAAAATAAATCTTAATATATCTATCTAATTAAACCCAAAAGAAATTTTTTTTCTTTGAGTTTAAGAAACTTCTTATGTCTAAAAGGAATGATTCTGAAAATATTTGTTCTGCAAATGCTTAAATATATCTTTAATTTGACTGTTGTAATACTTCAATATCTTGGTCCTTAACATCAAAATAAATTACTATTTTCAATACCATATTTATTAATATCACTTCGATCCTCCCACGATTATAGGTGACATGATAAACGAATTTTTTTTTCGACTGGACTCTTTTTGATATGTATTACAAATTAAGCGAAACACTTCTTCGTTAAAGTTTCTGTTTTTATTATTTTTTTTCAAAGATCCAATCAATTTTTAAAAATATTGATAAAACATTTTCAAAAAATCGGTGCTGATAAAAGTGATTTTTTGTGATGTGTAGGATCAAGATTCTAATGTTTTACAATGGTGAAATTAAAAATTTTACTAAGAATTTATAGCATACAAATTTCAGAATGATTAATTTTAAATATAAAATGTTTCCTGGACTCGTTAAAAAATAAATTTTTATGTGTTTTACCGAGGCCTACCCGAAGATTGAAAATCTCATTTTTTATGAGTACTGCAAAAATTTTTCATTATTCGTACATATAATCACAAATTTTACGCACTCGCCCAAATCGATTTTCGCATTTATGAAATTTTTGGTATGATTTACTGTTTAGCGCTTCTTTAATATAGACAGATAAAGGTACACCCGGCTAAACTTCAACTGTTTCTATCGATGATACTATAGAAGCTCTACGAGGGCCGAGAGATTGGAAAATACTCGTAGTTAGACACGAATGACGATGATCTCGTAGTGTTTCAAGCATTTCGGCTAATTGTTTAAGAGTACCGTTCTTTTCCCCGGTGTCATCGGTTGTAATGCATACATTCTGCCTGCTTCTGACAATTAAAGTCGCTACGTCTTTCGTTTCTGACGACAAGGCTGATCATTGTTCGGGCTTAACATTCTCATGTCGTTCTCTTTCCCTTTCTAATTCTTCCTATAGAGATTTAATTTTTTTTTCATTTAAATTTCTCCGTTTAACCCGAAACAAACAACTCGTTTTGCAGTTGCGTTGCTTCATGTAGGATTACCCGTTCACGCTCTCTCTCTGAGTTTCTTCCATGGTTTGCAGCCGTTCTTCTCGTTGTTTCAGGGTTCGGAAGAGTTCCTTCAGTTCCTTTTTAGTCATTTCCGTGTCTTGCCCGTCCGCCATTTTTAAATATTTTGCGATAGCGCTAAAAAGTATACCCGGTGTAGTGAAGGTTTCCCTTGCGAGATTCTTCTCAAGACACGATATATCTCTAACGTTCACTATTATATAATATGCGAAGAAGTTGCCATTGTATTTAGAGGAAGAGGGCACAAAAAGATTATGGTAATCTGTATTAAATGAAATTAGTATACAAAACGTATAAATTTGTGCGAAAAGAGTGCTATGAAGCTTTTATGCAGGAAAACCGTGATTTTATAAGAACCTTCAGGTTCTGTCACAGATTATTCGACCAAAGACAAAAACGCCAAAATATGTAGGTTTCATTTATTTATATATAACTTTTTTTTTCATGTATAGTATTTGTTCAGAAATGCGTGCAGTGGTAAAATTGATACACAAAGAAAATAAAAACGAAGCTTTTTGGATGTAAGACACGAGAAAAGGAGGGCTAGGCCGGTACCGTTCCAGGCCGGTTCCGCTCCATTTCGCTACCACCCCAGCAGGAGCGGAACCGGCATAGGGTATCTGCCCTCCCCCCCCCTCCCCTTTTGCCGTAGAATATATGACAGATGGCGTTGTTGCCTAAGCTTATATTCTGCACTACAGTACAATCAGCTTTGACTAGTCTACCGAATACATGAACTGAACTTCGCTGTAGTAAAAGACACAAATCTTGTTGTTGAATAGAGATGCGAATTTCATCGCTGTTATTGAAAGCTGAAATAGTGTAAGGCTGATGAGCGTGTATCTCATAATGCTCTACAGACTCATCAAATGTCACAGGCGACTGAATATTTAGAATCTCTTCTATTTTCTGTAAACAGCAGAAGAAAATTCACGTTATTTTCCACCAAGGGTGACGATTTTGAAACCTAGGCTTTTTAGAAACTGAATATTTTGTTGTGTTAGCGTTTTGGATGCTCGCCGTTGACTGATGACTGTTCGACATCTTGGCTTGCTTTCATACCCTCTTCCGTAGACGACTCCCATCGCGCTGGTTTCAAATATAATCTGATTGTAATGATTTCTCCTCGAGAATTTACCAAATTTCCATCTTGATCGACTATACGCACTTGGTGACGATCGAAAGGTAAATGACTTGAGATGGAACTTCAATGATCTTGTATAGGAAAGAACTCGTGTATCATGTGTACTCTACGACCGTTTATATAGGCACCAGAATCGATGTTGCACTCAACTCGCAGAGCGTTGACCTTGAGAATACGCACAGGAAGAATAGAACTGTGAGTGATGTTTGATGGAAGAGGACGTTGAGTAAAGCCTAGTAATTGCCCGAGGGATTCTTGAGGCTGAAAATCAATTGGGTGACTGCACTTTATTACACTACGAAAAGTATTGCTATTAGGTGTCAAACTGATATATATATATATATATATATATATATATATATATATATATATATATATATATATATATATATATATATATATATATATATATATATATATATATATATATATACCCGTTGAAACAAGAGTTTTTCAAAGATATTTCTTTATATCCTCAATCTCATAACTAACTGTGGTTAGAGTAATTATCTCATTACCAATGTAAAACTCGTTGTTCCCAGTATCGATATTAGGTATTGAATTAAAGGTTAAAATATTGAGCTTCGAGAATAGATGAAGTATCAGAAAGACTCAGTGTTAATGAATTCTCCATGACTGTACAACTCGTAATGATTAGACTTTTGCTCATGTAGGTCTTTATATAGCCATGTGATGATCCAGCTTATTGCTCAAGAACTTTAGACAGAGCTGACCACAGTTGTATGTATATTAAAGTCTTGATATATCTCAGGATTATATTTAATCTCATCAACCCCTAAATATAATATCAAGGCTATGAGTCGTTAAAGATCGCCAAAACTATCGAAATAAACGACGTTGTTACCTCGTTTTCGATAAGCCACCCAGTGAGTACCAGGACCACTCTCATCATCAAGATTTACGATAGCAGATTCGCGGTAATGAGATCCACCAGCTGGCATTGCGTTTCGCATGAAAACACCTCGATAATTTGGAATTCTCAGAATTTCAGCATATTTAATGAGATCTGCATCTGAAAGGGCTCTTTGAGGTAGTCTTACTTTGAGGAATTTTTTTTTCTTTAACCACTTCCACCGCATCGTTTCAGATGAAGACCAAGACCTGTTTATGTGGTTTCAGATATAGACCTTTACCTAGAGCTATGTCTTCCATTTTCTGATTATGTCTATGACTCTCCTCTAATTGTTTCTTGGCAGTACTAGCATCGTTGACAGCTTTAGCTATTCTAGCAGCACCACCTGCTACTGCTTCAGCTACACTTAATCCTGCAAATATATGTATCAGAAATGGTAAGAATCGACCTACTTCGGATGGGACTTGTAATACGCGTGAAATTATTACATTACGTTTACCACCTGCCTTTTTGACTGCAACACGAGCACCTTCCAGAACATAAAGAATGACTTTTCGCACACATTTGCTTGGAACAACCGATTTGGAAGCAGCCTCCACTATCTTTTGCAGAGTAGTTAATGACTTTTCTTCTTTTCTATTCCCATTCCAAGTGAAGACTTTAGTTTCATGGCGTTTGTTATAGCGTAAGCAGCTGTCTTCTCACCAATATCAGAGTCTTTTGCTAAAACCTTATGCCAAACTTAATTGGTTAAAACTCTATCAGCGGCGTTTCTAGCCTCAATATCCTCATGATTCTTCCAATAAGCTATATCGTGCTCCTTACAGGCTGAGTCAAGAGGATAGATTTCAGGATCACCTCGAGAAAGTCATTTGAGCAATTTAGTACTTGGACCGGAGTACTGATACCCGGGCAAGTGAACTTCAAATCGTAGTTTATTGATTAATTTGTTGCTGAAGCCGTGACCTCGACGTCGTTGTTTGTAAACGATCATGACACTTTGAAGGCCTGATTGTAACTGATACTGAGGGTATATGAGCCCTCTACACCCTAACGATCAGTTGAAATCAATGCCATCTACAGTGAACATGAGTTTCAAGAAACATTCGGTGAAGCTTCCAATAGAAAATTTTGACTCTATTGGGAAGCAGAACAAAAAAGTAAAGCATCATGGAGACCTAGTTCCCGACAGTATACAAGCAGTATTTTATGGACCATCGAATTGTGGGAAAACTAACAGTCTATTAGCACTCATAATGCATGCTAATGGACTCAGATTTGAAAATATTTAGATTTACTCCAAATTACTCAATCAGCCAAAGTACAAATTCCTAAAAGATATGTTGGAACCCTTAAATGAACTGCAATACTTTCCATTTTGTGAACATGAAGAAGTTGTAGCCCCTGATAAGGCGCTTCCAAACGCAATCATGATATTCGACGATGTAGCTTGTGAAAGACAAAACAACATCAGAGCATACTTTTGTATTTTGAAGACATAAGAACATTGACTGCTTCTATCTCTGTCGGTTTTATACTCACATTCCGAAACATCTCGTAAAAGATAACGTCAATCTGTTGGTAATTTTCCGGCAGGATGATATGAATCTGAAACACTTATACAATGATCATGTTAATTCTGACATGTCATTCGTACAATTCAAGTAATTGTGTTCAAAGTGTTGGAGAGGTGATAAGTACGGATTTCTATTGATTGACAACGATAGCGCCATCAATCAAGGCACGTATCGAAAGAGTTTCGACTGTTTTGCTATAAATATAACGCATGCATAGCATCAAGCATCATTCTACGATAGGCTACTTAAGCATTAACACGGAAGAACTACGTAGAAGAATGAAAATTCTTCGTCAACTTGTCAAAGCACAAGATGCATCTAAACTCAAGTACAATTGAATAAAGCATAATAAAGCTACTTTCGAGATACATATGGGTGAAACATTCAAACCTTCAAACATTCAATAGTCGATCCACTTGAAAAGCTTGTAACTTTATCTGAAAAACATAGAACTAGGAACAAACGTATATTGTCTACAAAAGCCTTTCAAAAGGTAGATAAGTCAGATGATAGTTTTTATGAGACTCTACAGAATACTTCGGAAACTCATGAAACCTCGTTCGAAACAGCTGATGATGAAGAAGAAACGGTATCTAACGACAAGTATATTCTCATGCTTCATCGAGAAGATAATTTAGATAAAATTTATGAAGTACGTAAAAATGATGAGGATGGTTATGCAATTGGTGACTCACAAATATACTTTGAAGATAAGTGGATTAAGGTAAAGTATGTGGGATATCCAATGACCCCTGGATTATTACTTATCTTGAGATGTCCCAATGGAAAGCTTGTGAAGCAAAATGATTTACTAAACTATCGCAATATTCTCGAATCAACTAGTGCTCACAAAAAACGTTACAAAAATGATGAGACTATACGCTCTCACAATAGCAATAAATTCAATAATATTATTGCTCCTTTATTCTCTGAGTACTCCAAGAAAGTTGGTAAAGGATTACCGCGATATAAAATTGCTAGAAGAGACACCAGGATGAATTACGTATACTGGAACGATCCCAATGAACTTGTCGATCGTCTTCGATTACTCATAGCTGAACAATCAGCTGGTAATCCAAGTCACGTGAATGAAATCCATTCGGTCATAGAGAAGCTCCGCGAAGCAGGGTATATATATATATATATATATATATATGTGCCGTTGCGTATACTTAACTCATTATCAACATGAGTGTCGACGTGTTCGGACGTAACCTTAAACGAAGCGAGGGAAGTCAAGGTCCTCCTGGCATGGGATAGAAAATCACAGTTGATGGTCAGTACGACTTGGGAAACAAGAGACTATGCAACTTTGCCACTGCTCAACAGCTGAGTGACGCCATCAACTTAAACACCCTACAAAGCTTGATTAAATCAGAAGTTCGGAGCTTATACCAAGTTACTTCTGGTTTAAGATCTGAAGTCGATGATGTAAAATCGGAGCTTAAGGGTTTCAAGGAGGAATACGAAAATAAAATTAAAAAAATTGATGAAGCTCTTCAAACGTTGTATGATATGTTATTTCAAATATCACAGTTAAGTATTACTGAAGACTCAAAATAATAATGATTATGCATCAGAAAGCAGTATTGGTGGAGGAGCTTCATAAACCTGCTCGAAGCAATTATCCACGACGAAAGTACGATGTACGATGACTGGATGAAACTTGGCAAACGGATTTCGTTGAGATGCAGCCTTATGCTCGAGAGAACAAAGGCTTCAGATACATGCTCACCATCATAGATGTGTTTTCCGAGTATGCATGGGCTGTATCGGTCAAGCGAATAACTGGAGAGGAAGTTGCAGCAGCGTTGAAATCTGTATTTCGTCAAGGCCGTGTACCGAAAAATTTGCATATAGACAGAGGTAAGGAGTTTTACAATACGAACTTCCAGAATCTCATGAAACGTTACAAGATCAATCTCTACTGGACCTACAGTAACCTCAAAGCATCCATTTGTGAACGCTTCAATCGTACGCTAAAAAACAAGATGTGGGTAAAGTTCAGTCTGCAAGGAAACTACAAGTGGCTCGATATTTTGTCTGATTTACTGTTGAAGTATAATGATAGTAAATATCGAACTATTGGTAAGAAGCCTAATAAAGTATCTACTGCCAATCAGGCTCAAGTTCTGAAACGGTTTCATAATCAGTCGCTGAAGAAGAAAAAACCAAAATTCAAAGTTGGTAATAAAGTGCGTGTGAGTAAGGCTAAACAATTATTGGAGAAGTGCTACACACCCAATTGGTCCACTGAGATATTTACTGTGAATAAAATCGAAACCACGACTTCGATAGGCACACCTGTCAGACGATCAAGACCAACCCATAACTGATGGATAATACGAGCAAGAACTTTTAAAAGCTAAGTATCCTGATGTATACCTAGTGGAGAAAGTTCTTAAGAAACGTGAAAACCAAGTATACGTCAAATGGTTGGGAATCGGCAGTTCCCACAACAGTTGGATTGATAAAGGTGAAATATAATTAGATTTTACTGTTAAATCACAGAGTAATACTTTCATGTCATAGAGTAATACTTCTATGTCATAGAGTAACACTTTCATGTCATAGAGTAACACTTTCATGTCATTGAGTAACACTTTTATGTCATAGAGTAACATTTTCATGTCACTGTATTTATGCTAACAAGTTGATTTTGCTACAAATAGAACGCGTGCTTTTAAAATAAACATCATTCTACCGTGAGCTGTTAAAGCGACAACATGGAAAAACTACGAGCGGATATTCTTCGTAAATCACGAGAGGGTATCATGAGCAAATACAAATCTCTAAGACAGAGTAGTGCAAGTGTAGAAGCAGATTCTTTGTCCGTCTTATGAGCCTATTAAAGCTTCAGATATAGACAATTCAGTTCGAGATCTTTCATTCAGCAATGAGAAGAATGTTGCTCTCATTCATAAGTATCTCTGGAAGCTCAATTAAAATTATAAAAGATACCTTGATCCTGTGAATGGAGTTTATAATCAAGGAAATAAGCCTATATTGGGTAACTTATCGTATCTGTTTGAAGATAATCATGTCCAAGTACACAATATAAGATATCCCATAACTAAACGATTACTTGAATTACTCTTCAGAAAATATCCCGATGCAAATCGTATCAGTTCTGCAGATATTACAAACTATCATAGTATAGTCGAAGCTATGAGCGCTCATAATAAACGATACTATGATATATATCTTACTGTGCAGATGAGTCGATTCGTAGTTTAAAGAGTAATAAATTCAATAAGTATATTGCTCCAATGTTCCAGCCTACTGATTAAGATGGTTATTGTTTTAAGAAGAAACAATCTACGACTAATCCCATTCCTCAATGCAAGAGTAGGAATGGATTTCAAAATAGTAATACATCTTCTACAGTATTGTCAGACAATACATCTGATATACGGAAGGATGATCATCGTCATGATATGATCAAGGTAAAAAGACGTAAGGTGCAGAATGGACCTTCACCTATCAAGTCAACAATAAATCTTGAGACTTTAAAAGAGAAGTCTCACAATTTTAATAAAAAATGTAAGACTTCCGATGAGAGTAGTGAGGAAGATGAAGAATCTCCGCCTAGCAATTATCCACGAACCGCTGCATATAAATCTATTCCGTCCAGTTATGATAGTAGTAATGTGATTGCTATTACTTCACCAATATCGCAATCGAATTTTGGTTCTAGATTCCAAGGACAATCACATATAGATGATTGATACGAGAATTGGAAAACGTTCACGTGGAGGATTTCGTTAAGGTAGGAATCTTGAGGAGAAAGATTATATTGTTTATTGTGTATATATATATATATATATATATATATATATATATATATATATATATATATATATATCGGTTTTCTACAAACTTTGTTTAAAATATGTGTTTGTAAAAAATGTTAGGAAAAATTCGAGAAGAGAGAGAAAAAGTAGAGAATAGAGAGTCTCATGAGAGCGGCATAGAGAAATATAAAGAATTCAGTGGAAACAGAAAATATGTAGAGAGTTTCAAGAGAGCAGAATAATGACAATTAGAGAAGAGAGAGAAAAAGTAGAGAATAGAGAGTTTCAAGAGAGAGACATAGAGAAAATTAGAAAGAAGAGTGAAAATAAAGAAAATTTAGAAAAACAAGAGAGTGGATTAGTGACAATGAGAGAGAAGAGTGGTGATATTATAGAAAGCGGTCAACTTACTCTCAACAGAGCATCCAGCGACTCCCGCGATAGTTGACCGATATGGCGACCTCACCGATTCTCGAATGGTCTGACTTAACGGAGCTCAATCTTGAGGCTGACGAGCAGAAAGATTTCGAGCACCTAACCTTAGTAAAAGAGGCCATTGATCTTCTGGAAGGATCGCAGGCACCCACTCCCCCGTGGACTGTTCCCTCCTCCTCCGAGATAGACGGAGATGCTGACATGCCCACTTCTAGTCTAGGGGGGGGGGAGGGGGGAGCAGCGTATTATATACGCCAGAGAACGACCAATTGGAGATTACTGGTTTCGGAACCAGTCGAAGATGAAGTTCCAGGGATGAGCGCAGATAATCGCATTTTCACGAAGGTCATACTGGGTGGCAGGCCATACAGAGCCCTAATTGATGGAGGAGCCACGGTCTTCCTAGTAGGGCCAGCGATAGCGGCCGAGTTCCGAGACTGATTGCGACTAGCGAACTCTGTTAGTAGAAGTGTAGGCTAAACAAGGAAAGTATTGGGATTTGGACATCAACATGGAGTTGGATGGAACAACCGAGGTAACTGGCGGTAAGAGCAGTAGATTCTGGTGACCACAACACCTTGATGCCCTGCGTGACTTGGCAAATCGACGCAGCACAGTACAGTCAGAGAGAATGCGCAACTCCAAGGAGGCGACTTAGTCACGCGAGCGACCCATTATATTTATTAGAACAAGACTTTACCACTCCAGGGATATCGATATACGATAGAGGAGCTGCATAGGGAGGACCTGTCAAATAAGGACAACGGTTCTGCCAAACTAGTGGATTGATTCGATGCTTCCTTTGCTATCAAACGAGTCAAATCTCCGCCAGTATAGGGATTAGATGAGGGAATGATAGTAAGCATCCCAGAGGTGCACGTGGAGGAATTTCCATAAAGGGAAAAGCCCCAAAATATCGACCCTATCCTAAAATGACCAATTGTAACAAAATACTTGTATTAGTGACCTAGAAGAAGAAGCTATTGCAGCTTATTGAGAGACCCAGAAGAGATGGCGACTATGGGCACGACCTGGGAACCCTAATTAGCGATCGAAATGTGGAATGACGGAGGCATACCCATGCCCAGTAAGATGTGAAAATTATTGTTATTTATTTATTTGTTGTTCTTTGTATTAGGATTTCATAATTTCCCTTAGCGTCGCGCGATCTATGAGCGCCATTGCTCTGTGATCGAATTGGGAGTAGTAAGGTGGAGGTACTAATAATTGTTTTTGTTTTCAGCCTTGTAGTATTTATATGGTATAAGGAAAATCGAAATGAAGCACTCTCTCTATTAAATTTGCAAATAATAAAATTCCAATATATATCTATTTATTTACCGTTCATCATTTATCCATCATCATCACATCAAATTATTTTTCATGACAAAATTATTATATACTATCGTTTACATATCATCGCATCACATATCATGATCATTAATCGTTATTCATCGCCGCATATATCATCGTTTATCATTGAACTTTAATTTTAATATAATCATTCACATTAATAAATTACGTCGTTTTTGCACACACATTATTTTAACATTCATTCCTCATGCTCAACTTAATTAAACTATGTTACCCTTCAAAGATTAACGCGAGACCTGAATTATTATACGATTTATTAAATTATATTATTACTATCTACTTATCTGATATTCAGTCGGGGCGCGTCGATCATCTCAATCCACTGATAGCAACCTACATGGTCGACATTCCTCGTCGCCGGAGTCCGCCGTCCTTACACTCCAAGAATCAATTTGTTCCTCGTCACCATTCGAGTGCTGCACGAGTAACGGACATCGACATTGCGATATTAACTTTTTATTTAATGTACTCCAGATAAACTCCTGAACCCGGACACACGCACACGCTGACCTTTCCAAGGTCAGGGAGATCAGATGGTCGGCGCTCCGAAGATGAGGAACACGTAGGCAGGCCAGCAGTGGAAAGAGACCGAGTCCGCGAGACACCGTAATTTATATGCCTCTCGCAGCCTAGCCATCTATCTGAATTCGCGGAATTTATATACTATCGTATTGGTATATCACTTCGTATGACAACCATTGCATATATACGGTATATTCCACTTCCGCACTATATCCCTATATATATTGCTCGTTACACCCTGGATAGTTGTAGTTATAGTTATAATTGTTTATATTGTTTCTTGCGACAGCTCTGGTGTCGAGGGTTGTTCGGGAGTCTCGTTTGATTGTATTGGAATAAACAGTCCACTCCTGGCGGTGTGTCCCGTTTAGGGGGGGGGGGAGAGGGAGAGAGTTTGTGACGCGTATTCCGCATCCCAATGTTATTTAAAAACACGGGCAGTCAATCACGACCGAATCACCCGAGGGAATGAGGAGAAGGAGAGTCGCGGCCGAGGCAAACATCGGACCGTCACACACACACACACACACATCCACACCAACAGCACCAGCTGATCGCGCCGCAGTGTACTGGTCGGAGCGAGCACCGACGACGAGCCATATACACACACACACACGGCACCTACACCATCGCACGCCGTACGCGTGACTCTCTTTCTCTCTCTCGCTTGCTCTTTCTCCCTCGCCTCTCGAGGACGATAAGCCACTGCCCGCACACACACACGCACGCGAACCGTCCTCTCTGTCGATGCATGCAGACGCGGGAGGAGAGAGGATTCACAGCAGCAGTGGCAGCTTCCTCGAGGCACACCACATCGGCTGTAGCCGCGAGAGAGAGAGAGAGAGAGAGAGAGAGAGAGACGGATACCGATGCGGCTGTCGACAGCATGGGAGAGTTAGCAGCCGTCGCGCCGCGAGCCGCCTGAAGCTGCAGGTGTACCGTAGCGTAGGCAGGCGCGCGCATGTCACCGCTGACAACTGTGATGGTCCCGATATTTAGCAATTCATATTGCCCGCGCTTCGCGGACAGGGCGGCAATCGCGGAGCGGACCAATGACCGATAGCGACTCAAATTGACACAGACTTAGCCTTGATTTTCGCATTTAAGGAAAATGAAGGCCAATCAACGAGAAGATAAGGGCGGAAGCAACAAGTGTGTGGGCTGAAGATAGGCAAAAAGAAGAGCCGAAATTTGGAAGAGATTTCCGCCCTCTCCGATCTTGGGGATTGATTGCCCGTCCGTAATAGCCTGCAAATGTACATCGCGACCGCAGTTATTACAATTTGCAAGGCCGTGAATTAGATGAAATTTGTAGAGGGTAGTGGGGTGATAGTTAGAAAGGGGCGCGTTACGAGAAACCGACAGGACTTCCTGGACCGCGCGGGAGATTCGCGAGACGCACGGTAAAGGAAAACCAGAGGGGACTTCTCGGGCCACGCGGGAGTTCGCGATATCATAGCGACCACGAGGCAGCGACCTCGAGACTTCCCGGTGCGGCGACTACAGTTAGGCGACGGTGAGTTGGACTGTAATTGTCGAGCACCCCTCGGCATTTGCAAGAGTCGGTAAATATAATTCAGCAATAAGTTATACATATATATAATAAACATATATATATATATATATATATATATATATATATATATATATATAATATATTGTAGCTATGCGTTAGGAGGCGACTGCGTAAATGCGTTGGTGGTGTGACGCCGACTTTCGAATCAGTGCACGGCAGGGCAAGCTCCAAAATTACGCGAAATTACCGTAGTAAAAGGGGTTACACGATAGTAGGGAAAGCTCGGGAAAACGTGGTGATTTAGTCATCGCGGGAGACGCGCACGAGGGCTAGTGTAGCCATCTTGAATAGCGACTGGTATGTGTACGAGATAATTGTAAATTTGCGACCGTTGGTGAAATTAGTAATTAAATAAAGCTTAGGTACTTAAATTATAAATTTGTGTCATTAATTTGTAGAAGTAATTATCGCTTTACCTGGCGCCCATTATTAATAGAAAATTCGGTAAAGCGCTGAGCAAGATTTATAAAGGACAAGCGTAACAAAATGCTATGTTACAAACTTTAAAAGATTCTGATATGGTAATTGTTATTACTTTTGTTACTTTGTGCGACTATACGTAACAGATTTTCTGTTTTAAAATCATAAACCTATATTTTTCTTCACTCACAATTGTTATATTTATTACTATTTATAATAATACTTTCGCTGTGTAAATACTTCGGCATTCAATCATTTCGTATTTAAAACAAATTCTCGTTTAATGTGACCATAAAGGTACACTAAAAAGTATACTTGACAAAAGTTTTAAACATTAAACCATCTTATTTTGCAATAGTAATGTATTTTACAAACTAATCGATAAACCGATTTTGTTAAACAGGTCTAGCTATACTAAATGTATCAGTATACATAATTTTCTATTATCTTCAACGAATATTTACATCCTTGAAAATAAACGTTTTCTACTTATCATTCTCAAAATTTAGCAATATTTTAAAATTTAATTTATTTCTCACATTTCGCAGGTTCTTAAAGTGCAACCGTTCAGCAAACAATAAATTAAAATGTATATTCAATTACTAAATCGATAACGAAATATAAATAAATTAGACTGAATTCCTTTGTGCGCGTAATTCCTATACAATATTAAATTACGATAAAAGTATTAAAATACGCTATGCAATTTAATTTTAATAAAAATAAATAAATACTTATTGTACTTATCTTAACGTTATTATGTGCGTTTTGTTCATTTAATCTGCATTTCAAAATCCATGGTTCTCGTACAGCATTCTCGTCGAGGTCAGCCATCACCAAAATAAGAGGCTGTCGCTTCTACATTGCCGCTATCGATACGAAGCTACGTCTTTGTCTTGAATTGACTTCTTTCCTCTCTGCATAACGGCGCCGTCGATTTTATATCGATTTACCAACTTCGCTGCTTTAGCAGTGTTAATCTTCCTAAATCGAGTCACTCTGATCGGCTTTCTTTTTCGCAAACTTTATTTATTTAGTCACTAAAAACACTTCTTATAAAATCCTTATAACTCAGTCCCACAAAACACAAATAATTCCGTCTTTTATTCCCGAGTATCTGGCACCAAATTGTTCGGAACGTAATTATACGAAGGGTTTTATTAAAATAATTGATACGCAATTTTTATTTAAAGAAGTTATTATTATATACATTGGCCGGGTTATTACAACGAGCGTTAAAACTGCTGTTTTGTACAAGAGCTACAGTACATCTGACCTCTACGTCATTCTTTTTTGAGCTAGAAATGAGCTGCCCTTCGCGCCGCCGCAAGTCGCCGTCGACGACCGCCGCAAACCTATACATAAGAAGGTCGAGAACGTTATCGCGCTTGAACTATACAGAACGTTTTAGAGAACTTCTGAAAAACAACATATTATACAGTTATATTTTCTTATTACTAATGAATTCTATCCGCAACAATAAGCACATCACCCCTTACAGGAAAAAATTAAGGTGCACTCGGGTAGACTCTCGAAATGCCGTTTTCATGGCAATAACAACGTATAAAATCCTCCGGATTACAGAGCCAGTCTACCTTCAGTCACTTTTTAGAAAGAACAATGCGCCCTGTTATGGGTGATGCAAAAGAAATCTCAATTACACGTATACCTACCGAAATAGGACGAATATCTTTCCAAATACAAGGTGCGCATTAGTGAAATTTACCCACTTCTGTAATACGCACTTTTCCATCGTTGAAAGCATTTAAGGGGGGAGTCTGCTTTAAGAGCCGAAAAAAAGCGTTTCTTCAGCGATTTTTTTGAAAGGGAAGGAAATGATTGCGGTAAACGAAATTTTGAGAACATAATGTACTATATTTTAGCTTTAAAAAACAATTTTTGTTATTAAAAAATATTAAAATTTCTTCAAGTTATGACCATTTTACCGGAGCGCTTGGAGTCTGCACTTTCTAATCGGTGCCGATGATGGAGGTCTTGCGGTGCGTCTGAAACAGTCGAGACAACATTTTTTTAATTTTTATAAGTATCTTTTCTATATGAACTCAAAAAATACCGAAGAAGTTGTCAAATTCCAAATTTTTTCGAAGTTTGAATAAGTATTCACTTTTTTGAAAAAAAAATTCACTTTAAGTTGCAAAAAAAGTAGTTTAAATAATACTTTTGTCCAACTTTTTTAGTTCAAATAGAAGATAATTTAATACTAAAGCTAGATCACATTGATTTTTTTCGATCGGACGTATATTCTTTTTGCTATCACCGGCACCGTTTTCTAAAAATCGTAAAAAGGAATACTCGAGAAAACGCGCTTTAAAGTTTTCGGGCCAAAAAAATATAAGTTTTTGGGTACTTACAGTAATTAGAGGTTAATCAGCTATCCCTGGGCCATATATTAGTCCTTCCTCTTCTTCAAAAAACTCGTTTTGGCTGAGGGTTTCCAATCTTCGGGCTGTACGAGCCTTCTTGTTATAAAATAATGCGCACCGGTTCTCCCGCGTTATGCGCTCAGCATCGACGGCGTCAGCAAAATTTTTGCACTGCTGCCCGATGATGATATTGAGGAGCTGCATGGTGGAAAGTACAGCAGAGTAGCCCCAGTTAAAAATGCCTGCAGCCATATATGCTGCAATTTCGATGATTTTATAGCCGGAATTCAAATGTTTCGGACTTAGGCGCCACACAATCGAATTAAATGATTCGTTGGAATTTTGAGTGTGGCGGCCTAAGCACCGCCTCATTAAATCGTCATTAGAGAGTTCTTCATAAATTGGATGAATGTGCTTCTCCACGGTTTCATCGATTAATCTCGCCGGATGCTTGTAAGATGCAAGATTATTCGCCGCTTGAGCCTTGCGCCATTCGCAACAATTCTCGTCGCCTTCTGGACAATTTTCATGCCGACGAATTTCATCCGTGGAACAATAGTGGTGTAATGTTGCTATAATAGCTTTCTTCATACCTTTCACTGAATCAATATTTCGACGAATTGCCAGACCGTAGTATATCGTCAATTTCTTGATTACACTCTCCGTTAGCCGCGTCTTTCCTCCGAGTTTCTCGGTTTTTCTTTTATTACGTAAACAAGTCCCCATACGCTTTTGCACGTGTCCAAATTGCGATTTCCGAAATGGCGAGAAACACAGATATAAATTCAATAATGCGGTAGCAGTGCGCAGAATGAATAATGACATCATCGCTGCTTGCTGTCGTTAACTTCTGCTCACTGCGGCTCGTGTGTAAGTTTCCGTCGTCCGATGAAACACTCGTAAAACGATTGCCGTGAAATTTCCGCTTTCGCGGTTCCGCAGCACGCTGTCTTTTAGATCGATCACGTTTCGGGTAGCTTGACATTTCGATGTGTTCTCGGCAAAATCAAAAGTGGAACTGAAAGCTGACGCTACAAACAACAGTGTAGAAGCCGATGCCGAGAGCTATAGTATACTGTTATATTGTATACCGTTCTCCCTACTACTCAACACAGACCTTGTAGAAACTCCAAATAATGTTTCAAAGGACGGTTGGATCTTTTCAGGTATATACGAGTATAGTCGAATAATAGAATACATCGAGGGGCGGAGCGCGCGCGCTCGGGTTTGCTCGAGCATTCGCACCTGCTCGATGCTCGGCCACTAAAACTACTCTAGCTTCGGAAATATATGGAATTGGCCGCTGAAATTTTGAAGACATATTCTTGGATAGATTTGGAATAGATTTAAGACAAAAAAATCGATTTGTTGAAGTCGGAAAAGCAGACTCCCCTCTAAAAGCATTTTAATGAAAACACGGACACATACACACACCGCACCGACCACAACAGCTGATCGTACAGCCGGCACAGCTGGCTGGAGCAACCACGAAGTAGACGACTGCACACACAAACACATACACACATACACACACACACACACACACACACAGACACTGCATCTCTCTCTCTCTCTCTCTCTCTCTCTCTCTCTCTCTCTCTCTCTCTCTCTCTCTCTCTCTCTCTCTCTCTCTCTCTCTCTGGTTGAATCTTTCAGCTACAGGGATTTTAAATCGATCTAGCAAGACGACCTCCTGTCTCACCTAGCTGACTGTGATTGGTCGCGGATCGATGGTCCCGCGGCGGGTGTTGACAGTCAATTAGAGTGCCTCAGTGTCAACCTCATGGCTGTGATAGATAAAATTGCACCGTTAAAAGAATTCACGCCGAAAAAGAAAACAAATCCACCATGGGTTGATGCTGAACTAATACATCTTTACAAAAAACGTGACTCCGTACGAAGACGCTATGCGCGGACCAATGACGACAGACTGTGGCGGGAGTATCAGGGCCTTGCAGCTGAAGCTGAATTACAAACAAAGGAAAGAAGGGAAAGATTTTTACAAAATAAAATTTCTGAAGCGATTGATAATAAGAAAGATATCTGGAAAGAGCTCAAGGCTCTGGGCCTTCTGCCAAAGACAAGAGAGGAGCTTCATGGTTTCTCACCGGAAAAGCTCAATGCCCACTTTGCAGGGGTGTCGATCTCCCAAAATGAGGGTGATGAAGAACTTGACAACGTCCTGACCACTGCCAGTGATGACGGTTTTGTTTTCCGAGAAGTCAGCTTCTCGGACGTGGTTCTGGCTGTTGCCCACTTCTCATCACAAGCCAGAGGGGAAGACGGCATTCCCCAAAGTATAGTGGCTAAGGCTCTTCCGTTTGTGGGAGATCATATTGTTAAGATCTTTAACTCCTCTCTGTCCAGTGGCATTTTTCCAAGAACTTGGAAGAGAGCTCAGTTGGTGCCTTTGAAGAAGAAGCCTGTCCCATCTACGGTGTCAGATTTCCGACCAATTGCCCTACTGAGTTTCCTTTCTAAGGTCCTTGAAAAAATAGTACACGACCAAATAACTGACTTTTTACGAGAAAATAATACTTTGGACCCGATGCAGACTGGTTTTCGACAGAATCACAGTACACAGACAGCACTACTGAAACCGACGGAAGACATAAGATCAGGCATTAACAACAACAAAAAACTATTGACTATTTTGTTAATGTTTGATTTTAAAAAAAATCGTAGCGGGTCATTTTTGTTTTAAAATAAAGGGAACGAGTTGTACTTTAAGATGCAATGATCAGAATTATCGAAAAAAAAATCACCTATGCGCGGGCGCACTGCAAAAGTTTACGATTTTTGAGTTTTAAAAAATTACCTCAAATTTCAAGGTCACGTAAGTAGGGGTTGCGTCAAATCGAAAATCGAGTTCCACCATCTTAAAGTAGAGACTTCAACCTTTAATTTAAAAAAAAAATTGACCCCCTTACGACATTTTTTACCTGAGATATCGATCTTCGAATTTGCGCCCTTTTTTAGTCGGAATTAGGTGTTGCGTTAATTTTGTTGCGGAGTGTATATATATTATACCTTTTTAACGTACGATTTGGTGGTGTAACACCCACGTAGAATCAGTGCGCGGCGCGAGAATTTACGTTAAAATTCGGGCATCACACGTGAGAAAATATATAAGTGTGCAACAATCAATTAATTAGTCAGCAAGGGATAATGTGTGTAAATTTGTGACCCTTGGTATTTAATTAAATAAAGCTTAGGTACTTAAATTGTTAAGCAATAGTGTAATTTATTGGTAGAATTTATTATCCTGATTTTGCTTCGCGGAACCTCGGGGATAAGGCTCATGCGAGGCTAGCCGCGCTTTACCTGGCGCCCATTAATAGTTGAATTCGGTAAAGTGTAAAGCAATATTCAAAGGTTCAAATGCCTAAACAAAGTACTTAAAGAGACAGGCGTAACAAAATTTTATGTTACACATCTTACCGGAGCAGGCCTGGGTTAAACCTGAAAGATTATTTTTTTTTACGAGTCCAGAAAACTTGTTATGTTTAAAAGCAATCATTTTGAAAATTTACGTGCTATCAAAAAATCCAATAATATCTTAGATTTCACCGTAGTAAAACCTCAAAATCTTGATCCTACACATCACAATAAATCACTATTTTCAATACCATATTTATTAAAGGAACCCTGTTCCTTACAAGATTCTAGGTGACATGATGAACGCAAAAAAGTTTTTTCCACGGTTATTCGACTCCTTTTGACCTATACTACAAAATGTGTAGAGCACTTTTTCGATAAAAAGATTATTATTGTTCTTTTTCGTAGATCCAATCAATTTTTTAAAAAATATTAAACAAAACTATTAACAAAATCGTTTGGACCTATAAAGAAAAAAAAAAATTTAACGAAAAAGTGCTCTGCTCTTTTGCGATATATATCAAAAGGATTCGAATAACCGTCGAACAAAATATTTCGTTCATTGTATCACCTCGAATCATGTGAGGATCAAAGTTCCTTTAATAAATATGGTATTAAAAATAGTGATCTATTGTGACGTGTAGGATCAAGACTTTGAGGTTTTACAACCGTAAAATTAAAGGTATTATTGAGTTTTGATATCATACAATTTTTCAGAATTATTTATTTTAAACATCAAATGTTCTCTGGGACGAAAAAAATTTCTTTTATTGTTTTTTCGTAGATCCAATCAATATTTTAAAAATATTAAAATAATTATTAAAAAAATCGATTGGATCTCCGAAAAAAAAATAATAAAAAAAAATTTAACGGAAAAGTGCTACGCTCTTTTTGTAATATATATCATGTGATAGCTTTTGGTTATGAGTTTCCGTGACCGCGCGGACCCTGTACAGTTTAACGCTGTAGGTACAATCGGTCCGCAAGTACAAGTCGGCCGTGATTTTATTGCAACTTGCAATTCTTCGTTAAGAAATGAGGACTCGGCTAGCTACAGTATGCGCACCGAAAGTGCGCCACGGAGGTGGAGGCAGTCCAAAGAAAAGGAGAGTTTTAGGTAAAGAAACGCTAGAAGTTTTAGTCTAACTTAAACACCGATTTATTACAGGACAATTAAATACAATTAATGTGGCACTCGCAGTATCGCGTGGTGTAAGCCGGCGGGGGCAAGAGAGCAGGAGGTTCTCACTCGTACGCGTGGGAAAGAGAAGAAGAGATAAACTTACATGAGTTGCCCTGGCCTCGTAGCTCTTCGCTCGACGTCGGTCCTGGGGTGTCGCTCGGCCTGGTCGCTTCCTCGGTTGTAAACGCAGGCTCGCTCGCGTATTCGCCTTCGCGTGTGTCGTCTAATATTATTCTGATACAAATATTATTCTGATGCAAAGTTATTAAAATTTAAAGATGATGATTTTTTGATAGTAATTTTTTTGTTAATATTTATTAACTCACAAAATAATTCACGCAGGTCACAAACATTCATTTCAAGGGCTAAAACTTTACCAATATTATCTTTTTATGTATTCGAATGTATAAAATAAGTTTCAATAACATTTGAAGACCTCGTATTTTTTAACTTCCGGTTTGACGTGGACGGCGTCACATATCTGTCTAATCTATACCAAAAGAAATTTTAGTATTTTTGCTCTGAAGATTTTCAGTTTTTTTGAATTAAGAAATATAAATATTTTAAAAAAAGATTCCAAACATACTCTCTGCGGATTGACTCCACACAAATGCTTCTTTCTACCTCGAAAAATTCTACATTAATATTTTCTACACAAAAATTCTCCACACTCTGTCTTGATTTAATATTGTGCACTGAACAATTCTACGCATAAGGTGCTGCTAAACCCCCTGTCACCGTCAAATAGGGGAACCACTTATTTCATTGAATTCTTAATTTTGAGAAAATATCTCTCTGAAAAGTTGTTGTTTTTTATTAGGACTATAACGTTTCATAAAGATATTTGCTAAAAATTGAAAATTAAATGAGATAAGTGGTTCCTCGCATTTGTCGGTAACAGGTGGCCTTTGCATTGCCATAAGCCTGAACAATGACTTCAACAATAATACGTATTGTTAAGGTTTAATAGCGTAGAGTTTTGTGGTGCACAATATTAAATCAAAATAGGTGTAGAAAATTTTGTGTAAAAAATATTTGTGGAAATTTTTTTGGTATAAAAAGAGATTTGTGTAGAGTTAATTAGCGTAGAGTATGTCTAAATATGTAGTTGTCTAATTGTCTGAATTATATAATTACAAAAAAAGCTTAATCGACATAGTAAAAGAAGATCCCTTTCTATTTACCACTTAGTATATATATATATATATATATATATATATATATATATATATATATATATATATATATATATATATATATATATATATATATATATATATTATTAATTATTATCTACTTTTACGGGGGTTGGCAAGCGGAGCGAGCAGGGGGGCCTCCCCAACCCCCTAGTACATATAATGACCTATGTGCAATTTTTATATTTGAAGTACGTGACGAACTCAACGTGATATTTTATTGTATGGAACAAGCCTTATATGATGTGCAATCTTATTGTATTATACTTTTCTTTGTAGAAACAAAAATAAAGTATTTATTTATCTACCTATCTATCTATGATAGATCTATTCAAATAATAATGTTATAGTATTTTATAATGTAGATTTTTTATTGTTCTTTCTCTTTCATTTTAGGTGAGAGATACGATTTTGTAATTAATGCTGATCAAGTCGTTGGAGCTTATTGGATTCAATTACGTGGGCTTGGAGAATGTGGTATAAAACGAGCTCAGCAACTTGCAATTCTTCGATATGCACGTGGGCCATATCAACCGTCGACGGAGCCACCGACTTACGATTTTGGACTACCACAAGGCGTGGCAAGTATTCAATTTATAAGTTGCATGTACAAAATGTATTCAACAAATAAAATAATCTATACAGCAATTTATAACTTAAATTTTAATTGATAAACATATTAATACATTTATTTAAAAATAAATAAATATACTTACTAGCAGAATGCTTTCTCAAATAGAAGTCTTAAAAAACTGCGTCAGAGAATCTCAAAATGGAAATTTTCACTAAATTAATAAAGTAATGCTAAAATTATATTATTAGATACAAGCGTTCAAGTAATGTCAGTTTAAGGAAAACCTTAAAACTCGAATTAATTTTGAACATGTCTGCACGCGAAAAATTCGTTTATCAGCTAGCGCTTAGTGTGCCCTGATAGTCACATCTCACACAGCAAACAATGTTTCAGCGAAATGTTTGAGGAAACATTTCAAAGAATGCTTACTACAAGTTTGTGAAAATATTATAAAAAGTTTTCCAAAGCCTTTCTGAAATAATATTATGAAATATTTACAAAACCTTCCAGAAATATTTCATTAAATGTTCTTTTTGTGCAATAAATTATTTTTATGAATTTAAGAAAATATTTTTAAAACTTTAAGACAACATTTTTGTAAATTTTACATGAATTATTATAAAACCATTTCCTTATATATTCTATGAAATATTGCAGAAAGCCATAAACTATATTACGAACTATTACATACTTTTGATCAACTTATTGAGAAACTAAGCTGGAAGGTGTTTATTAATTATATTATTTCAAATTATTGATATGAAATATTTCATTCGAATATTGAAGAAATTTTACAACCATATTTTAGGAAATATTCGTAGACATCCATTATGTAATATTTCTCAAAAACTTAATGAAATCATTATGCAGGAAATATATTTTTGTAACACATGCACGATTTCCGCACTTTTTCGTGCATTTCAAGCGAACAAGAAGTTGCCGTTTACCGACCAACGACAAAAATGTTCTTTACCGCCCGCTCGGGGGGGCGGTAAAGACTTTTGAGTTCACTATAGCGTGCGTGAGTGCATGCATGCGTGCATGTTACAGCGTACGGTAAAGACTTTTAATTATTAAATTAAAATTAATTAAACTATTATATCTTTCATTTACCTGAAAAATTTTAATATACGATAATAATTATTTCATACGTGTACGTATGTATATATGGATGTGCGTGTCTATATATAAATCAATGTATGTGTAGATATACATATTTCATTTCTTAATGGAACAGGACGACAGTTGCACCGTGTCTATCGAAAAAATATTTTATGAATCGTACAACCAAAAATGTAAAGTAACGTAAAACAGTGGAAGAAATAGTAAAAAAACGTATAACCGTGTAATAAAACGTAACGAAACGTAAAAAAGTGTTAGATTTAGGACGTTTCATATTATATTTTCATATATTTTCTTACTTTTTTTTACGTTTTATTACTTTAGATTACGTTTTAACACTAAAAATTCAAGTCACTAAAGAAACTTCTGTACTGTAAAATATTCAAAAAAGAATTCTCTAAGTGTCAATGCTTCTTAAGTAACTTAGATTTTGTATTTTGTACATGTGAATTGGTTTGTATATGCGTCGCCAACTATCGGCGAAAAATTCAAGCTACATTTTTTTTCACGAAATTGCGACCCATAATAAGACATAAGGAAACATAATAAAACATAAAAATACGTATAACACGTGAAAAATGTAAAAATGTCCGTTTGCGTTTGCTTACATTTTCTTACGTTTGCTTACGCTTTATTACTTTTTTCATTTTCACTAGGGAGGGAGTACTATCGGTTTTGAATTAGTGTTCATATATCTCTGAAAGTTTCTATACTAGTATGTTTTGACCTCAAACTTTCTCATATAAATTTTTAGAAAGCTACACCAGCCCAGAAAAAAGATAAAAATTTTATATTTACGCTTTTAACACATAACCTTATGGGAGCACACGTTTCCTACAGTTGCAATCATGAAATTCATAAAAACTGCGGTTCCGATGGCACGGAACCTTCTCCCAAGGACCCAGCAACCGTAGAGGGCAAGTTATGGCTTAAGGATGATGCGAAAGCGATGTATTTGATGGCATCGTCGATGGAGCCTGAATAGCTTGACTGAGTGTTGGTACGTACAATATATAAAGCTATGTGGGATAGACTGTCGACAATTCACGAGCAGATAACGCAAACGCACAAACTCTTGCTCAGTCAGCGTTTTCTCGAGTACCCAATGCGCCCTTCGGACTGGGTTGTACAACACGTAGCCAAAGTTCAGAACCTTGCACGTCAACTTCTATACATCAGAGAGAATATTCCGGATATTTTCCCGCCAGTCTGTCGTTGAAATATCGAAATCTACGTACTGCTTAAAGCAGTGTAGAACCGACACGACAAACAGTAGAGCATGTGCAAGAACGATTGCACAAGGAAGAATCTTATTTAAACGCTGTAACTGAAAAGACATCTGCTTTGGCTGCTGTGTCGAGAAGGACATAGAAAGATGACTCTGACTCGAAGAAAAACAAAGGAAACAAAGCACATCGAGCGAAGAAGGACGTCCAGTACTATGTCTGTCAGGTAAGGGGACATTACGCTCGTAAATGCCCTGAACGAAGAGGCAAACAAAGTTCTAGTTAAGAGTCATGTGCGGCGAAGGATTACGCGCTTATAGCATCCAGTAGCAGTTCAAATTCAAGAAACTAGCAGATTGCTGATCAACCATAGGAGCCTGGATTACCTACAGTGGGGCTTCGGCTCACATTACCTACAGAAGGAAGTGGTTCTCTAATTACCGTCCGAGAATGGATAGCAGTACCATAGTCTTAGATAATAACCATGGGAGCGCAGATGTCGGCGATGGTACTGTCGCGATCAAAAAGCTCATAGATGGATGCTGGATACCGTCGCTTATTGAAAACCTGCTCCACGTTCCAGAGTTGAAAAAGAACTTACTGTCGGTGGGTGTTTGTACATCGCGAGGACTAGAACTACGTTTCAAGGAAGAATATGTGAGATTGATGCGAGAAGATATTCATGTTGCAATTGAAGTTAAGCAACTCAACAAGATTTGTCGCATATTTATCACTGTTGTCACTCGGTGTCAAGACGAAGTTAATGTGTCAACTGCGAATTTAAGAGAGTCGTACGAGCGCTTAGGACACATTAATGCACACACCATGAAGAAGTCTACGTCAAAAGTACAAGGTGTCCAGATAAAAGGAATTGAGGAGTTCTTCTGCGAGAGCTGCCAACTAGGAAAAGCGCACAGACTTCCGTTTAAAAAAAAGTCGAGAGACACACAGTCCCAGGTGAGTTTATACACAGTGATATGTGTGGACCCATGTCTGTTGACTCGCTAAAAGGATCACGCTTCTTCAAGGACGATGTAACTGGGTACCGTGAAGTATATTTCATAAGGCTGACGTACTGGACCGCTTCATTGAATTTGAAAGTAGAACCAGGAACAGATTTGAAAGGTCAGTGAGTACTCTACACAGTGAGAACAGTAGGGAGTATATAAATGTCAGATTCTACTAATACACCGGAGCAAAATGAGAAGGCTGAGTGAGACAATGGAACCATTGTCGAGAGTGGTCAAACTATCCTCCTGGTCAAAAACTTACCTGGTGTATTCTCGGCGGAAGTAGTGAACACTGCTGTGTATTTACTGAACAAGGTGTCTGCTTCGACTAATGACAGTACCAAAACATCGTATGAAGCTTGGACAACGAAGAAGACTGACCTGGGACATGTGAGGGTGTTCTGTTTCGATGCATTCATGCATGTACCCTAGCAGTTGACAAGAAAATTTGATACAAGACCAAAGAAAGCTGTTCTTGTTGATTACGAGGAGAAGGCATCCAACAGACTTTACTGTCCTTCCACGAGGACAATTAATGACTCCAGAAATGTGACTTTCAACGAAAGCACCCAGGAGTAATTATCGATGGTACAGAAAGTCTGAAGACATCGACCACGTTTTTCCGGCTAGCGTCGACGGTAAGTAAGAGGTTCAACTAGAGGCTGAGATTGTGGAACCTTCACAGAATGATGAGGTTGTTGAGCAATACGAGCCAGAGGTAGAGAACCAACCATTTGTAACTTCTCCTGCCGTTTTACCCAGACTTCTACGTGACAGATCTACCTTAAAGAAGCCTAAAAAGAACGATGTATATATGGCCGGGTACCCTTCAACTACCAGGAAGCAATAAGTGGTCCAGACGCTGACAGCTGGCAGAAGGCCATTAACGAGGAACTACAAGCCCATAAACGCAACGAGACATGGATGGTTGTCAACAGAGGCCTTGGGACAAGGACGATTGACTCCAAGTGGGTCCTCAAGGTCACCCAAAGACCAGATGACCAAATCCCAAAGTTCAAGGCTTGACTCTGTGCCAGGGGCTTCATGCAAATAGAGGGAGAAGACTACACGGAGACATTCGCACCAGTCGTGAGGTACGACTCTCTACGTGTGATGCTGGCTCACATAACTTAAAAAAATCTGAGAGATGGTTACCTTCGATATCCGTGCAGCTTTTCTGTATGGCCAACTTGAAGAAACCATCTACATGGAAGTGACTGAAGGTGTCCGTGTGTCAGTGCTAGTGAGTGTGAAAATAAGTGTGCTGTATGTATGTTGCGTAAGTCTCTCTACGAACTTGAACAATCTCAACGATGTTGAAACCTTAAGTTCAAGAAGTTTCTGAATATGTTTAACTTCGTAGAGAGTAGTGTTGATAAGTGTATCTTCATGGGTAGGTTTAAAGGTTATAAAGAGTTGCTGTCATTGTTTGTTAATGATGGTTTGTTAGCGTGCAAATCTAAAAAATTGATTAATTCATCTTGGTAATGCTGCGTGATAATTTTGAAATAACTACAGGTGATGCAAGTTATTTTGTCGGGATACAGATTGAACTTAATAGAAATAGTATGAGTATTTTCAAATCAAAGTGCGTGTATTATTCAAATAATTGAAAGATTTGGAATGAGTGTTGCAAAGCCTGTAAACGTGCCAGCTGTTCCTCATGTATATCTACACTCGGCAGATAAGGACAGCATGTGTGAGAGTAGAATACCCTACTGGGAAGCTGTCGGAAGTCTAATGTTCGTTGCCATTGTATCGCGTCCCGATATAGCCTATGCTGTGTGTATGCTTAGCAGATACCTAAACATTCATGATATAAACCATTGGAATGCGATAAAGCGTGTGTTTGCTTATCTCTCAGGATCTGTTAACGTAGGGATTGAGTATAGAAGGAGTGATAGTACGAATGACTTACTAGGATACTCTGAAGCAGATTTTGCAAGCGATCAAGAGACATGAAAGTCTATAACTGGTTTTGTGTTCTGCACGATCGGTTGCCCCGTCACCTGGTCATCACCGAGGCAAAAACTCGTGATGCTTAGCACAACTCAGTCAGAGTATGTAGCAGCGGCTACAGCAGCTCAAAAGGCAGTTTGGCTCAAGAGTCTGCTTGATGACATCGGATGTCAATATGACTCTGGTACCGTTGTTTTTATAGACAATCAAAGCGCTATTAGGCTTGCCAAAAATCCAGATTATCATAAAAGGACCAAGCATATTGACACCCGTTATCATTATCCGAGAGATAAGCATGAGAGTGGGGAAATTACACCTAAATATGTTCCATCGAAGTGTCAATTGGCCGATATCCTAACAAAACCTCTACACCGAGATAAGTTTGCCAGTATGTGTGGTGAACTAGGATTAGTAGCTAAAGAAGCTGTTAGCCCAAGAATCGGTGGAAGTGTTAAGGATAATGTTTCTGTGGCCCACTATTGGGGTTAGGTATAGTATGTACAGTAGGAGAGTAGACGGCATTCGCTGTCTCTCTCTACCAGCGCTTCCCTCGCGCCTCGCGTCTCGCGTTTCCGAGTATCGGAGTCGGAGCGCACGCGAACGCTCGTTAGTCAGCCACGAGACGGTAGCCTGAAAGCGTCTCTTTTGTACAGCATTTTATTCCTTCGTTTATTCTTATATTATTGTTCAGCATTACAGTTAAATAAGTGGCTCTTACCATTTGTCTCCCAATCCTCAACCCTACCTGTATAGTTGTTTAATATCACAGTCCAAATGTTGAATCAACAATTTAGAAAGCTAATATAAGCAAACGAATAAAAATGTTCACGATCACTCAACCATTTAAGTACGCGATTTGGCCTACAACGGAAGTAGAGAAAACGACCAAACACGCATTTGACTCACGGAATATCGATAGTACTCCCTTAGATTGATTTTCTACATGACATACTGATTGGTCCACGTTTTTCTAGAAATATAAAAAAAATCAGTTGTACTGTTACATCGTGTGACGTATCTTTTGATTGTACACGTAAGAAATAATCAAATTCGAGTTCGTTTAAAAAGTTATATTTATGAAAATTTTATAATATTTACCAAATTTTCATAAATATAACTTTTTTAAATGCACTTAACAACGTAATTGTATCAGTTACAAAATCTTATAAAATGCTTTCACGATCATTTTTGATTCATTCGATTAATAACTGATGCGTAAATATTTCGCAAGTGCATTCATTCGCTTAATCGCTTAATTTGTATAATATGTTTTTTCAATACATTTTAATATGAAAATCTATTGTAATACTTCCTGCAGGAGGAAACAAACGTCATATATAAATCTAAAGCTATAGCAATTTATCTCCTTAATACATGTTTATTAATTATTGTTGTATAATTTAATATATTAGAACAGATTTTTACTCATCAAAGTAAAGATCAAAACCTTAATAAAAAATTAAAATTATATTTATTAAAATGCAAAATATATAATAATTAAAAATTTACGTAATAATAATTTTTAATAAAAAAATTAATGTTTATTAAATGAAATTATACTATCAATGAGATGAAACAAAATTATTTGATTATTATAATATAATAATTCTCTATAATATAAATATTTTACAAAATTCTTTTCGTTTTTGCGTTGTCCAACATTCTTTGTTGTAAATTTTTGATTCCCCAAAAATTTCTTAGGATTCGGTCAAGTACAGAGAAGACATATAAAGAAAAGTACAATACAGAACTCTGCTTTACTAGCATCGTAGAAATATAGATAATATAATATAATTTTTTTAAATATTCTGGATTTTTTATAAATTATGTAGAATTTATTTTTATAATATTCAAATGCAATACAATATAATATAATATACTACACGGAGTTATTATTGTAACTATTAGTTGTAAAATGTAAGTAAAATTTCTTTAAGCGGGTAGTCGGCTTTATAAGCCGAAAAAAAGCGTTTCTTCAGCGATTTTTTTGAAAGGGAAGGAAATGATTGCGGTAAACGAAATTTTGAGAACATAATGTACTATATTTTAGCTTTAAAAAACAATTTTTGTTATTAAAAAATATTAAAATTTCTTCAAGTTATGACCATTTTACCGGAGCGCTTGGAGTCTGCACTTTCTAATCGGTGCCGATGATGGAGGTCTTGCGGTGCGTCTGAAACAGTCGAGACAACATTTTTTTAATTTTTATAAGTATCTTTTCTATATGAACTCAAAAAATACCGAAGAAGTTGTCAAATTCCAAATTTTTTCGAAGTTTGAATAAGTATTCACTTTTTTGAAAAAAAAATTCACTTTAAGTTGCAAAAAAAGTAGTTTAAATAATACTTTTGTCCAACTTTTTTAGTTCAAATAGAAGATAATTTAATACTAAAGCTAGATCACATTGATTTTTTTCGATCGGACGTATATTCTTTTTGCTATCACCGGCACCGTTTTCTAAAAATCGTAAAAAGGAATACTCGAGAAAACGCGCTTTAAAGTTTTCGTGCCAAAAAAATATAAGTTTTTGGGTACTTACAGTAATTAGAGGTTAATCAGCTATCCCTGGGCCATATATTAGTCCTTCCTCTTCTTCAAAAAACTCGTTTTGGCTGAGGGTTTCCAATCTTCGGGCTGTACGAGCCTTCTTGTTATAAAATAATGCGCACCGGTTCTCCCGCGTTATGCGCTCAGCATCGACGGCGTCAGCAAAATTTTTGCACTGCTGCCCGATGATGATATTGAGGAGCTGCATGGTGGAAAGTACAGCAGAGTAGCCCCAGTTAAAAATGCCTGCAGCCATATATGCTGCAATTTCGATGATTTTATAGCCGGAATTCAAATGTTTCGGACTTAGGCGCCACACAATCGAATTAAATGATTCGTTGGAATTTTGAGTGTGGCGGCCTAAGCACCGCCTCATTAAATCGTCATTAGAGAGTTCTTCATAAATTGGATGAATGTGCTTCTCCACGGTTTCATCGATTAATCTCGCCGGATGCTTGTAAGATGCAAGATTATTCGCCGCTTGAGCCTTGCGCCATTCGCAACAATTCTCGTCGCCTTCTGGACAATTTTCATGCCGACGAATTTCATCCGTGGAACAATAGTGGTGTAATGTTGCTATAATAGCTTTCTTCATACCTTTCACTGAATCAATATTTCGACGAATTGCCAGACCGTAGTATATCGTCAATTTCTTGATTACACTCTCCGTTAGCCGCGTCTTTCCTCCGAGTTTCTCGGTTTTTCTTTTATTACGTAAACAAGTCCCCATACGCTTTTGCACGTGTCCAAATTGCGATTTCCGAAATGGCGAGAAACACAGATATAAATTCAATAATGAGGTAGGAGTGCGCAGAATGAATAATGACATCATCGCTGCTTGCTGTCGTTAACTTCTGCTCACTGCGGCTCGTGTGTAAGTTTCCGTCGTCCGATGAAACACTTGTAAAACGATTGCCGTGAAATTTCCGCTTTCGCGGTTCTGCTGCACGCTGTCTTTTAGATCGCTCACCTTTCAGGTAGCTTGACATTTCGATGTATACTCGGCAAAATCAAAAGTGGAACTGAAAGCTGACGCTACAAACAGCAGTGTAGAAGCCGATACCGAGAGCTATAGTATACCGTTATATTGTATACCGTTCTCCCTACTATTACTCAACACAGACCTTCTAGAAACTCCAAATAATGTTTCAAAGGACAGTTGGACCTTTTCAGGTATATACGAGTATAGTCGAATAATAGAATACATCGAGGGGCGGAGCGCGCACGCTCGGGTCTGCCCGAGCATTCGCACCTGCTCGATGCTCGGCCACTAAAACTGGTCTAGCTTCGGAAATATATCGAATTGGCCTCTGAAATTTTGAAGACATATTCTTGGATAGTTTTGGAATAGATTTAAGACAAAAAAAATCGATTTGTTAAAGCCGGAAAAGCAGACTCCCCCCTTAAAGCATTTTAATGTTCCACCGTGGCGGAGTGGTTACAGCGCTGGAGTCTCACTCAGCAGTCGCCGGTTCGATTCCCAGTCACATCATTTTTTTTTAATTCTCTTACTATTTCAGTTATTTTAATAAAAAGTTTTAATCATAAAATATGTCACGTATTTGCGATGTATATTAATATTAACATTATCTAATAATGTTAAATAATAATAATAAATCTATGTTCTACAAATCAAATAAGAAATATTTCTAAAAGGTTTTCTGAATATTTCGTGGAATATTTATAGTAATGTGAATAGAGCTTTCGGCTTGTGTCACCTAAACATTTCCATAATATTTTTGAAACTATTTCTAACAACATTCACGTATTCTTTCAGAAACCTTTCAAATATTTAAAAAATATTATATTTGAATAACAAATATTCCAGAAATATTTCATGAAATATTTCAGAAATATTTCATGCTGTGTGGAAACCCACTTTCCTTTAGTAACTTTTTGAGAAACATATCCAAAATGTTTCACGAAATATTTTTGTAAGTACTTGGAACGGATATAACAACATTTCAAAAAGCTTTCATTGATATATTTCTGGAAGGATTCAAACCTTGCATGAAACCTTGCTATAACCTTGCTGTAACATTGTGCTGTGTGGCGTGTGTGTTAATCTTGCACAAAATGTTATTTAATCGTTACAATTATTTTCAAAATATTTAACTCTTTTGTTTGGATAGATGATAAACCAATAACACTATTAGGAATGAAAATTAAACATAATTATTTGCTATAAAATTCGAAATGAAAATGTCGCATCGACAAAACAATGCATATGGAGAAAAATCATGCATATAGCGATACTGATTTTTTTTAATAACTTGAAAATAAAACTCTTTTTGTAAATCTATTGATTGGTATTTGTTTAAAAACACGTAAAACAACAAATTACTATGTAAGTATTTAAAATTTAATTCAATAATGAACATATATACTTCAAGTCTATTTTAGACTCTACCGCTAAAAATTATATTTGGAGCTTATTTTTAGTTAAATAAGCTATTGGAAATATTCGATACGAACATTTTAAAATCAACAATCCATTTCCTATCTATTTTTACGACAAGCATTAGAGGATTAACAATCTTTAAAAAAATTGCTTCGCGTTGTTTAAAATACATAGATGGAATGAAATCAGGAGCAATTTAAGAAATTTCGGTTATTGCTTTATTAAAGAGAAAGCTTTGTAACGATTAAATTTAAATGTTTCAATCTGAGACTTTGATAAAGACCATAGCCGGATAAGATATAAGATTTTGAGTTACGCATTTGGCTAAAATTTGCACATATGTTAAGCATCACTAGAAAATACTTTAAAAATTTTTTCAGCCCTTAATACCCCTTTATAGATTTTGTACGGACTATAATGTTTTTATCAGTTTTATATTTTGCTCTCGAAAAGGCTGTAGTCGGTTAGCAATCTTAAATTTCCCTTCGCGGTGTCGGAGTTTTTGAGTATTTTTTCTCAATTTGTATTGCAAAACCATCATTTTTAAGATTTTTTTCTCCCCACCTCCCTCTCCTTATGAGCTAGTCTTAAAAATGTGTTTTTTACTCTTTTATTTCTTTCTCTGGCTGCTCGCGATCGCTTGGGCTTAAACTACTAGGGCATCTTCACTTTTTATCACAAAATTTGAGGAAATTTTTCCAAGATACCTTCATCGGCAAACATAACCTCAAAATTGTATTTTAAAACTTCAAACCTTTGTTTCACTAATTCACATGTGTTAAAAAATCTAAAAGAAAATTTTATTTATGTCCCTTTTTTGCTTGTTACTAGTGGGAATTTTTTCAGAATTTTTAAAAAGGTGCGCAATACTTAAAACCCTGAGAAACTATTTTTTTTCTCATTTTCTCGCTATTTTTCACACTTAAAACAGGTCAAAAATAGGTCACACTATCTTAGTTTACATCCACATAAAAAGTCAGAAAAATTGCTTTGCTGACTTAAAAAGCACATATTTAAAGCTATTTATAGCTCTGATATTGGTTAAAATATACTATAACGGTATACGCCCAAGCTTAACTGTTTCTACTTATAATGTTTACTTAATTAGTTCAAATAATCCGTGAGAAATACTGAATTGTAGGTGTCGCTTCGATCTATACTCGGAGGTAATAAAGCTCGTGTCCTACTACTGGCTATTTATTCATGCTGTGTTCTTAATATTTGTTCCATTTCTGCTTTTTGTGCTAAAGCTTTTTACTATATATATATATATATGAGTCATCCTTTGATAGAAGGACACCCTCTAAGTCCAAGACTATAGAACATTTAATAAATCGTGAGTATGCTTAAAAATTTCCTCTTACTATCTATTTTTTGTTATTGTGTGGCGTTTTAATAAATCCAATATGGCGGCTCAAACTTGGAATGTTCGTAAAAATTTTCCGAAATTTGACGGCATCTCGTTCAATATTGATGCTAAATTTTCTTTTAGGCCAGATATCAATTCAGCGTTGAATTTAACATAAATATATGGCATCATGTTCAAGATCAAATTCATGTTTTGAAGGTCAACATTTTTTTCTCGAAATTTTGCAAAATTTTGGATTTTGAAAGTTATTAAATTAAGATTAGATTAACAAGCGTTTCATACTCAGTATGAGTTTTGAAGTTTGATCTGATCTTATCAGCTGCTTTCAAGGTCGCTGAAGGTTAAAATGTACTTTTTCAAAAAAGTGTAAAACAGAAGTTTCAGAAAATTCAGTAAGGCATCTCAAGGCCATCTATTTTTCATCAAGAATTCACAGTTAAAAATTCATGTTCTAAATCCAAAATTTTGCAAAAATTAAAAAAAAGATTTTGCCTTGAATGACCTTGAAAACATGAATTTGATCTTGCACGCGATACCACATATTCATGTCAAATTAAACGCTGAATTCATTTCTCGTCTCAAAAAGATTTCATCATCAATATTGAGCAAGATAACGTTAATTTTCGAAAAATCTTTACGAACATTCCAAGTTTGAGCCGTTATATTGGTTTTTAGGATGGAAAAGCAATTTTTCTGACATTTTATGTGGATATAAGCTAAGAAAGTGGAGGACAAGATGAATAGTGCGAAAAAGATGTAAACCCATTTGTATGACCTATTTTAAGTGTGAAAAATAGCGAAAAAACGAGAAGAAAGTAGTTTATTGGAATTTTGAGTATCGTGAACCTTTTCAAAAATTGTGAGAAAATTCACACAAGTATAAAAGAAAACAAGGAAAACAAAAAAAAGTTTTTTTGGTTTTATAACACATGTGAATTAGTACAAAATTTTTTTGGAATTATAAGATACAATTTGAGGTTATGTTTACCGATGAAGGTATCTTACAAAAAATTCCTAAAATTTTGTGATAAAACGGGAAGCTACACTGAAAGCTTCAGTTCTAACGTCCGTGAATAGCCAAAGCAAGAAATGAAAGAGTAATAAATACATTTTTAAGTCTAGCTTATACTGTTTGGGGGAACGGGGGGGGGGGGGGCAAAGAAAATCTTAAAAATTATATTTTTATAATACAAATCGAGAAAAAATACTCAAAAAGTCCGATGACGAGAAGGCAAATTTCCGTCGCTCATAATCCATCGTCAATAATCCATCATTCATCGCCCATAATCGATCGCCCATCGTTCATCATCCATTGCACATCATCCATCGCCCATTGCTCATCATCCATCGCCCGTCGCCCGTAATCCATCGCTTGTCGCCCATAATGCATCGCTCATCGTCCATAATTTATCGCCCATCGTCCATCATCCACTACAAATCATCTATGGCCTATCGCCCATCATTCATCGCTGATCATCCGTCGCCTATCATTCATCACCCATCATCCATCCTCCATCGTCCGTAATCCATTGCCCATCGCCGATAATCCATCGCCCATCGCTCATCATCCATCGCTCATCGCTCATCATCCATCGCCCATCGCCCATGGTCCATCATCCATGACCCATAATCAATCGCCCATCGCCCATCGCCCATAACCCATCGTCGGTTGCCCATAATCCATTGCATCCATCGTATCCCTTCGTTTATGAATAAATTCGTTGTTCATAAACTCGAACAAAATTACAAAATTTCGAAAATAATTTATTTGTAAAAGTAGTATGCATTTATTGTATTCGTTAATAAAATTTAATCAACAATTATAGAGTAACCAAATTTATTATTGTCAATTGAAAATTTAAATCCTTATTTTAAATCCTTATATCTTGACATATTAAAAAGTAGACTTTTCAATTTGATCTTTCACCACAGAATTAAATAGAGCCAATAATTTCATATTGGAACAATTAATAAGTTTTGAGGAAGCGAACTAACAATGATTTGGCAGCGGTTTTCTCTTTTATACACTATTCGTATACTCTTTCTAGGCCATTTTTGAACAACTAAACCGTTTTCTATATATTACAAAAATAATAATTTATCGGTGTACCCGAACCATTTAATTTTGAAAATAATGGGTGCACACACATTCATCACCTCTATGGTTGGAGGTGAATGGGCCACCCTTCGTTTTCTATATATATGTTCAAACGAATAAGAACATTGGGAGTTAAAGGCATAATAAAATAATTTGTTTCTTCTAATACAGGCCTATGGGTATTAAGCTTCTATTTTAGGGAGCAGAAAGTAACCTCAAAAGTTTAATCAAAATCAATAACCCGTAATCCTTGGACTGTCAACGATAGTTGACTAATTAATACCTTTTATAATAATAGATTTTAATGTTCTATTTAATTTAAAGGTATTAAATCCACTTGATGCTATCTGCAATCAACCACGCGAAGATGCTGTTTGTGTAAGTCAACTAAAAAATGCGCGTTCTATTGATGAGGGTTTACTTCAAGAACGTCCGGATGTTAAAATCTTTTTACCATTTCGATTTCTCTTTTATCGACCAGAGGAAGTTTTCCAACCGAACACATACAACCGTTACTTAGGTAAGATATAAATATTTAATGTTTCCTTTTAATAACTTGTACTATTGTGTCATTACGATTATATTTCAATTTGCATACACAATTTTCACACGTGCTATTAATAGTACATTATGTAACAAAGGAATAAAGTCGAAGATTATTCCCGAGGACAGTAATCACCCGAGGGAATACTCGACTTTATTCCCGTGTTACATATAGAACTTTATTCCCAACTTAAGGGGACAGGCCTGGGTTACACTCAAAGAAATACTTTTTTTAAGAGTCCAGAAAACTTTTTATGTTTAAAAGCAATTATTCTTGACATGTATTACAAAATTAGCGGAGTACTTTTGTGTTAAAATTTTTTTTATTATTCTTTTTCGTAAATTTAATCAACTTTAAAAAGAAAATTAAAAAGATTTTTTGAAAAATCGATTGGATAAAAATAATTGTCGAAAAAATATTTTCGTTCATCATGTCACCTAGAATCGAATGAGCAAGTTCCTTTAATAAATATTGTATTGAAAATAGTGATTTATTGTGACGTGGAGGATCAACATTTTGAGGTTTTATAACGGTAAAATTAAAATTATTTTAATTTAATTTTTTTTTATATTATTGTGTTTTAATAACATAAAAATTTTCAGATTAATTGCTTTTAAATATAAAAAGTTTTCTGGACTCGCAAAGAAAAGTATTTATTGGGTTTAACCCAGGCCTACCCCCTTAACTGTGGTCACTTTATTGACTTAAATAGAGAGACTTCCGATAAGAACTAGAATTTATTGAAAATGTATATTAATATAAAGAAAGGCAATGAAAACAAATGCACTTGCGGTAAAAAAATTGCTGAAAAAAGTGATAGCTATATGCGGTAAAAAAGTAAGTTTGCGCACTACGCTGATGTTAACAAACAAAACTAAATAACATTCGGGATAGTCTTTTGTCTTCCTCTTTTACAAGTGACACACTGTGATAGTGAAATGTCGTTTCACCCGGTCACGTCTCACGCGTGAGTCCCTCGACTCTGGTGACTCGAAGTTAAATCAGAGTCTAGTCCGGTCGACCGTAACGAGTCGATGTTTTTAGGATGATCATAACCACCACGACCAAAACAAACCGGCTATACGCAAAAACCCACTTTTTCTATAATTTAATAAATGTATCAACATTTGATTAATCATATAAAAAATTAGATATTTTAGAGAAATTAACAAGTATATGAATAATCATGTATTTCTTAACAATACATTATTTTCGTAGCATTATTCCCATTTTTAGTGGAAATAAAAAATGTACACAAACGTAGAAAAACGTAGACAACCCTGTTAAAAATAATATATTAATTTTTACGTGTAATATTACATACACATTTACACACGCACTCACAAACACATGCATGCACGCGTGTAGTCACGCACACGCGCACGCTCACGTACACGTACACGCACACGCCCATACATATGTTCACGCACACACGCATACACACACGCGCAAGCTTACCCACATGCATACACAGACAGACACACCCTGATACAAACATTGGATTAGTATGTATTAAAAAAAGGTAATCCAGGGAAATTGGAAAATGCGCTTCTGAATTTCTACATTAAAACGGATTAACTTTAATGGTATAAGTTGAAGACCTATGTACTAATAGTACATTGTGTAACTAGTGCGGCATAGTGGCCAACGCACACGGGCGCATTGGCGCACGAGTGTAGTGAATGCACGAGTTTCACAAACTATTTTTTTATCGTAAGTGCTACACCGACATATACTGCGCGGGGCTTCTGTGTACGCTAAATGGTCAAAGGATACTGCGGGTGTTATTTCCTATAACGCACTCGGCAGCATGACATAATGAAAATAACGTACGCTTTAGCGACACTACAGGTGTTATTTCCTATGACGCTGTCGAGTGTGTTATGGTAATAACACCCGCAGTGTGTTATTGACCATTTATCGTACGCAAAACCGTCACGGTATATGTCATTTTTCTAGCACAAATGATGAAAAACTTTTTAAATCGTATTACTTTACGTATAAACCCAATTAAAAACTATTAGAATAGCAATTTAGCGGTCCGATTGAAACATATTCGATTTTTTTCTTTTTAAATACGATTTGATTGGATATTATGAAATATTACATTAATCGGATGTAACCCTTTTTTTAATTTATTTTAATCTGGTTTAATCTGGTTTAATCTGGTTTAATCTTGTTTATCCATTTTATTCGATTGAAAAATATAATCCAATCTAATCTTTTTATTGATATTGATTTGTATTTAAATTTTTTACATATTATTATATTTATCTGAAACAAATTTTTTTATTAAAATTATTTGATGGCTGTATTTAAAATCTTGACGTGACTGGGAATCGAACCGACGACCGCTGCGTGAAACCCCAAGTCTGTGACCGCTCCCCTACGGAAAAACTATAAATTAAATGAAAAAAATCTGACTTATAATCTTACATTTACTTTTACTAATCCTGACACAATCTTACATATACATTTACTAGTCCTGAAAATATTTCTATATTTCGTAATAATATAATAAATTTCCACAAAGATGGATTAAAAATATATTTTCTTAAAATCGATATATTTAAAATAAAATATTTTTGCATTAGTATTGTAAGTAGGGTGCCGGTAAAATAGATTTCTCATTCTACATCTACGGTATTCGACAAAGATATACCAAATTTAGAGAAATTATATAATTTACTGTAAAGAATGTCCAAATACTACATAAAAATCGAACATCGAAATCGAAAATCGAAAAATAAAATAGATTTTATTGAATGTTTTAGCAAATGTGTATTTTATGATTTTCGATTTTTTCGCCATGTTCCAATATTTTTAATGATACAATAATTACAAATTTGGTTATACGTTATATGTCTTCCAGTAATCTGTATATTTCCAAAAATTTTGTTTGACTAATAATTGTATCCACTGAAATAAAATTATAAAGAAATATTAGTAAATATACATTAGTGAATGAATTTTTCACAAAACTAATATTTATTACCTTAACACTTCTAAATGATTTTTCTAATATATGTATGGACAATGAATGATTCTTAATTTACGCATTTTTATTATAAAAATTATAAAAAATTTAAACGTTTATATTACGTTTAAAAAGTTACATATTTTCCCGAGTAGACAAATACGTAAGGCGCCGTCAGACACTGATTAGGATCCCAATCAGACTGATCAGTTCCTAATCAGGATGTTGACGCTTTTCCTCTCTGGTTCTGATCAAGGGTCCCTGATTAAAATATAATACGATTTCAAATGGTAACAAGAAGTACGTACATATTTATTTAACGATCTAAATGTGTAATACAAATAAATTCTATTATTTTCTATTATTTTCAGCAATTATTTCTATATTATTAAATATAACTATCTTTAGTTGGAATTTGCCACATTAAAGAAATGTATAAAAATAATAACCTCTTTAAATAAATAATTTTATCTTATACATCAAATTTCTTTTTTAATCAAATGTTGTTTTGATTCATTAATTTCATTATTGTCTCCTACTCATAATATTTTTTTAAAAAGTATATATATCGTATATCTATTTATATTAGCGACGTATGAATACGTGATCTCACAGATGCCACATTGCTATGAAAATAAGTCGGAAATGGTTAAAAAAATAGTTTTTTCTTAATACTATTTGAAATCGTACTATAATATCCTGATCAGGACCTGCTGCGTATATACTCGGATAACCGTAATTAGACACTCTTGATCAGGACTTGACATGACAATTAGCGTTACCATCATGATCAGATATACTGATCAGGAGCTGATGACCAATAAGGATCTCCTGATTTGACTTGCACTCAGGATTTATTCTAAAATAATGCGGGCATATAAAAATAATTTAAGCCAAATGTCCAAGTTTTTAAATTAGAATTAAATTGTAATTTAAAAATTTGGACAAACCCGAAAAGAATCGGATGAATTCTGACCTTTTAAGTCACCAAAAACACTGGAAAAGCTCTGGAGATCGGTTACGCGCGGGTTTTCGGGGTCGCTGATCTCAAATCTGGAGTCAGAATTTCCAAATTCAAAATGGAGGATCAAATATCGCGACTATCGTTGCCAAGAGCCATAGCCATAGTTGACCAAAATCTTGGAAATGGTCTTTTAAGTCGTCACTTGGAAGTTTCCCGATTCTCCGAGCTCGAATCTGCAGTCAAATATTCCAAGTACAGAATACCTATTGACCCACCCAATATGTTACAAAATGACGGATGTAATATAGCAGCTAGTCTTACATAAAGAACCTCACTTTGACTTCTTATGAAAACGTTGTCGTTGCTCCTGAAACGATCGTTTATATGACTTGCGCCTATAGACAGTCGATACGTTATGTCTATGCAGAGACCAGCAGTAGTCCGCCATCATCCGCTCATCCCACCTACCTTGAAAATGCCGCTCCTTTTGTTTGAAATCCTGATGAAAGCGTTCACCCATTTCTTCGCTGAATGCGCCATTATTCTCAGGAAAGTAGTCTAAATGAGAAAACAAAAAGTGCAATTTCATACTCATCAGGTACCCTAATTTTTGGAAATTCGTTAGCATCGTAGATACAATAGATTTGTACTTTGGATCTCGATAGTTTCCTAAAAAATTGTCTGTGACACTTTTGAAGCTCATCCAAGCATCTTTTTGTACGGGTGTCATGGTTTTTACAAAATCATCGTCTTTCATAAGTTTTCTAATATCAGGCCCAACAAATATGCCTTCTTTAAGTTTAGCATCCGACAAATGCTTAAACTTGAATGCAATGTACTGGAAACATTCGCCTTCTTTGTCTAAAGCTTTAGTAAATTGCTTCATAAAGCCAAGCTTGAGATGCAATGGAGGCAATAGGATTCGACGGGTGTCGACAAGACTCTCATGAATGACATTGTGTTCACCAACCTTCATCTGGATTCTTTGTGGCCAATTTTTCTTTACCCAGTGCTCCTGTCGGGAACGACTGTTCCAAAGGCAGAGAAAACACGGATGTCTCGTGTTTCCCGACTGCAAACCTACTCAAATATTTATCATTTTGAAGTCACCACAAATCAACCATTTGTGCTCATTATAATAATTGACTTTTTCAAGAAGAAATTGAAAGCTTTCGTACGATTCTTTCAATACCGTGGAATGGCCAATGGGAATTGCCGCATATTTATTTCCATTATGAAGCAGTACTGCTTTAAGACTATCTGTTGAAGAATCTATAAAGAGTCGCCAGTTCTCCGGCTTATAAACTTCTTCTATCTCATATAAACTAATCAAACCTTTAATATCGTTGCAATATACAAGGGAATTCTCTTTAGTAAAATACTTCACGAACTTATTATCTCTTTTCCTGTAGTCGGAAATTTTTGTCCCAGGGGATAGAAGATTTCTTTCTTTGAGTCTGGAAGCGCATAGCTCTGCCAAATCTTTACTCAAATTCAATTCCCGCACAAAATCATTCAGAGCATTTTGATCAAAAAGTTGCGGTTTTCCGTCGTCAAAAGAAAATTCATCGTCACTGCTTTCGGCCTTGTCACTTTCAATCGTTTGCCTTTCTTGCTCCGCTTGTGGCTGAGGAACAGTATTTGTATTCCGTTCTATTTTTCCAATTTTTAGTGGTGTTACACTAAGCACCTTAGGATACACAAGCAAATGTTTATTTGTATGGTTTCTACCAGTTATATCACATCCACAAAAGTAGCAGTCATCATCATGATTTCTAGGTTCACGCCACACTACTGTTTCAATTACAACATCCTTTTTTATACTATTCCAGTTTTTCAAAGTTCGGCGACAATCTTCACAAATAGAATTAGGAACCCAGGGTTTATTTAGATTTCTCATAGGCGTTTGATAACATTCTTCGAACTGTGCTCTTATTGTATCACTGATGTTTCTACGGTAAGTTTCTGCCTCAAACTTTCCGCAAACATTGCAAAATTTATTAACTTTATTTGCGCACGGGATTCTCGACATTGTAGATGACTAATCCGTTAGCCTGTCGCTCAAACACGATCTCTAACACGGAAAGTCTTATGTTTCTTGAAAGCACTGAGTGATCTACACTGGATGTACATCAGATCCATACATGCACACTACGACGTTAATGTATCTAATACCGTATTGATTTATTTATGGGTTGATGACTAATCCGTTAGCCTGTCGCTCAAACGCGATCTCTAACACGGAAAGTCTTGTTTTTCTTGAAAGCACTGGCTGATCTACACTGGATGTACATCAGATTCATACATGCACACTACGACGTTAATGTATCTAATACCGTATTGATTTATTTATGGGTTGATGACTAATCCGTTAGCCTGTCGCTCAAACGCGATCTCTAACACGGAAAGTCTTGTTTTTCTTGAAAGCACTGGCTGATCTACACTGGATGTACATCAGATTCATACATGCACACTACGACGTTAATGTATCTAATACCGTATTGATTTATTTATGGGTTGATGACTAATCCGGTAGCCTGTCGCTCAAACGCGATCTCTAACACGGAAAGTCTTGTTTTTCTTGAAAGCACTGGCTGATCTACACTGGCTGTACATCAGATTCATACATGCACACTACGACGTTAATGTATCTAATACCGTATTGATTTATTTATGGGTTGATGACTAATCCGTTAGCCTGTCGCTCAAACGCGATCTCTAACACGGAAAGTCTTGTTTTTCTTGAAAGCACTGGCTGATCTACACTGGATGTACATCAGATTCATACATGCACACTACGACCTTAATGTATCTAATACCGTATTGATTTATTTATGGGTTGATGACTAATCCGTTAGCCTGTCGCTCAAACGCGATCTCTAACACGGAAAGTCTTGTTTTTCTTGAAAGCACTGGCTGATCTACACTGGATGTACATCAGATTCATACATGCACACTACGACGTTAATGTATCTAATACCGTATTGATTTATTTATGGGTTGATGACTAATCCGTTAGCCTGTCGCTCAAACACGATCTCTAACACGGAAAGTCTTATGTTTCTTGAAAGCACTGAGTGATCTACACTGGATGTACATCAGATCCATACATGCACACTACGACGTTAATGTATCTAATACCGTATTGATTTATTTATGGGTTGATGACTAATCCGTTAGCCTGTCGCTCAAACGCGATCTCTAACACGGAAAGTCTTGTTTTTCTTGAAAGCACTGGCTGATCTACACTGGATGTACATCAGATTCATACATGCACACTACGACGTTAATGTATCTAATACCGTATTGATTTATTTATGGGTTGATGACTAATCCGTTAGCCTGTCGCTCAAACGCGATCTCTAACACGGAAAGTCTTGTTTTTCTTGAAAGCACTGGCTGATCTACACTGGATGTACATCAGATTCATACATGCACACTACGACGTTAATGTATCTAATACCGTATTGATTTATTTATGGGTTGATGACTAATCCGGTAGCCTGTCGCTCAAACGCGATCTCTAACACGGAAAGTCTTGTTTTTCTTGAAAGCACTGGCTGATCTACACTGGCTGTACATCAGATTCATACATGCACACTACGACGTTAATGTATCTAATACCGTATTGATTTATTTATGGGTTGATGACTAATCCGTTAGCCTGTCGCTCAAACGCGATCTCTAACACGGAAAGTCTTGTTATTCTTGAAAGCACTGGCTGATCTACACTGGCTGTACATCAGATTCATACATGCACACTACGACGTTAATGTATCTAATACCGTATTGATTTATTTATGGGTTGATGACTAATCCGGTAGCCTGTCGCTCAAACGCGATCTCTAACACGGAAAGTCTTGTTTTTCTTGAAAGCACTGGCTGATCTACACTGGCTGTACATCAGATTCATACATGCACACTACGACGTTAATGTATCTAATACCGTATTGATTTATTTATGGGTTGATGACTAATCCGTTAGCCTGTCGCTCAAACGCGATCTCTAACACGGAAAGTCTTGTTTTTCTTGAAAGCACTGGCTGATCTACACTGGATGTACATCAGATTCATACATGCACACTACGACGTTAATGTATCTAATACCGTATTGATTTATTTATGGGTTGATGACTAATCCGTTAGCCTGTCGCGCAAACGCGATCTCTAACACGGAAAGTCTTGTTTTTCTTGAAAGCACTGGCTGATCTACACTGAATGTACATCAGATTCATACATGCACACTACGACGTTAATGTATCTAATACCGTATTGATTTATTTATGGGTTGATGACTAATCCGTTAGCCTGTCGCGCAAACGCGATCTCTAACACGGAAAGTCTTGTTTTTCTTGAAAGCACTGGCTGATCTACACTGAATGTACATCAGATTCATACATGCACACTACGACGTTAATGTATCTAATACCGTATTGATTTATTTATGGGTTGATGACTAATCCGTTAGCCTGTCGCTCAAACGCGATCTCTAACACGGAAAGTCTTGTTTTTCTTGAAAGCACTGGCTGATCTACACTGGATGTACATCAGATTCATACATGCACACTACGACGTTAATGTATCTAATACCGTATTGATTTATTTATGGGTTGATGACTAATCCGGTAGCCTGTCGCTCAAACGCGATCTCTAACACGGAAAGTCTTGTTTTTCTTGAAAGCACTGGCTGATCTACACTGGCTGTACATCAGATTCATACATGCACACTACGACGTTAATGTATCTAATACCGTATTGATTTATTTATGGGTTGATGACTAATCCGTTAGCCTGTCGCTCAAACGCGATCTCTAACACGGAAAGTCTTGTTTTTCTTGAAAGCACTGGCTGATCTACACTGGATGTACATCAGATTCATACATGCACACTACGACGTTAATGTATCTAATACCGTATTGATTTATTTATGGGTTGATGACTAATCCGTTAGCCTGTCGCTCAAACGCGATCTCTAACACGGAAAGTCTTGTTTTTCTTGAAAGCACTGGCTGATCTACACTGGATGTACATCAGATTCATACATGCACACTACGACGTTAATGTATCTAATACCGTATTGATTTATTTATGGGTTGATGACTAATCCGTTAGCCTGTCGCTCAAACGCGATCTCTAACACGGAAAGTCTTGTTTTTCTTGAAAGCACTGGCTGATCTACACTGGATGTACATCAGATTCATACATGCACACTACGACGTTAATGTATCTAATACCGTATTGATTTATTTATGGGTTGATGACTAATCCGTTAGCCTGTCGCTCAAACGCGATCTCTAACACGGAAAGTCTTGTTTTTCTTGAAAGCACTGGCTGATCTACACTGGATGTACATCAGATTCATACATGCACACTACGACGTTAATGTATCTAATACCGTATTGATTTATTTATGGGTTGATGACTAATCCGTTAGCCTGTCGCGCAAACGCGATCTCTAACACGGAAAGTCTTGTTTTTCTTGAAAGCACTGGCTGATCTACACTGAATGTACATCAGATTCATACATGCACACTACGACGTTAATGTATCTAATACCGTATTGATTTATTTATGGGTTGATGACTAATCCGTTAGCCTGTCGCGCAAACGCGATCTCTAACACGGAAAGTCTTGTTTTTCTTGAAAGCACTGGCTGATCTACACTGAATGTACATCAGATTCATACATGCACACTACGACGTTAATGTATCTAATACCGTATTGATTTATTTATGGGTTGATGACTAATCCGTTAGCCTGTCGCTCAAACGCTATCTCTAACACGGAAAGTCTTGTTTTTCTTGAAAGCACTGGCTGATCTACACTGGATGTACATCAGATTCATACATGCACACTACGACGTTAATGTATCTAATACCGTATTGATTTATTTATGGGTTGATGACTAATCCGTTAGCCTGTCGCTCAAACGCGATCTCTAACACGGAAAGTCCTGTTTTTCTTGAAAGCACTGGCTGATCTACACTGGATGTACATCAGATTCATACATGCACACTACGACGTTAATGTATCTAATACCGTATTAATTTATTTATGGGTTGATGACTAATCCGGTAGCCTGTCGCTCAAACGCGATCTCTAACACGAAAAGTCTTGTTTTTCTTGAAAGCACTGGCTGATCTACACTGGCTGTACATCAGATTCATACATGCACACTACGACGATCATGTATCTAATACCGTATTGATTCAGATTTCAAACAAAAGGAGCGGCATTTTCAAGGTAGGTGGGATGAGCGGATGATGGCGGACTATTGCTGGTCTCTGCATAGACATAACGTATCGACTGTCTATAGGCGCAAGTCATATAAACGATCGTTTCAGGAGCAGCGACAACGTTTTCATAAGAAGTCAAAGTGAGGTTCTTTATGTAAGACTAGCTGCTATATTACATCCGTCATTTTGTAACATATTGGGTGGGTCAGTAGGTATTCTGTACTTGGAATATTTGACTGCAGATTCGAGCTCGGAGAATCGGGAAACTTCCAAGTGACGACTTAAAAGACCATTTCCAAGATTTTGGTCAACTATGGCTATGGCCCTTGTCAACGATAGTCGCGATATTTGATCCTCCATTTTGAATTTGGAAATTCTGACTCCAGATTTGAGATCAGCGACCCCGAAAACCCCCGCGTAACCGATCTCCAGAGCTTTTCCAGTGTTTTTGGTGACTTACTATGGATCGTGGTAATCATAACCGCCATTTTGGATCCGCCATTTTGAATTCGGAAATTCTGACTCCAGATTTGAGATCAGCGACCCCGAAAACCCCCGAGTAACCGATCTCCAGAGCTTTTCCGGGATTTTTTGTGACTTACTACGGATCGTGGTAATCATAGCCGCCATATTGGATCCGCCATTTTGAATTCGGAGATTCTAGCTCCAGATTTGTGATCAGTGACCCCAAAAACTACCTGGTATGCATTTGCAAGCGGTTTGACAGCAATATCAGGAAGAGTTTGTTTATCCGAGTATAAACGGGGCTATGGGATAGGATGTCTAGTAGATAAGAAACTCTGATACATTACAGATTGAAATCGATATATCACGAGAAGGAAAAGTCGAATCGAAACAAGCGAAAATGAATTTTGAAGAGCAAGACTAGTACTTTCAGATGCCGCTGGTCGTTTTGTATTAAAAAATCAGTTGGCGGCATAACATAACCTCAAAAACAGCCAAAAACGGTGATTTTTGCACTTTTAGGTTAGGATATCTCGAAAACCTGAGGTGATAGAGCAATTCTGAGGCCGGATTTGGATTCAGCGTGCCAAAAACCTTCGGAAAAGTATGGTCTGGTCTCTGGGTTAAAAATCTTGTCGGCCTGTGTAATTATATTGTGTTTTTTTATAAATTCGTATATTATATTCTAAATTATTCTCTCAAAAACTTTTGCTATATTACATATTAACGAAATCGGTCTGTAGTTAGTGGCATTATGTTTATCTCCGGATTTGTATATAGGCACTATTTCGGCTTTTTTCAGTGCATTTGGCCAAGTAGCTTGCTCTATACATGATTTAATTATATGACACAATAATGCAGCAATATGTTTAAAAATTATTTTGAGTGTTTTAGCATTTATTTTATCAACACCTCCGCTATTCAATTTTAGAGAATTTATTACACTTGTCACCTCATATGCACTTGTTAGATTTATAAACATTGAATTTTCATTCATCTATGGTGATAATTCTGTTTCTATTGGCTTGTTTATCTTTTTACTAAGTTTTTGACCAATTTCACAAAAATATTTATTCATAGTATTAGCTATGTTCACTTTATTTGAAATCTTAACATTATCAACCTGTATATAATCTATTCATATATTCGTATGATTTGATTTTAATTTTTTTCCTAGTTTTGCGTTTATAATTTCCCATCATTTTTTTGAATTGCGTAAGTTATTTTGAAGTAGAATTTGTTCGTATTTAACTTTTGCATCTAAAAGTACATTGTCTAAAATTTTCGCATACTTTTTATACTCACTTTTTAAATGTTCATTATCACAATCCATTGGCCATAGATTATATAACAATTCTTTCGTTTCACATGATTTCATAGTAGCCTTAGTAATCCAGCCTTTTCTACCTCTATTCTTATCTTTATTTATTGTTTTAGCCATTTCTATACACTGGACCATCTCTATATTTGGATTTTGTATTGACATAATTTCATTCAAATTTCTAGTAGCAGCCGTATTCTTTAATTTGTAGTAATTTAATGTTATTTGTGGATATTTACTGTCAATTTTAATTTAATATATGTCAAGAAACAATGGATAGTGATTTGTTAACGAATTTTTTAGCTTGTAGGTTTTTGTTCTTAGATCGTTAGTTTTAATAAGACATTGTCAATACAAGAACGTTTGCAATTGTCAATCGGAGGCCTTGTAATACCTGAAAAATCTGCGCCATATGCTTTATCTAAGAGATTATACAAAAATTCCTGACTCAGAAAAACTAGTTCAAGTAGATCTACATTGAAATCTCCTAACACTGAATGGTATTTGATATTTATTTTTTTGTTTAGGAATTTATTTAAATTTAAAATGAATTTATTCTTTGGTATTTCGTCTGTTCTATATATCGTTATGATCGGGTTCGGGTAATGAGAATGATAACACGTATTTATAGAAAAGCACACTTGAACTCGGACTCTTTATTCGAACGTAAACACAACTGTTCTCTGTTGAGAACAGTTGTGTTTACGTTCGAATAAAGAGTAAACAGCTATGAGAATCAGACTGAACATAAACAGTAACATCCGCGACGTCGTTGATCTTGTTGCTAGGGGTTGATATGCGTGATTCTCGGTGTTCGAATCGCGCAACGTTCGAGCTCGGTCACAACATTGCCCTCTCCTTTTCAGATTGTCATCCCGACAATCATAACCATCCATCCTTCAAGCGGGTTGATCCTCTTACAATTCAATGATGACTTACAGGAACCGACACCAATATCCTCTACCTTGACCCATCCTTGGCATCAAGTTACCGACCAATGCTTACAGATGCGATACCAATCATCACTTAACAGGACTAAGATGGATCCGTCTCTTGAACAATCTACTTCAATCATCCTTCTTATTTGGTCGAAATCGGTTTCAGACAAGAGGGGGGAAGTTGACATGCTGTGGAACCTCACCTCAAGTCCTTGTTCCGGTATTTACCTTCACACCCACGGGAAAAACCACAGCTCAAAAGAACCGTGAGCAGAGCAGTCTTCATTATCGGGTGTCTCTCTCAGTGTAAGTCCCAAGACGATTGATGTTGACTATCTTGGATTTATATCTTGGTGAACGACGAATACAATAAACGATGTCATTCATTTTTCTCACAACTTCCCAAGGTCCTACCTAATTTGACTGGAGTTTTGGTGTTTTTCCTTTGGTTCTTTGAGGGTTGAAGAACCAAACTTTTTGGCATTGGGAATATTCAATGTTGAGAGCTCGTTTGTCGTACCAAGACTTCGTTCTTTCCGATTGTAAGTGAATCCGGTCTCGTGTCATTTTGTGGATCTCGCTGAGTTTCCTCCGAAGCTTGTGTACGTAATCCTCGTCTCCTTCAATCTCGACCTCCTTTGGTAGACATCCTCGAATCAAGTCCAAAGGAAGCCTCAGATCGAAACCGATGTACATCTCAGCCGGAGTAGATCCAGTCGTCGCATGTTTGAAGGATCTGTAAGCTAACAAAAATAGTGAAACCCAGCGATCCCAGTCTTTTTGATTTTCATGTATGTATTTTGTGAGATAGTGTAAAAGTGTTTGGTGTTGTCTTTCTACTTGTCCATTTGATTGTGGGTGTAATGGTGCCGTTCTTGTCTTTTTGATTCCTAATAACTCAGATAAATTTTTAATCAATTTCGAATCAAAATTCGTTCCTTGATCAGTATTTACCTCTAAAGGTACCCCATACCTACAAACAATCTGATCAACAAAAATCTCAGCAATGGTTTTTGTTCTCATATTTGAGAGAGGAAAAGCTTCAACCCATTTTGAAAAAACAGTCTGTCACAACTAAGAGGTATTTATTGCCCAAAGAAGAAAGTGGAAATGGGCCTAAGATATCAATTTGAAGTCTTTCAAATGGAACTCCTGAATTATAAATTTTCATCTCACCATGACCTTTATCTGGAGGAACTTTCTTTGAAACACAGACTTCAGAAGATTTACACCAATTTTCTACATCTCTTTTACAAGTAGCCCAATAAAATCTTTTTCTAATTTTATCTAAAGTCTTGTTTACTCCGAAATGTCCTCCAGATGGTGAATCATGTACTTCTTCCAAAATATCTTTAATTTTATGTTGAGGAACAACTAATTGACAGATTTTGTAATCTAAATTCGTTGAAACCCATTCTCTATACAAAATCCCATCAATTAGTACTAACGAATCCCATTGAGAACAATAGATTTTGGTGAATTCGTCCATCGATGAAATCTCTTACCATTCTGGTTTCTTCTGTAATTCTTTCGTTTGACAAATGAAAGAAATAGCTTCATCTTCTGCCTGACTATGTGTTTTCTTCAAAAATGATACGGCAAATTTTTTCTACATTATTGAATTTTTCTTCTACTCTAGAACAATATTTGCAGGAGAAATCTTCACAAGGCCGTCTTGAAAGTCCATCAGCATTTCCATGTAAATTGCCTTTCCTGTGAATAATTTTGTAGTTGTACTGATCCAATTTCCCTAACCACCGAGCCAATTGTCCATCCAATTCCTTAAACGACAATAACCAAGTTAAAGAAGAATGATCAGTCCTAATAATGAAAGGTATACCGATAAGGTAATGATGAAAATTTTTTAACGATTCTATAATAGCAAGGAGTTCACGTCGAGTGACACAATAATTTCTCTCTGATTTTGAAAGGACTCTACTATAATAACCTATGACACGTTCGATTCCATCTTGTTTCTGAGAAAGAACCGACCCAATTCCATGGTCAGAAGCGTCAGTATCTAAAATAAATTTAGAAGAAAGAGAAGGAAATGTCAAAATTTTGTGTTGTATATTATAGGTGTTGTAAGAACCTCTGTCAATCTTGAAAAAGCTTTTTGACATTCCTCTGACCTTATGAACTTGGCCGATTTTACAGTTAACCTATATAAAGGATTAGCTATGTCAGCAAAACCTTTAATAAGTCGCCTATAATAACCACAGAAATTCACGAAACTCAATACAGCCTTTTTGTTATGAGGAATTGGCCAGTTTACAACAGATTCAATCTTCTTTGGATCAGCTGTTTTTCCTTCTTCTGAAACGATGTATCCTAAATATTCAACTTGCCTGCTGAATAAAACACATTTCTTCTTATTAAGACGTAATCCTGCTTCTTGAAATTGAACAAACACTTTCTTCAGGTTAATTATTAACTCATCAAATGACTTTCCCAATACCATAACGTCATCCAAATAGACTAAACAGAATTTTGAAAGATAGTCTCTGAGTAATTTGTCCATTAAACGTTGAAAAGTCGCAGGTGTGTTGCATAAACCAAATGGCATAACTGTAAATTGCCAAAGTCCTTTTCCGATTGAGAAAGCCGTGATTTTCCTATCCTCTTCGCAAATCTTAATTTGCCAGTATCCACTCTTCAAGTCCAAAGTACAAAACCACGAATATCCTGCAAGTTTATCCAGAGTATCGTCAACTCTTGGTAAAGGGTGCGAATCCTTAATTGTAATTGCATTAATTTTTTGAAAATTAATACAAAAACGAATTTTTTCATCCTTCTTCTTCTTGGGAACTACAGGTGAATAATATGAGCTGTCTGATTCTTCAATAACTCCTTGAGAATGCAACTCAGCAATACATTCATCCAATTCCTTAACTTGATGAATAGGGGGTCTTCGAATAGGTTGTTTAATTGGTTGTTTATGGAGTAATTGAATTCTATGTTCAACAAAATGACATTTTCTAGTAACGTCATCATCTTGAAAAATCTCCTCAAATTCATGAAGAAGATCTGCAAACTTTCGGTTTTGATCTTGATCCAAGTTTTCTGAGTTCTTGTCAAAAATTTTCTTGTAATGTCTCTGGTACATCCTCACTAGAATCAACTATTCTCGAAATTTGTTTATTGATGATTCAACTTGGAGTATTTAAAATAATTTTAGTTATCGAATCTGTAATACCAGTTGTATCAAGGAAATCACTACCAAGTATACAATCATCAATAATATTTCCAATAAAAACATCTAAATTAGCTAAATGGTCACCCAATTTTATCGAAGCTGAAATCAAAAATTCAACTGGCACCTTTTCTCCAGTCGGATACTTAAGAGTTGTAAAATGAATAGGAATTCTTATATCTTTTGACTCTACAAATTTCGGATTTATAATAGTCACATCAGAACCAGAATCTACTTTAAAAATACAAGTTTTGTCATTAATTAAACCATCAAAATAAAACTTATTTGAGTTCCTATTAATTATTCCAACATCATAATCAATCAGACAAGAGTGTGTGTTTGTTGGAGTCTTGTCAAGTTCTGTTGAACTCGCTCCAGAAAGTTCAATATAACCTAGTTTCCCTGGTCGTTCATCTGATTTGGACAATTTGATCTAAAATGTCCTTTTTTACCACACGTCCAACATTCAATATCCTTAAAGAAATCTTGAGATCTCTGTTTGTCCGAAGATTGAAGACCTTTAGACTGTGAATTCGAATAGTTGATTCCAGTCTTATATGTGTCATTCGTTCTCCTTGAAGTCTGAGATCTCTTATCTAAATCACGAATAACCTTCACTTCTATAGCGCGAGCAACAGCAGCTTTCAGAGAAGTTATCCTTTCTAAACGCAGGATCTCTCTGATTGATGAATCAAAAATAGCAACTATAAATTGGGCACAAGCGATTTTATCTTGTACTGCAAATGGACATTCCGAATAAACCAAAGCAGAAAGTCTCTCAAGATCGGCAGCCAATGTTGGAAAATCTTCACCAAAACGTTGACGTCTGTTCTGAAATTGTGCGTAATAAGTCGGTGCTAAGTGTTTATCACCATAACGAAGTTCAACACGGGAAACTAAATCATAACAATTTGACGCAGTCGAATCAGATTCAACGAGAATTGATTTTGCTCTTCCTTTCAAACAAGAAATAAGAGCTGCTGATTTATTTGCAGGTGTCCAATTGTTTGCTCTAGCAATGACTTGAAATTGATCCAAAAATTCACGAAGAGGTGATGATCCATCATAATCATCAGCTTTCAATTTAAAAAAAAATCCGTTCCCGAGTGGATAGGTCTAGTGTTCGGTAAAACAGAATTATCTGCATTTGAACTTAAACCACGAGTATCAGTAATCAAAGGATCAATAACAGAAGTTCCTAACCTAAGTCTATTCTGATTTAAAGATAACTCAGTGTCATTGATTCTAGCGTTCTCTGTTTCTGTTGTATGTGAATGTATATCTCTATTCTGTAAATGACTTAGCTGATTAATTTGGCGTTGCTGTTCTCGCTGTTCTACCTGCAGTGTGTTATTCAGGGTCCGAAGTCTCGATATCTCTTCGTTCAAGTCAGTCCTCTCCCTCTGCTCTCGGTCACCGAATAGTTCTCTTCGAATTTGTTGATCCCTCAGTAGCTTAATCTGAGCTTCAATTTCATCATTGTGATGACGAGCATCCAACAATTCCGAATCTCGAACATGGAGTTCCCTTTGAAAATTCAATGCATCCTCGTTGCGTTCATGGAGTTTTTGAGTAATTTTCTCTACACGTTTCTTCAAGCTTGTTATCTCCAAATTCGTTTCAGTGAGAGACGGTTGAGGCTGCTCAGTTGAAAGAGTTCTCGGGGATGGAACTGGTGTTCTTGATACGACTGACATCTTACCGGAACGTAAAAGCATAAACTTTCCACTAAATCACTTTTTCGAAAAACACTATCCCGGACGAGCCCCCAAAATGTTATGATCGGGTTCGGGTAATGAGAATAATAACACGTATTTATAGAAAAGCACACTTGAACTCGGACTCTTTATTCGAACGTAAACACAACTGTTCTCAACTGCTATGAGAATCAGACTGAACATAAACAATAACATCCGCGACGTCGTTGATCTCGTTGCTAAGGGTTGCTATGTGTGATTCTCGGTGTTCGAATCGCGCAACGTTCGAGCTCGGTCACAACAATTTGGAAGATATATCTATTCTATTTCCACTGTTTAATGTAATTGTATATTTATTATTTTAATTCTACCAGATTCAATAGTTTTGGTTATTTGAACAATATTTTTATTTACAAAAACAATTACCCCATTATTTTTGTTTATTGTACTCTTATAGTAGCTTACATAGTCATTTAGATCATACTCTTTATAATTTACTTGGTTAAAAGATTTGGCACAATTATTGTAGATGGTTTCGTCGTTAGACTTTGTATTATTATTTTTATTTTATCAAAATTTTTGTTCGCACTTCTAATATTTACCAAAAGTATTAAGGGATAACACCACTGTAATAGCGAAAAGAAAGCTTTTTTTTGGGTATTTTTTTTAATGGAAAGAAAGGTTATAAAGAAATGATATTTGGATATATTATTAGTCGAATATTATAGTATATTCTAAAAAAAACTGAGTAAAAAAAATACAAAATGTCTGATTTACAGCCGATAACTTGAGGCCTCTTTTGCATCGGAAGCGCTCCGCGGCATGCAGTGTACCAATCGCACATTTCAACCCACAACAAGAAAAAAATTGAATTATTCTTGATGTTAATAGCTAATCACGAAGGGGATTTTAAAAATATTGATTTTTGCAAATTTGGCAGTAAATCGAAAATAAATTAAAAATTTTGATGAAAAAAGGGCACGTTTTTGTTTATAAAAATTGTTTAAATCAATTTATTAAAAATCCCCTACGTGATTCAGTTTGAAATATAATAATTAAGATATTGTTAAAATTTCAAATGAATCGGATGAAAACTGTTCAAGTTATGCGGCGTGCCCGTTGAGAAAAACTCGTTTCGAGAAAAATCTACTTAAAGTTTCAAAATCAGTTTCGGACGTAAAAAAAATGAGGAAATCATTTAAAGAATCATTTTTTTCGGGATGGGACCTTTTGTACCATATTTTAGAAGGTTCAAAGCATGTTTTAAGCCAGTAAAAAAATCGATTTTTTGAAATTTCAACAGTGGTGTTACCCCTTAAATCACCTTTATTGCTTATAGTTTTGTTGAGAGTTTCAATACTAGTGAAAGTTTTTTCACGCTTAATTGTATCTTTTCCTATTGTTTCTAAAAAATCAAAATTACAAGCCATTATTTACTTCTAGATTTGTTCGGATTTTTAACTATATATGCATTTGCTTTGGAGTTGACTTGTTGAGGTGTGGATGTTGGTGTAGTTGCAGTTCTTGTGTTTATTGTTTATGTAGAATTTGTAGACAGGTTAGATTGACTTTTTACCACGTGTTACTGGTGCATATTACCATGAATTATCTTTTGATGATTATTGTGATCTTCTTTATCGATTCTTGTGTTTACATCAATTATCTTCTGATGATTATTGTTAATCTCTTTACCGATTCTATTTATATGTGTATCAATTTTTGGTTTTATTAAATAATCTAAACATGCTATATATATTGTTTTTTTTAATTTTAAACATATCACAGTTCTCACTATCTGTTGCCGCATGGTTACAATTGTATTTTGTTTTGTATTTAAAATTACTGAATAGACAGTTTGCACATTTGAGGTTATCTACACTATCACATTTCACCGTATCATGCTCACCTGCACATATTAAGCAGGTAGTTTTATTCCTGCACTTTTTGCTTTTATGACCGAAACCAGAACATTTTTCACATGGTTTGATGTTTATAATGTCAAAAACTCTACATTTTTGATAACCTACAAGAATGCTTTTGCTATTTTCCGTTATTTGCTTATGAAAAACAGCTGGCACTTCAAGAATAACACAATTTAAATTTGTTTTTTTATTTGTATACATATTCACTGCTTGAAATTTTGTGTTGTAGTTTTTGAAATTTCTTTCATTAACATCCTGTTCGATTTCTGTTAAACTCATGTTGAAACTGCTTTCGATACCAACCACTGTAATTTTAAGGTTGAGCGCTTGTTCTTTTTCAATCATGCAGTATTCGGACAAATTTTCATTCAGTAGATCTTCGGTAATATTTACACTATTTTCATCAACGCAGCTTATAATTACTTCGATTTCATTTTTTATTATTATTCCTTTTGAATGTATGTTAGTGTCTTTATTTATTATTTCTGTAATATAAGTAGTAAGGGTATTAGTTAGCTAGACGTAGGGGGAGGGGGACTGGCGCCAGTGTTAGCGATTGTCGACGGGTCCAGCGCGAAGATGGGAGGGGAAAAGTGCAGATGTTCTGGGGGAAGTCAGGAGGGTGAGCGGAAAACTGTGCGACTTTTTTTAGATCGCCCGTAAGAGATAGCGGTGTGGCTGCATGGGTGAGTTAATCAGGGGATGGGTGATAGTGTGTTGGTGGTTCCCCGCTAGTGTATGTAGGTATGAGTATAGCTGTACGTGTGGTATTGCAGGTATTATATAAGCGGATGCAAGACTGTAAGATGGTACCGGTCCTCAATCTTTTTTTTTTAGCAATATGGGTATATAGTGTTCACAGGTACGTAAAAGAGACTTCGGGGAGTGTGCAGCGTGCACGGCTCGGTAAAGGTGACTTGGGGAAATGTGCATTGTGATTCTTCAATTTGTTTTGGTTGTAGATTGGGTGCGTAGTGTTAAGATAGGAGAGATGATATTTCTGCCGGGGCTTGGTAGACGTCGCACCACTGACCTTTTTTATATGCATAGACTGGCAAGTGCAAGGATTCTTTCTTTGCGCGCAGCTTGCGTTGTCATATTGTAGACAGTATATGTAGGTCTGAGTATAGCTGTGCGGATGGCATTGCAGGTACTGTGTATGCGCTGCGGTGCGGAAACTATGGGAGGGTAACAAGTACCGGCTATCCTCTTTTATTAGCGGCAAGTGCGTGGAACGTGCGTGAACAAGGGTTTGTTAATTATTTTTTTTAAAGGACATTTGAGATTAAAGGCATACAAATAATATAACATTGGATTAAGCAACTCTTGAAGAAGAGAAAAAAAAATTTTATTGATATTTCTTTTACAAAATGGCGGCTGTGCAGTGATTACCGTGAACCGCTTTTTCAAAAAGGTCTTCCGCGGCGAGCAGTACAAATCTCGTCCAACTCCACCTATAACAAAAAAAATTTTTTTATCATCTACATGAGTTTTGCTAGTGAAGTACACATGATTATATTTTTAGAATTTTTTTTCGCGAAACGGTGATTGTTTTAACATAAAATCGTGTTTTCGACGAAAAAAATCGACTTAAATTGTTTATAACTTCTTTTCTTGTTAATTAATCGCTAAAATCGTGTGTACTTCACTAGATAATCAAACAATGAAGCTACTGTTAAAATTTTAAGTCAATCGGATGTAAACTTTTTGAGTTCTACTGCTTGCCGATTTTGAAAACATGGTTTCGAGAAAAACGCGTTTGAAGTTTCAAAATGCTATAAATCTTAAGAATCGCAAAAATATAGTCCATAATACTTTTTTGCCTTCAGTCTGCTATCCCTGCACCATATAATTGTCCGTCCAGGGCCTTCATTTCCTCTTCTTCTTTTTTTTTGCCTGGTGTGATGCTGCACCTAGCCTCTTTCGCGATATCGGACATACGATGCTCAGCGGTTTTGACGCGATTGGCGTCCGTTGCCACGAAAAACTCGTATATGTTTGGTCCAACAGTCACATAAAGAGCATCGTAAACAGCAAACAGACCCGAGAAGCCGTCATTGAAGATAATAACGGCTACGTCAGTCGCAATGTCTGAAGCCTAGTCCACGCTTGTTCGACTCTAAAAACCGCACGTCACCATTACATTTTTTGCATACTACTAATTCAGAGAGAGCAGTAAATACAGCGAAAAAATTAATGAAACAGTAGCCGAAATTATTATCAACATCGCGGTCACGGTCTAAATCAGTAGTTTTCAATTTCTTAGCCGAGGTACTAACGTGCTCCGAATCGCCTTCGAACGAATGGCGGTTAGGCGGGCGTCGATTACTAATTTTACTCCGTTTTGTACTTGTACTTCTTGTTTTACTGCCTTTGTGACCACTGAACACCTTTTCATAATTAAGTACTTGTAAATATAATTCACAGTTAAAAAAGCAAAACTCAAAATAACAACGTAAAGAACGAGAACGGCTGATCGACTAAACACAGGGCAAGTGTGAGTAAACATGTGCTGTAAAGACGCTGTAACCGTCGTAGTATCATGTAGCGACCTCTATAATTCAAATTTAAAACACGATATCGATCATAGGTAACTTCTACTAATTTCTAAAGCCGCGAAATTCAAAAAAGCGAGCATCGCTAAAATAAACAAAAATTGTGATTTTAGAGCATCAAAGCTGTTTGGAAAAAATTGATTTAAAAAAATTTTGAGTTTAAATCGGTACTTGGGCGTTGTAGATTTTAATTTTAGGATTGTTTTGGCAAGATTTAAGCCAATAAAAAAAATGGAAAAAAACAAAAAAATTTGGGGGATATAACCCCTTAAGATGGCTTCGATGAAATGTATTTTGGAAGAGCCGTGCAGACGGACACAAACTTGGTCAATTTTTTTTTTGCTGTAGATTGGTTATGTAGAGTTGCGATAGAGTGTTTTTCGTTAGTGGCAAGTGCGTGCAACGTGCGGGGCTAGGTAAAGGTAGCTTCGGTGTAATGTATTTTGGAAGACTGTGCAGACGGACACAAGCTTAGTTAATTTTTTGGCTGTAGATTAGTTATGTAGAGTTACGATAGAGAGTTGGAATTTCTGCCAGGATTTAAAGGTACCGCACGGCTGGCTACTTTATTTTTTTATATATTGAAGGCAACTTCCAGCATTGTATTCTGAGTGGCGAGCTGGTTTTAGATGTTAAAATTATTTGAAAGCAAATGATATTTAAAGTTTTTAAATTATAAGATAAGAGGGATTTTGTAAGAATAAGTTTACTATAAATGTTATTTAAAAACTTGAATTATAATGTTATTAAAGAATAAAATAAAAAAATGATTTTAAATGACTGAACAAGTACAATGATTTGAATAAAATTAAAAAAGAAATGTTTATACCAAATGCTAACAGCTTGTGTATTTTGAATCTGTAATAATGCAGCTTGAGCCGTGGTTACTGTACTACACAGTAACTTGCATTATAAAAAATATTACAACACTTCTGTTTTAAATTTTTAAGACGATTATCAAGAAATGCCGATAAAAAATACTTGATTCTGTATCAAAATACGATAATATACTAATCCTTTAGAGAGGATGGGGTCCCTGATCTATCGAGCCTGGAGACACGAGTTCCGTGCGAGCGCATCTCTCTTCCTCCCCCCGTCGACGGAGCGCTTAAAGTTTAGTGTATAGAGTAGGAGTTGTAGCGGATTAGGGGATAATACAGTGATCAGAGGTCTAGAAGATCATTCCGTGGTGGAGGGGATCTGCCACCCCCAACTTAACGTAAACAGAAGGTCAATGGTGCACCTGTATTTTGAAAGACATACCGTCGCTTATATAAAATTTGGCCTATAAATATGTTTATTAATTTTATTATTAAATTATTTCATAGCCTTTGGACGAAGGAGAGCTGCCAATATGGCAATATGTAGCCCAACGAAGAAAGCAGGATAATTCTCCGGAAAAACAGAAAATACAATATAAGAGACGTGTAGAAAAACTGCGTTACATTAAGTTTAACGCTAGTAAAAGTGTAAAAGTTAGTTTTCTGATAATTTTTTGATAATGCTAATTTTTTTCGAAACAAGATCAAAAAAGAAAATTAAAAGTGTATATGACACAGGCTAAGGAGAAAAAACTCCCATCGTACCATCCACTACTATTAACGTCTTATTTTTTAAACATTTGTTTAAAATACTGTAAATAAAATAAAACATGTATTAATATCAATTTTTAAATCTAGATCTTATAATTTATTTTATCCAGAAACTAACTTTTACACTTTTACTAGCGTTAAACGTAAAGTAACGCAGTTTTTCTACACGTCTCTTATATCGTATTCTCTGTTTTTCTCGAGAATTATCCTGCTCTAATCGTTGGGCTATGTATTGTCATTTTGGCAGCTCTCCTCCATCCAAAGGCTATGAAATAAATTAATAATAAAATTAATAAATATATTTATAGGGCAAATTTTATATAAGCGACGGTATGTCTTTGAAAATACTGGTGCACCATTGACCTTTTCTTTACGTAAGTTGGGGGTGACAGATCCCCTCTACCACAGCATGATCTTCTAGACCTCTGGTCACTGTATATCCCCTACTCCGCTACAACTCCTACTCTATACACTAAACTTTATCCGTTCCGTCGACGGAGGGAGGAAGAGGGATGCGCTCGCACGAAACTCGTGTCTCCAGGCTTGATAGATCAGGGGCCCCATCCTCTCTAAAGGATTAGTATATCATCGTATTTTGATCCAGAATCTAGGATTTTTTATCGGAATTTCTTGATAATTATCTTAAAAATTTAAAATAGAAGTGTTGAAATATTTTTTATAATACAAGTTACCGTGTAGTACAGTCACCACGGCTCAAGCTGCATTATTGCAGAATCAAGATACATAAGCTGTTAGCATTTGGTATAAACATTATTTTTTAAATTTTATTGTAATCATTGTCTTTGTTCAGTCTTTTAAAATCATTTTTTTATTTTATTCTTTAATAACATTATAATTCAAGTTTTTAAATAACATTTATAGTAAACTTATTCTTACAAAATCCCTCTTCTCATATAATTTAAAAACTTTAAATATCATTTGCTTTCAAATAATTTTAACATCTAAAACCAGCTCGCCACTCAGAATACAATGCTGGAAGTTGCCTTCAATATATAAAAAAATAAAGTAGCCAGCCGTGCGGTACCTTTAAATCCTGGCAGAAATTCCAACTCTCTATCGTAACTCTACATAACTAATCTACAGCCAAAAAATTAACTAAGCTTGTGTCCGTCTGCACAGTCTTCCAAAATACATTACACCGAAGCCACCTTTACCTAGCCCCGCACGTTGCACGCACTTGCCGCTAACGAAAAACACCCTATCGTAACTCTGCATAACCAATCTACAGCCAAAAAAAATTGACCAAGTTTGTGTCCGTCTGCACGGCTTTTCCAAAATACATTTCACCGAAACCACCTTTACCTAACCGCTCACGCTCCACGCACTTGCCGCTAAAAGAAGAGAATATCCGGCATCTGTTACCCTCCCACTATAAAATACTACCATTATTGATACAACTTTATATTATATACTTTTCTACATGTAGAAAATCATGTTGTCTACATGAGGTATACTACCTACCCAACACTGGTATAATATACAAGTAGACCTGTTTTTTTATTAACCTGACAATACTGACATCAATTTTGTCTCCGAGTATCGAATCTATTTTATCTATTACATATTATTTGTCCAACGCAGTGAAAATGAAAAATGTATATACTCGTACATAAATATATAAAAGTGTACATAAATGTATATTTCTGTTATGATTAGAACAGGTTTTACCACAGATATATACACTTATGTACACTTTTATACATTTCTGTACATTTTCGAAAATAAGTACAGCTTGACTTTTCCACCGACACGTGGCGAGGCACAAATAAATCAATTCATATGTAAAAAGTTGAAGCTTTCAGTTACTTAATGAACAGTTGAATTTAGAAAAGAAAATTTTTAATTATTTGACATTATTGAAGTCTATCTTGACGCTTTTTAGAGAGCCTAATTTTTCGTATAAAAATGTACATAAGTGTACAAAAGTGTTAAAAATTTACAAAAGTATAGCACAGTATGCCGATACGGTCCCAATTTTTTGTTCCAATTATAACAGAAATATACACTTTTGTACATTTCCGTACACTTTTATACTTTTATACACGTGTATGTACATTTTTGTGCATTTTTTATTTCCATAGAAACTTGTATAAAACGAGAAAGAAGTTAATGCAGCTAAGTTGCAGCTGCAACCTTTTGTATGCTAATCGCTTAGCTTAAAAAAAGCTTAAGAAAAATGTTCGGATATAACTGTCAGGCTTGGCATTTAAAAATGCAATAAATAAATTCAATAAAAGACAGATAATGTAATAAAAGCCGCAAAATTTTCAATTTTCTATTATTAAAGGATTTATTTAATAAAATATGACAATAATTTCACACTTATAGTTCGAAATAACCTCAATGTTTCAAATAAATACATGCAATTATGTCATGTAAAAATACAAATAAGGAAATTAAATGATTCAATTTAGGATCAGGAGGTAACTCCAGAATAAGCAAATGATGTCAAACTGAATTTAACAATTTTAATTCCTTAATATAATATGCAATTTTATAAAAATTTTACAAGTTCACCGAACATATACACATTATTGCAATATACGGTCTGAAAAGTAACAATTACCAATAATGGTACAGCAATGTTTGTAAATTAATTTTTTTGTTGTATACATAATAATATTATCAATATTAATGTATTTATCAAATTTTGATACGATATATTTTACTAGCATATTGATTATACGCGGTATATACTACGCTGACTTATAAAAGATGTAATCGTTATATGAAACAAAGCTCTTTATTTCTTAAAATATAATATTAAAATATTAAAATTTGAACGATATTTAAACGCGTTAATTGTACAAATAAGTTATCACTCATCAAGGCATACATTAAATTATAGTAAAGAGAGAGAGACAGAGAGAGAGAGAGAGAGAGAGAGAGAGAGAGAGAGAGAGAGAGAGAGAGAGAAAGGAGCAATTCTTAAAAATTTTATTATATACATTGTTATAATAAAGTATGTCTGAAACGATATTTTCGCTAGACTAGATGCCAACTAACAATATATTTGAAAAAATAAAAGTATGTCAATTGTATGATACTTATTGTAACTATTGACTGTAGCTTGAATTTTAACAAAAGCTGTAAGTATACTACATTTCCTACTTCAATTATTGTTTTAATACAACTACTAGCCAAAATACTCGCTCGCTGATGCTCGCTCGTTATCAGGAAATTGTATATTTGTATTTTAGTTTAAAATGTATTATTAAAAAATGATTCATTTTACACGTTTTTAGAAGTTACATTGTAACAATATAAAGTTATTAATAATTATTATATATTTGATTTGTTAATGTATTATATGTTAACAAACAATTAATTATTTAAACGTTAAAAAGTCCTTATAATAATACATCGCATATTTATTTAATAATTACTTAAATGTATACAAAAGTAAATAATAGTTATATTAAAAAATCATAATAAATGCGATGTGTATTATTAGTTAATTTCAAATATATAATGGTAGCATTAGGCTTTTTCTCATCTGACGTCATGAACCCACGTGACCGAACGCTTGGAGTACAACATTCAAAATTGCGCTGATTTCTTTTTATTAATATAAAATCAGCGCAACCACGTTTAGGTATGTGTATGTTGCGCTTGGAAAAACATTATTACTTTCGTTCTGCTCTCTCACCGATGAGATCAAGCATTCACGGCTTTGTGATTTTCTCTCCCGCCGGCCAGATCAAGCATTCGCGACTTTTCGTTTAGCTCGCTCGACGGTGAGTTCGAACATTCACGATTTCGAGAATTCGGGCATTTTTTAGTAGTTCGAAGGTGGCAAGTGTGTGTGTGTGTGTGTGTGTGTGTGTGTGCGTGCGTGCGTGAGTGCGTGCGTGCGTGCGTGCGTGCGTGCGTGCGTGCGTGCGTGCGTGTGAGTGCGTGCGTGCGTGTGAGTGCGTGCGTGCGTGCGTGCGTGCGTGTGAGTGCGTGCATGCGTGCGTGTGAGTGCGTGCGTGCGTGCGTGCGTGTGTGTGTGCGTGCGTGCGTGCGTGCGTGCGTGTGTGCGTGCGTCTGAGTGCGTGCGTGCGTGCGTGCGTGTGAGTGCGTGCGTGCGTGCGTGCGTGCGTGCGTGTGAGTGCGTGCGTGCGTGCGTGCGTGCGTGCGTGTGAGTGCGTGCGTGCGTGCGTGCGTGCGTGCGTGCGTGCGTGTGTGCGTGGGTGCGTGTGTGTGTGTGTGTTTGTGTGTTTGTGTGTTTATGTGTTTGTGTGTTTGATTGTTAGTGTGTGTGTGTGTTTGTGTGTGTGTGTGTGTGGTCGTGGTTTTTCTCGTGGATGTCAGGTGCTGTCCGCTACAGGTAAGATCCACCACTCATGCTTCTCAATTACCCATATAGTGATTTTCTACAAACAAATAATAATAACTTATAAGGAATTTTAGAGATTAATTTTACCATATTTTTGATACTTGCAATTGTTTGTTTTCAAGTTAAAAATAATGATTTTATAAAGAAATAAATCAAAAAAATTTTCTCGTATATATTAATCTCGCAAGTTCCTTCGCTTTCATTAAGTTATTACTTGCTTATGGAAAACATCTCAATGATTCGACGAGTATTTTTTTTATATTGCATAAACTAAGTTATATCGAATCTTCGAGAGCCTATACCAATTTAATCGTCAAATTCGGAAAAAGGCTCTTCCTGAAGTTTCGATAAATCTTAATTTATGCAATAGAAAAAAGAAAATACTCGTCGAATCAATTTGACGATAAGCTTTAAGAGTATTCCTTTAATAAGCAGATATCGCGATCTGTAGAATCTTCGCGAGCCCAATATCGATGCTTTCTCGAACTGGCTTTCGCGAACCTTCTACAGATCGCGACCTTTGCCTATAAATGGGATACTCGTTGATCAAATCGTCATTCTTTTCAGGTCGACTGGCGGGAGCAGATCGAGGAGAGGACGATGATGGAGAAGGAGGCTGAGCTGGAGGAGGCTGAAGTAGACGATGATGCCGCTGCCCGAGGATACAACGCTGTCGTCGTCACCGCCGCCGCTGTTCAAGGATGCTCCGCTTCTGCTGCCGCCGCCGCTGCCCGAGGATGCTCCGCTGTCGTCATCGTCACCGCTGTCGCTGTCCGAGGATGCCCTGCTGCCGCCAAAGACTTCTTCGAAGTTTCTGTGAATATTCGAGATGTTCACTTGATACTTTATATTTATTCCAAACATTTTTAAAATGTCAATGTACCGATTCCATTGCTTGTTCGCTAAAGATTGCAAGTCCATTGCCCATGTCTTCGAAAAATTGTGGTGCAAAATAGCATGAATTGTTGGAGTTACCGGTATACCAAGCTCCAAGTAGCTATTTCTTCAATCTTTAATCATATTTTCGAAAGAAGAGTCGAGATCTTTACCTAAACAGGCTTGCATAACAGCTCTAAATTTCTCAAAAACTTTGACATATTTCAAGGAGCAAACATTTTGACATCTGGAATGCAGTAAAACAAGTTTGTCAAGTAAGATTTTACATGAATTTTCATTGAAACTTGTACTCCCATGTTTTATGTCACGCGTTACACAGCATGATTTAGCCCATTGAATCGCATTTTGTTAACATTCCTTTAATAAATGAGTATATAGAGTATTGCCAGTTTCAAGTATTAGATGTAATTTAGATAGATGATATAATTTGCAGAAACGTTTTGTCTTCTTGAGTATTAAAAACAGAGATATGTATACAGTTTTTGAACTTTTTAGCATATTCTTTCTGAGCTCCAGCTTCAATCCATTTCATATGATTTTGTAAAGTATTGTTAATTATTCTATGATCTCCGAACTCATGAAGCTAATTTTTTAGTGCATAACATCACATGCAAGGGTTCATACAGCTGTGGGACATGATGCCTACGAGAATATTAGCTAGTTTTAAGTCAGTAGCAATAGTTCCTTCTGAATTATTAATGTTGAGTGTTGTCAATGATTGCAACACATTTTATAATTTTCTTGAGAATTCTGTGTTAAGGCTATAATAAATAATTTATTAACTCCTGAATCCTTGAATTTTTTAGCTGATATCCCATCTTTATACTTTTGTCGTCGATGAAATGATTCCTGGAATTCTGTGGTGGATAGAATTGACAGACAAACTTTTAAAAATCCCCCTCCTCCGTCAATTCCAAATTTTAAGTGAAAATCAGTCAATTTTCACTTAAATAAGCCACTGTTTCATTTGCTGCAGAAGACTTGTTCGCTTTGACATTAATGAAGTCGAAATCTTTTATTTCAAAAAAGGCATCTACACAGTGTATTTTGTCGCTTAGTTTTCTTTCAAATTAGATTCTACAACTTTAAAATTATTTAAAGCTACACGCAAAGACGCAGCGATTTCAAGAATCACATTCTGGCTCAAATGAAAACTTTGTTTTATCTAAAAATAATATTTGTAGAACTTAATAATTAAATTATCAGATAGTCAATAAAGTGTATAAACTAAACTGTTTGTCAAAATTAAATTTATACAGCAAATAAAAGCTAAAATGAAAGAAACTGTGACTGAAACTTCATTCAAACATTGAGATTGTCAGTTATAAAGTTATTCAAGTCAATATACATATTTGCATACATACCCAATATATTTATATTAGAGATTCATTTGAGTATACTTCGTCGCTTCGGCAACAAGTCTCCCTGTGTGAAATTGTCATTTTTTGTTTTTCTAGCTAATTGACAAATATGACAAGAGCACACATGTTCAGTACTTGATCTAGAAAGTTATCTCACAGAATGAAGATTAGAGAAGTTAGGAAGTCTAACAGTTTGTTGTGAGTTGTCTTTAAGGGGTAACACCACTGTAGAGCCACGAAAAAAGACCTAAATTTAATCATTTTTTTTGTAGGATATGAGTAAAGGGATCGAGTTTTTTTCCAGAAATTAATTAAACACATATTAAAGTATGTAAAAAAAATTTTTATTGAATTTTCAAAACAAAATGGCGGCGTCAGAGCCATTTTCCAAAAACATCTTTTTTATACCTTCACGGGCGGAATCGTAACTCCGAAAGTATGACAGAAAGGATAAAAAAATAAATTTTTTCTTATCGTACATGTTATTGGCTATAGAAGTACATAGGAATTTTAAATTAATTTTTACAAAAATGGCATAAATTAAAAATTTTCATTTTTTTGACGTAAAAATTCGTAGTGAATTGGTTACAAAAAAAAATTTAGTTTAATCAAAAAAGCGGTTATGTACATCTTTAGATAATGCAATTGTAAAGCTACAGTACATATTTGAAAGCGACCCATCGAGCAGTTTTCGAGGAGCGTTTCCGCCCAGTTTGAAAAAGTAGTTTTGAGAAAAAAGCGTTTAAAGTTTTACAAGTACTTAACTCTTAACAAATTTCGTTTTACCTTTAATCTGCGATACCTGCATCTTACATTTGGCCATCTGAATTGATATTCTCTTCTTCTTTCTCCTTCTTGACTGATTTTAAGTCCAACCGAGTCTTTTTGCAGCATGGGGGGGGGGGGGGGCGATTGCTCGGAAAATTTTTTGTGTCGCTCATCAGCTTCCACGCAGAAGTTTTTGCAGTTTGGCCCTATTTTCATCCCCAAATTTTGCATTAGACGCATGATACTTGACAGACCATCATTATGGATACCTACAGCAATGTATACTGCTGTATCAACTACATGTTTGCCACTGGAGGAAGATTTAGGTGCCATAGACCACACAGTTGCGTTAAAGCTTCCATTCGTATTTTGAGTGAATCGCTTCATTAACTTCTTGAGATAGAGGTGCTTTGTGCGTGTAGTTTGATAAATCTCCAGTAGCGTTTGCCTTCAGTGGCAGAACGCGGTTTGAAATGCTCCGTTTTTTAGCATTGGAGGTACCTCCCCGTCCGGACTTCTTTCCACTGTATTCAGGTTTTTTATCACCCATTTTGTTTAGTGTACGATTATTATTGATAATTCACTATAAAACAACTTCATTTTGATGATTATTTATATAAAAAATAAAAAGATCAACGGCAAAATCAAATTAGAGCGTCTGACTCGGCGTCACTTTGCAGCTGTACTGTATCATATATACACGTATATTATAGTGTACATATAATATATGTACATGTATATTATAGTATCTGCGCACCCTGGTGACCACGAAAGGTAACCTAATGACCTTTTACCTTGTAAGTAAGGCAGGTATTGAATATTTCAACTGGTAAAAGCAAAAAGACAGAGCAGTACCGCACATGCTGTAAAAGCACACTTCGAGGTGCGGCGGCAAAATTGAAAATTGAATCTATTACAATTTTTTTAACATAGGACCAATTGGATATTGTTTTTATGACCGTAAAGTATTGTTTAAGGGATAACACCACTCTAGAGGCCGAAAAAAAGGCCTAATTTTGACAATTTATTCTGGAATTATGGGAAAAGGAATAGTATTCATATTTAGATGGTTAATTTAACACATATTGATGTATGAAAAAAAAACATTTTTATTATGATTTTTGTACAAAATGGCGGCGCTACAGCAGATCTGCTGAAAAAGATTTTTTTGAAGAAGCTCCGCGGGCGCACTAATTCCTCGAAAACCGAGGGAGCTGGAACAAAAAACCAAAAATTTTCAAAAGCTACATACTAATAGCTATCGAAGTACGTAGGATTTTTTTTTATTCCAATTTCTGTAGAAACTGTGCACTTCTGAACAAAACGTATGAATTTTTTATTAAAAAAAGAGTAGTAAATTTTTAATAAAACAAGTCATTTTCAAAATATCAAAAAACGGCTACGTACTTCGATGGAGAATATATTTGTGAAGCTACTGTAAAAATTGCAAGTCGATCCATGCAATGGTGTTGAAGCTGTGAGTGTACCCAGTTTGAAAAAACCCGTTTCGAGAAAAACGCGTTTAAAGTTTTCGGAGCATTTAAATCCTTGAAATTTTTATATACCTCTAATCTGAGATACCTGCACCGTATATTTGGTCATCTCTACTAATGTCTGACTCCTCCTCTTCCTTCCTGGCTGATTTTAAGGACATCCGGGCCTCTCTGGCATCGTCTGTTAGGGATCTCTCGGAAAACTTGATGCAACGCGCGTCCGCCTCCACGCAGAAATTATAGCAGTTCGGTCCGATTGTCAAGCCCAAGTGTTGCATCAGCTTCATGAAATTTGAAAGGCCATCATTGTAGATACCTGCAGCAATATATACTGCGGTATCGAGCACGTGTTTGCCACTAGAGAAAGATTTTGGAGCCATAGATCAGACAGTCGCATTGAAACTTTCGTTGCTATTTTGTGTGAAGCTGCCTAAGCAACGCGTAAGTCGATCGTCGCTGCTTAACTGTTTATAAATTGGCGAAATCGCTTTATAAACTTCTTCAGAGAGACGTGGTTTATGTACAAAATCTTCTCCAGTAGCTTGAGCCTTAGGCAAGAGCACCATGAAGTTTCTCCGCGCGGGCATTATTCGTGTCTCGGTTGATCATCAGTAGACAATTTGTGGTCCATCGTTGCGTAGATTTCATTGCTCATTTTCTTCTCAGAATCATGATTTCTACGAATTGCTAAACCATAATAAATTGCCAACTCGTCTATGAGCTTGCCAGTAAGCTTGCCTTTTCCTCCAAGTCCTTTTATTTGTTTTTTCAAATTACGGAGACGAGAATCCATCCGGTTATGCATCTGATCGATACATTCTTTTTTTTTACGGTGTACTTTTGGTAGGGCTCAGAATCTATGATTCCTTTGAAGGTTTTTGAATCTCCGTCGCCCACGTTATTAGCGTACTTCAAATTGTGTAAAGATTCTGAGCGCTAGAACATTTCGATGACGGCGTCCACTTCCATATTTCCTGCGGAGCCGACGGGGTTCGCTTGGTATTCATCTTTGTTAGTTTGGCTCCACTCCTTGAACTCGATGGTGTCAGTTTTGGTTTTCCAAAATTCGCAAGCTTTACAATATTTAGATTTCACCAAAACATCGACTACTTTGCCAGTATACCAGCCGATAAGTGAAACAAACTCGTAAAGAGGTGAAAAACCACGCTTCCTCCACGAACCATCACCAGATACAGTAATGCCATTTGGATCGTCAGGTTTTTCTCGTTCTTTTTTAGCTGCAGTTTTCATACTGAGCTTACAAACAACTTCTGCTTCAATGGCAATTTTCTTAAGAACTGTATCGTAAAACAATTGAAAAATTGGCTGCTGGAGATCCATGAAGGCGCAAAACTTTATAATGCCATTCAATCCTATTCCTCGTAATCGCATGGCGAGAACAATTCTGCGATTAATATCATATCCTTTCTCAATAAATGGACAACTAGGAATAGTAATCTGATCACAGTTTTTACAGGAAATCACAATTTTGAAACCCAAACCTCGCTTTCCAGTTTCGGTGAACGTTACATCGGATTTGCATTTTTTACATCCAAGAGCTTGCGATATCGCGGAGAACACTGCTACAAAATTCAGAATTCGGTAACCGAAACCTTCATTTACTTCAAAATTATCGAAGTTTACATCTGATAATTTTTTAGACGATGTACTAACGTTCTCCAGGCTTGGCGTCTCCAGCTCGTAACGTATTTTCGGTCTTTTCGCACTACTCCTTCCTCCTTGGCCAGGTTTTTTGTCACAATACACGACTTTTCTCGAACTCATATTGTTTATTCGAAAACTTTTACAATATCAAAACACGTTATTAATATTTGAACGAAAATGTACGGAAAGAAAATAAAGCGTCTGCACGGCGTCGCATGGCAGCTGTACTAGTTCACACACACACACACACACACACACACGCACACACACACACACACACACACACACACACACACACACACGCACTTCTATTCAGTGTTAGTACGCCCAGGTGAACTTCTGAGGAACCACAATGACCATAAGCAATAGAATTTGGACCGGTAAGAGCAATACATAGTCGATAAATCAGAGCACGCCGTGGTGGCTGATTCAGCCGTCACGGCGCGCTCCGAGGCGAGGCGGCAAAATCGAGAATTGTACCACTTACAAATTTTATTTCTGTATAAAACCAATTGGATATAATTTTTAAGGGTCCAAAGTATCGTTTAAGCCAAAAAAATAATGTTTTTTTTTTAAATTTTAGACTGGTGTTACCCCTTAAATATGCTATTTTATGCATTTTCTCTGTAATTTGAGCCGACTTTTCTATAAATTTGTTAAAAATATTTTTGATTAAATATGAAATTTTCTGCATTTACTTTGTAATTTGCGCCGACTTTTCTATACATTTGTTAAAAATTTTTTTTTATTAAATATGCAATTTTCTGCATTTACTTTGTAATTTGCGCCGACTTTTCTATAAATTCGTTAAAATTATTTTTATATTAAGTATGCAATTTTCTGCATTTACTTTTGAATTTGCTCCGACTTTTCTATAAATTTGTAAAAAAAATTGTTTTTGATTAAATATACAATTTTCTGAATTTACTTTGTAATTTGCGCTGAAAAATCAATGAATTAGTTAATAGTATATTACGACACTAGGCTGGAAAGTTGGATTTCCGTGCGCGTGTGATGATAAGGCCGAGGCAAAGCCGAGGCCTTATTATCACACGCGCACAGGTATCCAATATTTCCAGCCGTGTGTTGTATACTATTTTTCTTCCTCCCGGCTCGAAAGTACGTCCAATAATTGATAAGAATTGATAAAATAGCGTTGTCGACTGCTCGTTCACACTCCGCCATCATACGTATACATATATATATATATATATATATATATATATATATCTGATTTGCTGCCGACATTTACTTTTTTGCTGCCTATATCAGCGCACCTTGCGGCTACCTCTCGTACTAGTTACGAGTTTCTGCTGCTGCTCTTGACCAGCTGAGCGGTTTGCGCGAGATGAGGGTAGCCCGCCCGACTTTTGCAAAAGCGAAGCGTAGCCAAGCCTTTGCTGGTCGGGGCGGGCATCAAAAACATATGCAAAAACAATATAAGCATTCATTGAAGAAAATTTTTTATTGCATTCAAAAACACATGTAAATATTTTTTTTACATAGATAGATTTTTTTAAATAGATAGATTTTTACATAGATTTTTCGATACGTAGATTTTTTTTTATTAGATAGACTTTTACATAGATTTTTAGATACGTAGATTTTTTAGATATATAGATGTTTTTTTACATATATAGTACAGTTTTATTTATTTAAGAATATTTTAATACAATACAGTATATGTACGTTTTTTTTACATTTTATTATTACAACTGATATTTTCTTTACAATCACTCTGTAAAATTGAACGTACAATTGTTGAAAGTACAGTTTTCAAACTTTGATTCATGTTTTTTTAGTGTTGGATTTATGTCATTATAGTTTTCATTGTCAAAGTCTTCATTAATTCTCCTTTTTTTAACAGTTGGTGTCTGATTAGATAGCTTATTTTTAAAATTTAATTTTATTGCTGGCTTATTAAGAAAAAAATTATTATTGGCATCGTTTTGTTTATTTTCATTTATAATAGGAACTAAAATTTGATTATTTTTGGCTGTGACAAAACCACTTTTTACAACTTCACCTGTAACAAATTTTATTATGAAAAAAAGTTATATATAGATGTATTTTAGTAGTAAAGAAAGTGTTTATTTACTTACTTGGAATTGGGTTGTTCTGATAGTCAAAATCTTCAGCAAAATCTGACCAATCCAATTGAAAATTAGATTCACGTTCGTGATGATTGTTAATTATTTGTGAAGTAATCGATGCCTGTGCACTAGTTGATGGTCTTACATTTAAATTAATTTCTGGCACCTGTGAACAAGTTGATGAATCTGGTAACCTATCTAAAGTTTTAGTGTTTTGAATAACACCGTTATAAATCTGTTCTCTATTATGCAGTGAGTTCTCGATATAGCCCTGAGCTATTAAATCTGACCTCCATCGTCCAAGCTGCTTTATCATTTGCATTATTGCTCCTGATTCAGACAGAAGAGTTGCTGACGTCCTTCTAAAGCAGTGTCCAGTATCCCTATCTGGATTCGGTAGTTGTAGATAGGTAGCAATCTTCCTTGGAATTTCACCTATTTTATGTACTCCAATATGCTGACGATAGCATTGTCCTTCTTTGTATTTTATGAAAAATCTACTACTTTCTATATCAGCTGGTCTCAATGAAATATAAGCTTTTACTTTTTCATAAAAAAGACTTCCAATTACAAACTGTCCGGCATAGTCATTTTTATTATTTTCAATAGACACGAGAAATTTATCGCCTAAGTCTTCTATATTTTGAACCTTCAAATTTGTAATTTCATCGCAACGTAAACATCCACAAATTCCAAAGATAAGTATAACCTGCAAACGTTAAAAACAAATGTAATTAAACAGAGTGCAAAAGGTATAATATTTTTTGAGATGTGAATACATAAAAAAAAGTTACCTTCAAAGCTAAATACATATCATCTAGTGCTTCCTTTATAAATTTCACTACCTGGTTCCATCGAAAGACATACGCTTTTTTAGGTTTGTAACCTTTAGCATTGTTCTTTATAAAACTTCTTAGAGAAAGAAAAGTACCAATGTCAATATTGTCATTTGAACCCAAAGTTTTTCTGAGCATGCTCCAAATACTCCATAAAGTTGGCGGTTTAAGTCTTGTTGGCAAAGATTTAAAATAAACTATAAAGTTATTTTCTTCAGCGTTTGAAAGTAAATTTTTATTATCTTCTTTCCACTGCTTATATGTATTATAGACGAGCATATATCGATCAGCTGATTTGACTGGCAACGTGTCCTTTTGTATGATAAGTTTAGCTTCCTCGTCAAAATTTTTCAATAATTCATCTTCGTCTGCAGATCCTTCAGATGAGGAATCGCCCATTTTGTACTTGTTTTTTTTTATCTATTTTATATGAAAATCGGACGGCACTGAACTATAAATCAATTTTAAGGTTAAACACAGAACCGGCTTCGAGACGGTATATATATAGTTATTTAACACAGAGAGAGAGAGAGAGAGAGAGAGAGAGATAGAGAGAGAGTAAATATATAATATCACAATGATGACGATAAATTTATTGTTTTTATTTAAAATTATTCACAATATTGCTAATACGTACACTACATACAATAATATAAAGAGCATGTTCACTCAATTTAACAATTGCAATATTGCTCACTAATGCACGTTTCTCTCTTTTTTGCTCTGAATCTATATACTCAAAACGGACGGCACTGAACTATAGTTTATCTGATTATAATCAGTTTTAAGGTTAAATACAGAATCGGCTTCGAGATGATGTGCTGCGGCTTGCGGCGCTGTGTTGTATATTATAGTTATTTAAAACAGAGAGATAGAGAGAGAGAGAGAGAGAGTAAATATATAATATCACAATGATGACGATAAATTTATAGTTTTCATTTAAAATAATTCACAATATTGCTAATACGCACACTGTATACAACAATATAAAGAATACGTTCACTCAATTCATCAACTGTAATGTTGTTCATTAATGTACATTGCTCTCTTTTTTTCTCTGAAACTATATAGTCGCACACAACGCATAAGAATTAACCTGAACAAACGAACGAAAGGCATGCTTCTTTTCTTTCTTCGTTTCTCTGACTATATATATATATATATATATATATATATATATATATATATATATATATATATATATATATATATATATATATATATATATATATATATATATATATATATATATGTGTGTGTGTGTGTCTCTGTGTGTGTGTGTGTGCGTGTGTGTGTGTGTGTGTATATATTACGGTTACTGCTATCGAAACAAGCGGCAGTAAACGTTTTTGAGCCAACCAGAGCACGAGTTGGTTGATGCCGTCTATAAAAGTCACACTTCCCAGCCGGATATGAGGCTGCGGAAGACGTACTTTCGAACGGGGAGGAAGAAAAAATTATTTTTTGGTTAAATATGTTATTTTCTGCATTTGCTTTGTAATTTGCGCCGACTTTTCTATAAATTTGTAAAAAAAATTGTTTTTGATTAAATATGCAATTTTCTGCATTTATTTTGTGATTTGCACCGAATTTTTTATAAATATGTTAAAAATTTTTTTGATTATTTATGAAATTTTCTGCATTTCTTTGTAATTTGCGCTGACTTTTCTATAAATTTGTAAAAAAATTTTTTTGATAAAATATGCTATTTTATGCTTTTACTCTGTAATTTGCGCCGACTTTTCTATAAATATGTTGAACATTTTTTTGATTTTTTGCATTTCTTTGTAATTTGCGCCCACTTTTCTATAAATTTGTTAAAATTTTCTTTGATTAAATATCCTATTTCATGCATTTACTCTTTAATTTGCGCCGAATTTGTTATAAATTAGTTACAAATTTTTTTTGATTAAATATGCAATTTTCTGCATTTCTTTGTAATTTGCGCCGACTTTTCTATAAATTCGTTAAAATTTTCTTTGGTTAAATATCCTATTTCATGCATTTACTCTTTAATTTGCGCCGACTTTTATATAAATTAGTTACAAATTTTTTTTGATTAAATATGCAATGTTCTGTATTTACTTTGTAATTTGCGCCGACTTTTCTATAATTTCGTTAAATTTTTTTTTATTAATTATGCAATTTTCTGCATTTGCTTTGTAATTTGCGCCGACTTTTCTATAAATTTGTAAAAAAAATTGTTTTTGATTTAATATGCAATTTTCTGCATTTATTTTGTGATTTGCACCGAATTTTTTATAAATATTTTAAAAATTTTTTTGATTATTTATGAAATTTTCTGCATTTCTTTGTAATTTGCGCTGACTTTTCTATAAATTTGTAAAAAAAATTTTGATTAAATATGCGATTTTATGCATTTACTCTGTAATTTGCGCCGACATTTTTATAAATTTGTTACAAATTTTTTTTTATTAAATATGCAATTTTCTGCTTTTACTCTGTAATTTACGCTGACTTTTATATAAATATGTTAAAAATTCTTTTGATTAAATATGCAATTTTCTGCATTTCTTTGTAATTTGCGCCGACTTTTCTATAAATCTGAAAAAAAAATTGTTTTTGATTAAATATGCAATTTTCTGAATTTACTTTGTAATTTGCGCCGACTTTTCTATAATTTCGTTAAATTTTTTTTTATTAATTATGCAATTTTCTGCATTTGCTTTGTAATTTGCGCCGACCTTTCTATAAATTTGTAAAAAAAATTGTTTTTGATTTAATATGCAATTTTCTGCATTTATTTTGTGATTTGCATCGAATTTTTTATAAATATGTTAAAAATTATTTTTATTAAATATGCAATTTTCTGCATTTGCTTTGTAATTTGCGCCGACTTTTCTATAAATTTGTAAAAAAAATTGTTTTTGATTAAATATGCAATTTTCTGCATTTATTTTGTGATTTGCACCGAATTTTTTATAAATATGTTAAAAATTTTTTTGATTATTTATGAAATTTTCTGCATTTCTTTGTAATTTGCGCTGACTTTTCTATAAATTTGTAAAAAAAATTTTGATTAAATATGCGATTTTATGCATTTACTCTGTAATTTGCGCCGACATTTTTATAAATTTGTTACAAATTTTTTTTTATTAAATATGCAATTTTCTGCTTTTAATCTGTAATTTACGCTGACTTTTATATAAATATGTTAAAAATTCTTTTGATTAAATATGCAATTTTCTGCATTTCTTTGTAATTTGCGCCGACTTTTCTATAAATCTGAAAAAAAAATTGTTTTTGATTAAATATGCAATTTTCTGCATTTATTTTGTGATTTGCACCGACTGTACCATAAAATTGTTAAAAAAAAAATTTTATAATAATGCAATTTTCTGAATTTACTTTGTAATTTGCGCCGACTTTTCTATAAATATGTTAAATTTTTTTTTATTAAATATGCAATTTTCTGCTTTTACTCTGTAATTTGCGCCGACTTTTCTATAAATTTGTAAAAAAAATTGTTTTTGATTAAATATGCAATTTTCTGCATTTATTTTGTGATTTGCACTGAATTTTTTATAAATATGTTAAAATTTTTTTTGATTAAATAAGCAATTTTCTGCATTTGCTTTGTAATTTGCGCCGACTTTTCTATAAATTTGTAAAAAAAATTGTTTTTGATTAAATATGCAATTTTCTGGATTTATTTTGTGATTTGCACCGAATTTTTTATAAATATGTTAAAAATTTTTTTGATTATTTATGAAATTTTCTGCATTTCTTTGTAATTTTCGCTGACTTTTCTATAAATTTGTAAAAAAAATTTTGATTAAATATGCTATTTTATGCATTTACTCTGTAATTTGCGCCGACATTTTTATAAATTTGTTACAAATTTTTTTTTATTGAATATGCAATTTTCTGCTTTTACTCTGTAATTTACGCTGACTTTTATATAAATATGTTAAAAATTCTTTTGATTAAATATGCAATTTTCTGCATTTCTTTGTAATTTGCGCCGACTTATCTATAAATTTGTTAAAATTTTCTTTGATTAAATATCCTATTTCATGCATTTACTCTTTAATTTGCGCCGACTTTTTTATAAAATATTTACAAATTTTTTTTGATTATATATGCAATTTTCGGCATTTACTTTGTAATTGCTCCGACTTTTCTATAAATTCGTTAAAAAAATTTTTATTAAATATGCAATTTTATGCATTTACTTTGTAATTTGCGCCGACTTTTCTATAAATTTGTAAAAAAAAATTGTTTTTGATTAAATATGCAATTTTCTCAATTTAGTTTGTGATTTACACCGACTTTTCTATAAATTTGTTAAAATTTTTTTTTGATTAAATATGCTATTATCTGAAATTACTCTGTAATTTGTTCCAACTTTTCTATAAATTTGTTAAAATTTTTTATGTGAATAACATCTCTTGGGCCGTTCGAGAGCGCGCGCAGTATGGGGTCTTCATACAGGATTCATCAGCTGTTGTAACCGGGACTAGAAGAGGGTTGAAAAAAAAGATCAGCGGAGGGCGGCCGCCCCCCACCATCGACACCAACCGACAGTTTGCCTGCTCTGCTACTCATGTACGCGCGCACACAGAGTCGCAGCAGCAACGATGCTCTCTCCCGCTTCCCTTGTTCGAAAATAGTCAGTGCGACACACACATTCACATACACGTATATACGTATACTATACAGTCTATACACTGTGACTTTCGAAGCCGTCAATGGCGCGCGCAGTCGTAGCAGAAATATAACTGTCCAACAGGAACTTCAAAGATTATCACTCAATAAAATTTCTACGATAACAGATGAAATGATTGATTATGTCAATGAATCTTCTTTTATCATTTTTTTGCACAACTGCCAAAGCCTACATGCACGCAACAATGACATTGAAAAAGACATTGTGGCTCAAAAATCTTCTCTTCTGCTACTATCCGAAACTTTAATGAATGATAGTTCAACTATCGAAGTGAATAACTTCCAGATTATTTCACAACACAAACGTGTCAATAGAAGGAATGCAGGTGTTGCTATATACAAAAATAACTCTATACAATATTCATTTACTCCAGACACAATTACTGTCTGCAACAATGGGACAGAACCAACAGTTATATCCAATGATTGCGGAGATATTTGTGCAACAAAGTGTCACTTTGATGAATATAATTTTGTATTTGTCATCGCAGTGTACATAACACCAAACACATCGATAACAGATATTATTTCGTTTCTATACCAGTACTTAATGGCATATACTGACGAGGGAGCAGCACTTCTTTCAGTTTATAACAAAAAGTTCGAAAATTACCATAAAGCACCAATTATATTAAGTGGTGATTTCAATGTAAATTTCAACAATGACACATCAGCACCACTGCTACAATTTTTACACGACAAACTACATCTACGCATGACGAACGACTCTCGCGTTTCAACAACCATTAGAAATACTACCATTGATGCAACATTCTCTCGATTCTTAGCAAATATTCATTCCTTTGTAATTTGCTCCGACTTATCTATAAATCTGAAAAAAAAAATTGTTTTTGATTAAATATGCAATTTTCTGAATTTACTTTGTTATTTGCACCGACTGTACCATAAAATTGTTAAAAAAAATTTTTTATTAAATATGCAATTTTCTGAATTTACTTTGTAATTTGCGCCGACTTTTCTATAAATATGTTAAAATTTTTTTTATTAAATATGCAATTTTCTGCTTTTACTCTGTAATTTGCGCCGACTTTTCTATAAATTTGTTAAAATTTATTTTTTAATCAATACGCAATTTTATACATTTACTTTGTAATTTGCGCAGACTTTACTATAAATTTGTAAAAAAAATTGTTTTTGATTAAATATGCAATTTTCTGAATTTACTTTGTGATTTGCACCGACTTTTCTACAAATTTGTTAAAATATTTTTTGATTAAATATGCTCCTTTTGCATTTACTCTGTAATTTGGGCCGACTTTTCTATAAATTTGTTAAAATTTTTTTTTTTAATCAATACGCAATTTTATACATTTACTTTGTAATTTGCGCAGACTTTACTATAAATTTGTAAAAAAATTTGTTTTTGATTAAATATGCAATTTTCTGAATTTACTTTGTGATTTGCACCGACTTTTCTATAAATTTGTTAAAATATTTTTTGATTAAATATGCTCCTTTTGCATTTACTCTGTAATTTGGGCCGACTTTTCTATAAATATGTTAAAATTTGTTTTTGATTAAATATGCAATTTTCTGAATTTACTTTGTGATTTGCACCGACTTTTCTATAAATTTGTTAAAATATTTTTTGATTAAATATGCTCCTTTTGCATTTACTCTGTAATTTGCGCCGACATTTTTATAAATTTGTTACAAATTTTTTAATTTTTTTTTATTAAATATGCAATTTCTGCTTTTACTCTGTAATTTACGCTGACTTTTATATAAATATGTTAAAAATTCTTTTGATTAAATATGCAATTTTCTGCATTTCTTTGTAATTTGCGCCGACTTTTCTATAAATTTGTTAAAATTTTCTTTGATTAAATATCCTATTTCATGCATTTACTCTTCTTTGTAATTTGCGCCGACTTTTCTATAAATCTGAAAATTAATTGTTTTTGATTAAATATGCAATTTTCTGAATTTACTTATTATTTTCACCGACTTTTCTAGAAAATTATTAAAAATTTGTTTTATTATATATGCTATTTTTTGCATTTACTCTGTAATTTGCGCCGACTTTTCTATAAATATGTTGAACATTTTTTTGATTAAATGTGCAATTTTCTGCTTTTACTCTGTAATTTGCGCCGACTTTTCTATAAATTTGTAAAAAAATTGTTTTTGATTAAATATGCAATTTTCTGCATTTATTTTGTGATTTGCACCGAATTTTTTATAAATATTTTAAAATTTTTTTTTATTAAATAAGCAATTTTCTGCATTTGCTTGTAATTTGCGCCGACTTTCTATAAATTTGTAAAAAAAATTGTTTTTGATTAAATATGCAATTTTCTGGATTTATTTTGTGATTTGCACCGAATTTTTATAAATATGTTAAAATTTTTTTGATTATTTATGAAATTTTCTGCATTTCTTTGTAATTTGCGCTGACTTTTCTATAAATTTGTAAAAAAAATTTTGATTAAATATGCTATTTTATGCATTTACTCTGTAATTTGCGCCGACATTTTTATAAATTTGTTACAAATTTTTTTTTATTGAATATGCAATTTTCTGCTTTTACTCTGTAATTTACGCTGACTTTTATATAAATATGTTAAAAATTCTTTTGATTAAATATGCAATTTTCTGCATTTCTTTGTAATTTGCGCCGACTTATCTATAAATTTGTTAAAATTTTCTTTGATTAAATATCCTATTTCATGCATTTACTCTTTAATTTGCGCCGACTTTTTTATAAAATATTTACAAATTTTTTTTGATTATATATGCAATTTTCGGCATTTACTTTGTAATTGCTCCGACTTTTCTATAAATTCGTTAAAAAATTTTTTATTAATATGCAATTTTATGCATTTACTTTGTAATTTGCGCCGACTTTTCTATAAATTTGTAAAAAAAAATTGTTTTTGATTAAATATGCAATTTTCTCAATTTAGTTTGTGATTTACACCGACTTTTCTATAAATTTGTTAAAATTTTTTTTTGATTAAATATGCTATTATCTGAAATTACTCTGTAATTTGTTCCAACTTTTCTATAAATTTGTTAAAATTTTTTATGTGAATAACATCTCTTGGGCCGTTCGAGAGCGCGCGCAGTATGGGGTCTTCATACAGGATTCATCAGCTGTTGTAACCGGGACTAGAAGAGGGGTGAAAAAAAAGATCAGCGGAGGGCGGCCGCCCCCCACCATCGACACCAACCGACAGTTTGCCTGCTCTGCTACTCATGTACGCGCGCACACAGAGTCGCAGCAGCAACGATGCTCTCTCCCGCTTCCCTTGTTCGAAAATAGTCAGTGCGACACACACATTCACATACACGTATATACGTATACTATACAGTCTATACACTGTGACTTTCGAAGCCGCCAATGGCGCGCGCAGTCGTAGCAGAAATATAACTGTCCAACAGGAACTTCAAAGATTATCACTCAATAAAATTTCTACGATAACAGATGAAATGATTGATTATGTCAATGAATCTTCTTTTATCATTTTTTTGCACAACTGCCAAAGCCTACATGCACGCAACAATGACATTGAAAAAGACATTGTGGCTCAAAAATCTTCTCTTCTGCTACTATCCGAAACTTTAATGAATGATAGTTCAACTATCGAAGTGAATAACTTCCAGATTATTTCACAACACAAACGTGTCAATAGAAGGAATGCAGGTGTTGCTATATACAAAAATAACTCTATACAATATTCATTTACTCCACACACAATTACTGTCTGCAACAATGGGACAGAACCAACAGTTATATCCAATGATTGCGGAGATATTTGTGCAACAAAGTGTCACTTTGATGAATATAATTTTGTATTTGTCATCGCAGTGTACATAACACCAAACACATCGATAACAGATATTATTTCGTTTATATACCAGTACTTAATGGCATATACTGACGAGGGAGCAGCACTTCTTTCAGTTTATAACAAAAAGTTCGAAAATTACCATAAAGCACCAATTATATTAAGTGGTGATTTCAATGTAAATTTCAACAATGACACATCAGCACCACTGCTACAATTTTTACACGACAAACTACATCTACGCATGACGAACGACTCTCGCGTTTCAACAACCATTAGAAATACTACCATTGATGCAACATTCTCTCGATTCTTAGCAAATATTCATTCCTTTGTAATTTGCTCCGACTTATCTATAAATCTGAAAAAAAAATTGTTTTTGATTAAATATGCAATTTTCTGAATTTACTTTGTTATTTGCACCGACTGTACCATAAAATTGTTAAAAATTTTTTTTTATTAAATATGCAATTTTCTGAATTTACTTTGTAATTTTCGCCGACTTTTCTATAAATATGTTAAAATTTTTTTTATTAAATATGCAATTTTCTGCTTTTACTCTGTAATTTGCGCCGACTTTTCTATAAATTTGTTAAAATTTATTTTTTAATCAATACGCAATTTTATACATTTACTTTGTAATTTGCGCAGACTTTACTATAAATTTGTAAAAAAATTTGTTTTTGATTAAATATGCAATTTTCTGAATTTACTTTGTGATTTGCACCGACTTTTCTACAAATTTGTTAAAATATTTTTTGATTAAATATGCTCCTTTTGCATTTACTCTGTAATTTGGGCCGACTTTTCTATAAATTTGTTAAAATTTTTTTTTTAATCAATACGCAATTTTATACATTTACTTTGTAATTTGCGCAGACTTTACTATAAATTTGTAAAAAAATTTGTTTTTGATTAAATATGCAATTTTCTGAATTTACTTTGTGATTTGCACCGACTTTTCTATAAATTTGTTAAAATATTTTTTGATTAAATATGCTCCTTTTGCATTTACTCTGTAATTTGGGCCGACTTTTCTATAAATATGTTAAAATTTGTTTTTGATTAAATATGCAATTTTCTGAATTTACTTTGTAATTTGCGCCGACTTTTCTATAAATATGTTAAATTTTTTTTTATTAAATATGCAATTTTCTGCTTTTACTCTGTAATTTGCGCCGACTTTTCTATAAATTTGTTAAAATTTATTTTTTAATCAATACGCAATTTTATACATTTACTTTGTAATTTGCGCAGACTTTACTATAAATTTGTAAAAAAATTTGTTTTTGATTAAATATGCAATTTTCTGAATTTACTTTGTGATTTGCACCGACTTTTCTACAAATTTGTTAAAATATTTTTTGATTAAATATGCTCCTTTTGCATTTACTCTGTAATTTGGGCCGACTTTTCTATAAATTTGTTAAAATTTTTTTTTTAATCAATACGCAATTTTATACATTTACTTTGTAATTTGCGCAGACTTTACTATAAATTTGTAAAAAAATTTGTTTTTGATTAAATATGCAATTTTCTGAATTTACTTTGTGATTTGCACCGACTTTTCTATAAATTTGTTAAAATATTTTTTGATTAAATATGCTCCTTTTGCATTTACTCTGTAATTTGGGCCGACTTTTCTATAAATATGTTAAAATTTGTTTTTGATTAAATATGCAATTTTCTGAATTTACTTTGTGATTTGCACCGACTTTTCTATAAATTTGTTAAAATATTTTTTGATTAAATATGCTCCTTTTGCATTTACTCTGTAATTTGCGCCGACATTTTTATAAATTTGTTACAAATTTTTTTTTATTAAATATGCAATTTTCTGCTTTTACTCTGTAATTTACGCTGACTTTTATATAAATATGTTAAAAATTCTTTTGATTAAATATGCAATTTTCTGCATTTCTTTGTAATTTGCGCCGACTTTTCTATAAATTTGTTAAAATTTTCTTTGATTAAATATCCTATTTCATGCATTTACTCTTCTTTGTAATTTGCGCCGACTTTTCTATAAATCTGAAAATTAATTGTTTTTGATTAAATATACAATTTTCTGAATTTACTTTATTATTTTCACCGACTTTTCTAGAAAATTATTAAAAATTTGTTTTATTATATATGCTATTTTCTGCATTTACTCTGTAATTTGCGCCGACTTTTCTATAAATATGTTGAACATTTTTTTGATTAAATGTGCAATTTTCTGCTTTTACTCTGTAATTTGCGCCGACTTTTCTATAAATTTGTAAAAAAAATTGTTTTTGATTAAATATGCAATTTTCTGCATTTATTTTGTGATTTGCACCGAATTTTTTATAAATATGTTAAAATTTTTTTTTATTAAATAAGCAATTTTCTGCATTTGCTTTGTAATTTGCGCCGACTTTTCTATAAATTTGTAAAAAAAATTGTTTTTGATTAAATATGCAATTTTCTGGATTTATTTTGTGATTTGCACCGAATTTTTTATAAATATGTTAAAAATTTTTTTGATTATTTATGAAATTTTCTGCATTTCTTTGTAATTTGCGCTGACTTTTCTATAAATTTGTAAAAAAAATTTTGATTAAATATGCTATTTTATGCATTTACTCTGTAATTTGCGCCGACATTTTTATAAATTTGTTACAAATTTTTTTTTATTGAATATGCAATTTTCTGCTTTTACTCTGTAATTTACGCTGACTTTTATATAAATATGTTAAAAATTCTTTTGATTAAATATGCAATTTTCTGCATTTCTTTGTAATTTGCGCCGACTTATCTATAAATTTGTTAAAATTTTCTTTGATTAAATATCCTATTTCATGCATTTACTCTTTAATTTGCGCCGACTTTTTTATAAAATATTTACAAATTTTTTTTGATTATATATGCAATTTTCGGCATTTACTTTGTAATTGCTCCGACTTTTCTATAAATTCGTTAAAAAAATTTTTATTAAATATGCAATTTTATGCATTTACTTTGTAATTTGCGCCGACTTTTCTATAAATTTGTAAAAAAAAATTGTTTTTGATTAAATATGCAATTTTCTCAATTTAGTTTGTGATTTACACCGACTTTTCTATAAATTTGTTAAAATTTTTTTTTGATTAAATATGCTATTATCTGAAATTACTCTGTAATTTGTTCCAACTTTTCTATAAATTTGTTAAAATTTTTTATGTGAATAACATCTCTTGGGCCGTTCGAGAGCGCGCGCAGTATGGGGTCTTCATACAGGATTCATCAGCTGTTGTAACCGGGACTAGAAGAGGGGTGAAAAAAAAGATCAGCGGAGGGCGGCCGCCCCCCACCATCGACACCAACCGACAGTTTGCCTGCTCTGCTACTCATGTACGCGCGCACACAGAGTCGCAGCAGCAACGATGCTCTCTCCCGCTTCCCTTGTTCGAAAATAGTCAGTGCGACACACACATTCACATACACGTATATACGTATACTATACAGTCTATACACTGTGACTTTCGAAGCCGCCAATGGCGCGCGCAGTCGTAGCAGAAATATAACTGTCCAACAGGAACTTCAAAGATTATCACTCAATAAAATTTCTACGATAACAGATGAAATGATTGATTATGTCAATGAATCTTCTTTTATCATTTTTTTGCACAACTGCCAAAGCCTACATGCACGCAACAATGACATTGAAAAAGACATTGTGGCTCAAAAATCTTCTCTTCTGCTACTATCCGAAACTTTAATGAATGATAGTTCAACTATCGAAGTGAATAACTTCCAGATTATTTCACAACACAAACGTGTCAATAGAAGGAATGCAGGTGTTGCTATATACAAAAATAACTCTATACAATATTCATTTACTCCACACACAATTACTGTCTGCAACAATGGGACAGAACCAACAGTTATATCCAATGATTGCGGAGATATTTGTGCAACAAAGTGTCACTTTGATGAATATAATTTTGTATTTGTCATCGCAGTGTACATAACACCAAACACATCGATAACAGATATTATTTCGTTTCTATACCAGTACTTAATGGCATATACTGACGAGGGAGCAGCACTTCTTTCAGTTTATAACAAAAAGTTCGAAAATTACCATAAAGCACCAATTATATTAAGTGGTGATTTCAATGTAAATTTCAACAATGACACATCAGCACCACTGCTACAATTTTTACACGACAAACTACATCTACGCATGACGAACGACTCTCGCGTTTCAACAACCATTAGAAATACTACCATTGATGCAACATTCTCTCGATTCTTAGCAAATATTCATTCCTTTGTAATTTGCTCCGACTTATCTATAAATCTGAAAAAAAAAATTGTTTTTGATTAAATATGCAATTTTCTGAATTTACTTTGTTATTTGCACCGACTGTACCATAAAATTGTTAAAAAATTTTTTTTATTAAATATGCAATTTTCTGAATTTACTTTGTAATTTGCGCCGACTTTTCTATAAATATGTTAAAATTTTTTTTATTAAATATGCAATTTTCTGCTTTTACTCTGTAATTTGCGCCGACTTTTCTATAAATTTGTTAAAATTTATTTTTTAATCAATACGCAATTTTATACATTTACTTTGTAATTTGCGCAGACTTTACTATAAATTTGTAAAAAAAATTGTTTTTGATTAAATATGCAATTTTCTGAATTTACTTTGTGATTTGCACCGACTTTTCTACAAATTTGTTAAAATATTTTTTGATTAAATATGCTCCTTTTGCATTTACTCTGTAATTTGGGCCGACTTTTCTATAAATTTGTTAAAATTTTTTTTTTAATCAATACGCAATTTTATACATTTACTTTGTAATTTGCGCAGACTTTACTATAAATTTGTAAAAAAATTTGTTTTTGATTAAATATGCAATTTTCTGAATTTACTTTGTGATTTGCACCGACTTTTCTATAAATTTGTTAAAATATTTTTTGATTAAATATGCTCCTTTTGCATTTACTCTGTAATTTGGGACGACTTTTCTATAAATATGTTAAAATTTTTTTTATTAAATATGCAATTTTATGCATTTACTTTGTAATTCGCTCCGACTTTTCTATAAATTTGTTAAAAATTTTTTTTTAATCAATACGCAATTTTATACATTTACTTTGTAATTTGCGCAGAGTTTACTATAAATTTGTAAAAAAATTTGTTTTTGATTAAATATGCAATTTTCTGAATTTACTTTGTGATTTGCACCGACTTTTCTACAAATTTGTTAAAATATTTTTTGATTAAATATGCTCCTTTTGCATTTACTCTGTAATTTGGGCCGACTTTTCTATAAATTTGTTAAAATTTTTTTTTTAATCAATACGCAATTTTATACATTTACTTTGTAATTTGCGCAGACTTTACTATAAATTTGTAAAAAAAATTGTTTTTGATTAAATATGCAATTTTCTGAATTTACTTTGTGATTTGCACCGACTTTTCTATAAATTTGTTAAAATATTTTTTGATTTAATATGCTCCTTTTGCATTTACTCTGTAATTTGGGCCGACTTTTCTATAAATTTGTTAAAATTCTTTTATATTAAATATGCAATTTTATGCATTCACTTTGTAATTTGCTCCGACTTTTCTATAAATCTTAAAATTAATTGTTTTTGATTAAATATGCAATTTTCTGAATTTACTTTATTATTTGCACCGACTTTTCTAGAAAATTATTAAAAATTTTTTTTATTATATATGCTATTTTCTGCATTTACTCTGTAATGTGCGCCGACTTTTCTATAAATATGTTCAACATTTTTTTGATTAAATGTGCAATTTTCTGCTTTTACTCTGTAATTTGCGCCGACTTTTCTATAAATTTGTAAAAAAAATTGTTTTTGATTAAATATGCAATTTTCTGCATTTATTTTGTGATTTGCACCGAATTTTTTATAAATATGTTAAAATTTTTTTTTATTATATAAGCAATTTTCTGCATTTGCTTTGTAATTTGCGCCGACTTTTCTATAAATTTGTAAAAAAAATTGTTTTATTAAATATGCAATTTTCTGGCTTTATTTTGTGATTTGCACCGAATTTTTTATAAATATGTTAAAAATTTTTTTGATTATTTATGAAATTTTCTGCATTTTTTTGTAATTTGCGCTGACTTTTCTATAAATTTGTAAAAAAATTTTGATTAAATATGCTATTTTATGCATTTACTCTGTAATTTGCGCCGACATTTTTATAAATTTGTTACAAATTTTTTTTTATTAAATATGCAATTTTCTGCTTTTACTCTGTAATTTACGCTGACTTTTATATAAATATGTTAAAAATTCTTTTGATTAAATATGCAATTTTCTGCATTTCTTTGTAATTTGCGCCGACTTTTCTATAAATTTGTTAAAATTTTCTTTGATTAAATATCCTATTTCATGCATTTACTATTCTTTGTAATTTGCGCCGACTTTTCTATAAATCTGAAAAAAAAATTGTTTTTGATTAAATATGCAATTTTCTGAATTTACTTTGTGATTTGCACCGACTGTACCATAAAATTGTTAAAAAAATTTTTTTATTAAATATGCAATTTTCTGAATTTACTTTGTAATTTGCGCCGACTTTTCTATAAATATGTTAAAATTTTTTTTATTAAATGTGCAATTTTCTGCATTTTTTTGTTACTTGCGCCGACTTTTCTATAAATTAGTTAAAAAAATTGTTTTTAATTAAATATGCCATTTTATGCTTTCACTCTTTAATTTACGCTGACTTTTATATAAATATGATAAAAATTCTTTTTTATTAAATATGCAATTTTCTGCATTTCTTCGTAATTTTCACTGACTTTTCTATAAATTTGTTAAAATTTTCTTTGATTAAATATCCTATTTCATGCATTAACTCTTTAATTTGCGCCGACTTTTTTATAAATTAGTTACAAATTTTTTTTGATTATATATGCAATTTTCGGCATTTACTTTTTAATTTGCGCCGACTTTTCTATAAATTCGTTAAAAAAAATTTTATTAACTATGCAATTTTATGAATTGACTTTGTAATTTGCACCGACTTTTCTATAAATTAGTTAAAAAAATTGTTTTTAATTAAATATGCTATTTTATGCTTTTACTCTTTAATTTGCGCCGACTTTTTTATAAATTAGTTACAAATTTTTTTTTATTATATATGCAATTTTCTGCATTTACTTTGAAATTTGCGCCGACTATTCTATAAATTTGTTAAAATTTTTTTTTTATCAAATAAGCAATTTTATACATTTACTTTGTCATTTGCGTAGACTTTACTATAAATTCGTAAAAAAAAATTTTTTTGATTAAATATGCTATTTTCTGCATTTACTCTGTAATTTGCGCCGACTTTTCTATTAATTTGTTAATAATTTTTTTTATTAAATATGCTATTTTCTGCTTTTACTCTGTAATTTCCGCCGACTTTTCTATAAATAAGTTACAAATTTTTTTTGATTATATATGCAATTTTCGGCATTTACTTTGTAATTTTCGCCGACTTTTCTATAAATTCGTTAAAAAAAATTTTATTAAATATGCAATTTTCTGCATTTACTTTGTAATTTGCGCCGACTTTTCTATAAATCTGAAAAAAAATTGTTTTTGATTAAATATGCAATTTTCTGAATTTACTTTGTGATTTGCACCGACTTTTCTATAAATTTGTTAAAATATTTTTTGATTTAATATGCTCCTTTTGCATTTACTCTGTAATTTGGGCCGACTTTTCTATAAATTTGTTAAAATTCTTTTATATTAAATATGCAATTAATGCATTCACTTTGTAATTTGCTCCGACTTTTCTATAAATCTGAAAATTAATTGTTTTTGATTAAATATGCAATTTTCTGAATTTACTTTATTATTTGCACCGACTTTTCTAGAAAATTATTAAAAATTTGTTTTTATTATATATGCTATTTTCTGCATTTACTCTGTAATTTGCGCCGACTTTTCTATAAATATGTTGAACATTTTTTTTGATTAAATGTGCAATTTTCTGCTTTTACTCTGTAATTTGCGCCGAATTTCTATAAATTTGTAAAAAAATTGTTTTTGATTAAATATGCAATTTTCTGCATTTATTTTGTGATTTGCACCGAATTTTTTATAAATATGTTAAAAATTTTTTTGATTATTTATGAAATTTTCTGCATTTCTTTGTAATTTGCGCTGACTTTTCTATAAATTTGTTAAAATTTTCTTTGATTAAATATCCTATTTCATGCATTTACTCTTTAATTTGCGCCGAATTTGTTATAAATTAGTTACAAATTTTTTTTGATTAAATATGCAATTTTCTGCATTTCTTTGTAATTTGCGCCGACTTTTCTATAAATTCGTTAAAATTTTCTTTGGTTAAATATCCTATTTCATGCATTTACTCTTTAATTTGCGCCGACTTTTATATAAATTAGTTACAAATTTTTTTGATTAAATATGCAATTTTCTGTATTTACTTTGTAATTTGCGCCGACTTTTCTATAATTTCGTTAAATTTTTTTTTATTAATTATGCAATTTTCTGCATTTGCTTTGTAATTTGCGCCGACTTTTCTATAAATTTGTAAAAAAAATTGTTTTTGATTAAATATGCAATTTTCTGCATTTATTTTGTGATTTGCACCGAATTTTTTATAAATATGTTAAAAATTTTTTTGATTATTTATGAAATTTTCTGCATTTCTTTGTAATTTGCGCTGACTTTTCTATAAATTTGTAAAAAAAAATTTTGATTAAATATGCGATTTTATGCATTTACTCTGTAATTTGCGCCGACAATTTTATAAATTTGTTACAAATTTTTTTTTATTAAATATGCAATTTTCTGCTTTTACTCTGTAATTTACGCTGACTTTTATATAAATATGTTAAAAATTCTTTTGATTAAATATGCAATTTTCTGCATTTCTTTGTAATTTGCGCCGACTTTTCTATAAATCTGAAAAAAAAATTGTTTTTGATTAAATATGCTATTTTCTGCATTTATTTTGTGATTTGCACCGACTGTACCATAAAATTGTTAAAAAAAAAATTTTATTAAATATGCAATTTTCTGAATTTGCTTTGTAATTTGCGCCGACTTTTCTATAAATATGTTAAATTTTTTTTTATTAAATATGCAATTTTTTGCTTTTACTCTGTAATTTGCGCCGACTTTTCTATAAATTTGTAAAAAAAATTGTTTTTGATTAAATATGCAATTTTCTGCATTTATTTTGTGATTTGCACCGAATTTTTTATAAATATGTTAAAATTTTTTTTTATTAAATAAGCAATTTTCTGCATTTGCTTTGTAATTTGCGCCGACTTTTCTATAAATTTGTAAAAAAAATTGTTTTTGATTAAATATGCAATTTTCTGGATTTATTTTGTGATTTGCACCGAATTTTTTATAAATATGTTAAAAATTTTTTTGATTATTTATGAAATTTTCTGCATTTCTTTGTAATTTGCGCTGACTTTTCTATAAATTTGTAAAAAAAATTTTGATTAAATATGCTATTTTATGCATTTACTCTGTAATTTGCGCCGACATTTTTATAAATTTGTTACAAATTTTTTTTTATTGAATATGCAATTTTCTGCTTTTACTCTGTAATTTACGCTGACTTTTATATAAATATGTTAAAAATTCTTTTGATTAAATATGCAATTTTCTGCATTTCTTTGTAATTTGTGCTGACTTTTCTATAAATCTGAAAAAAAAATTGTTTTTGATTAAATATGCTATTTTCTGCATTTATTTTGTGATTTGCACCGACTGTACCATAAAATTGTTAAAAAAAAATTTTTATTAAATATGCAATTTTCTGAATTTGCTTTGTAATTTGCGCCGACTTTTCTATAAATATGTTAAATTTTTTTTTATTAAATATGCAATTTTTTGCTTTTACTCTGTAATTTGCGCCGACTTTTCTATAAATTTGTAAAAAAAATTGTTTTTGATTAAATATGCAATTTTGTGCATTTATTTTGTGATTTGCACCGAATTTTTTATAAATATGTTAAAATTTTTTTTTATTAAATAAGCAATTTTCTGCATTTGCTTTGTAATTTGCGCCGACTTTTCTATAAATTTGTAAAAAAAATTGTTTTTGATTAAATATGCAATTTTCTGGATTTATTTTGTGATTTGCACCGAATTTTTTATAAATATGTTAAAAATTTTTTTGATTATTTATGAAATTTTCTGCATTTCTTTGTAATTTGCGCTGACTTTTCTATAAATTTGTAAAAAAAATTTTGATTAAATATGCTATTTTATGCATTTACTCTGTAATTTGCGCCGACATTTTTATAAATTTGTTACAAATTTTTTTTTATTTAATATGCAATTTTCTGCTTTTACTCTGTAATTTACGCTGACTTTTATATAAATATGTTAAAAATTCTTTTGATTAAATATGCAATTTTCTGCATTTCTTTGTAATTTGCGCCGACTTTTCTATAAATTTGTTAAAATTTTCTTTGATTAAATATCCTATTTCATGCATTTACTCTTTAATTTGCGCCGACTTTTTTATAAAATATTTACAAATTTTTTTTGATTATATATGCAATTTTCGGCATTTACTTTGTAATTGCTCCGACTTTTCTATAAATTCGTTAAAAAAATTTTTATTAAATATGCAATTTTATGCATTTACTTTGTAATTTGCGCCGACTTTTCTATAAATTTGTAAAAAAAAATTGTTTTTGATTAAATATGCAATTTTCTCAATTTAGTTTGTGATTTACACCGACTTTTCTATAAATTTGTTAAAATTTTTTTTTGATTAAATATGCTATTATCTGAAATTACTCTGTAATTTGTTCCAACTTTTCTATAAATTTGTTAAAATTTTTTATGTGAATAACATCTCTTGGGCCGTTCGAGAGCGCGCGCAGTATGGGGTCTTCATACAGGATTCATCAGCTGTTGTAACCGGGACTAGAAGAGGGGTGAAAAAAAAGATCAGCGGAGGGCGGCCGCCCCCCACCATCGACACCAACCGACAGTTTGCCTGCTCTGCTACTCATGTACGCGCGCACACAGAGTCGCAGCAGCAACGATGCTCTCTCCCGCTTCCCTTGTTCGAAAATAGTCAGTGCGACACACACATTCACATACACGTATATACGTATACTATACAGTCTATACACTGTGACTTTCGAAGCCGTCAATGGCGCGCGCAGTCGTAGCAGAAATATAACTGTCCAACAGGAACTTCAAAGATTATCACTCAATAAAATTTCTACGATAACAGATGAAATGATTGATTATGTCAATGAATCTTCTTTTATCATTTTTTTGCACAACTGCCAAAGCCTACATGCACGCAACAATGACATTGAAAAAGACATTGTGGCTCAAAAATCTTCTCTTCTGCTACTATCCGAAACTTTAATGAATGATAGTTCAACTATCGAAGTGAATAACTTCCAGATTATTTCACAACACAAACGTGTCAATAGAAGGAATGCAGGTGTTGCTATATACAAAAATAACTCTATACAATATTCATTTACTCCACACACAATTACTGTCTGCAACAATGGGACAGAACCAACAGTTATATCCAATGATTGCGGAGATATTTGTGCAACAAAGTGTCACTTTGATGAATATAATTTTGTATTTGTCATCGCAGTGTACATAACACCAAACACATCGATAACAGATATTATTTCGTTTCTATACCAGTACTTAATGGCATATACTGACGAGGGAGCAGCACTTCTTTCAGTTTATAACAAAAAGTTCGAAAATTACCATAAAGCACCAATTATATTAAGTGGTGATTTCAATGTAAATTTCAACAATGACACATCAGCACCACTGCTACAATTTTTACACCACAAACTACATCTACGCATGACGAACGACTCTCGCGTTTCAACAACCATTAGAAATACTACCATTGATGCAACATTCTCTCGATTCTTAGCAAATATTCATTCCTTTGTAATTTGCTCCGACTTATCTATAAATCTGAAGAAAAAAAATTGTTTTTGATTAAATATGCAATTTTCTGAATTTACTTTGTAATTTGCGCCGACTTTTCTATAAATATGTTAAAATTTTTTTTATTAAATATGCAATTTTCTGCTTTTACTCTGTAATTTGGGCCGACTTTTCTATAAATTTGTTAAAATTTTTTTTTTAATCAATACGCAATTTTATACATTTACTTTGTAATTTGCGCAGACTTTACTATAAATTTGTAAAAAAATTTGTTTTTGATTAAATATGCAATTTTCTGAATTTACTTTGTGATTTGCACCGACTTTTCTATAAATTTGTTAAAATATTTTTTGATTTAATATGCTCCTTTTGCATTTACTCTGTAATTTGGGCCGACTTTTCTATAAATTTGTTAAAATTCTTTTATATTAAATATGCAATTTTATGCATTCACTTTGTAATTTGCTCCGACTTTTCTATAAATCTGAAAATTAATTGTTTTTGATTAAATATGCAATTTTCTGAATTTACTTTATTATTTGCACCGACTTTTCTAGAAAATTATTAAAAAAATTTTTTATTATATATGCTATTTTCTGCATTTACTCTGTAATTTGCGCCGACTTTTCTATAAATATGTTGAACATTTTTTTGATTAAATGTGCAATTTTCTGCTTTTACTCTGTAATTTGCGCCGACTTTTCTATAAATTTGTAAAAAAAATTGTTTTTGATTAAATATGCAATTTTGTGCATTTATTTTGTGATTTGCACCTAATTTTTTATAAATATGTTAAAATTTTTTTTTATTAAATAAGCAATTTTCTGCATTTGCTTTGTAATTTGCGCCGACTTTTCTATAAATTTGTAAAAAAAATTGTTTTTGATTAAATATGCAATTTTCAGGATTTATTTTGTGATTTGCACCGAATTTTTTATAAATATGTTAAAAATTTTTTTGATTATTTATGAAATTTTCTGCATTTCTTTGTAATTTGCGCTGACTTTTCTATAAATTTGTAAAAAAATTTTTGATTAAATATGCTATTTTATGCATTTACTCTGTAATTTGCGCCGACATTTTTATAAATTTGTTACAAATTTTTTTTTATTAAATATGCAATTTTCTGCTTTTACTCTGTAATTTACGCTGACTTTTATATAAATATGTTAAAAATTCTTTTGATTAAATATGCAATTTTCTGCATTTCTTTGTAATTTGCGCCGACTTTTCTATAAATTTGTTAAAATTTTCTTTGATTAAATATCCTATTTCATGCATTTACTCTTCTTTGTAATTTGCGCCGACTTTTCTATAAATCTGAAAAAAAAATTGTTTTTGATTAAATATGCAATTTTCTGAATTTACTTTGTGATTTGCACCGACTGTACCATAAAATTGTTAAAAAAATTTTTTTATTAAATATGCAATTTTCTGAATTTACTTTGTAATTTGCGCCGACTTTTCTAGAAATTTATTAAAAATTTTTTTAAATGTGCAATTTTCTGCATTTTTTTGTTACTTGCGCCGACTTTTCTATAAATTAGTTAAAAAAATTGTTTTTAAATAAATATGCCATTTTATGCTTTCACTCTTTAATTTACGCTGACTTTTATATAAATATGATAAAAATTCTTTTTTATTAAATATGCAATTTTCTGCATTTCTTCGTAATTTTCACTGACTTTTCTATAAATTTGTTAAAATTTTCTTTGATTAAATATCCTATTTCATGCATTTTCTCTTTAATTTGCGCCGACTTTTTTATAAATTAGTTACAAATTTTTTTTGATTATATATGCAATTTTCGGCATTTACTTTCTAATTTGCGCCGACTTTTCTATAAATTCGTTAAAAAAATTTTTATTAACTATGCAATTTTCTGCATTTACGTTGAAATTTGCGCCGACTTTTCTATAAATTTGTAAAAAAAAATTTATTTGATTAAATATGCTGGTTTCTGCATTTACTCTGTAATATGCGTCGACTTTTCTATAAATTTGTTAAAATTCTTTTATATTAAATATGCAATTTTATGAATTTACTTTGTAATTTGCGCCGACTTTTCTATAAATTAGTTAAAAAAATTGTTTTTAATTAAATATGCTATTTTATGCTTTTACTCTTTAATTTGCGCCGACTTTTTTATAAATTAGTTACAAATTTTTTTTTATTATATATGCAATTTTCTGCATTTACTTTGAAATTTGCGCCGACTATTCTATCAATTTGTTAAAATTTTTTTTTTATCAAATAAGCAATTTTATACATTTACTTTGTCATTTGCGTAGACTTTACTATAAATTCATAAAAAAAAATTTTTTGATTAAATATGCTATTTTCTGCATTTACTCTGTAATTTGCGCCGACTTTTCTATAAATTTGTTAATAATTTTTTTTATTAAATATGCTATTTTCTGCTTTTACTCTGTAATTTCCGCCGACTTTTCTATAAATAAGTTACAAATTTTTTTTGATTATATATGCAATTTTCGGCATTTACTTTGTAATTTTCGCCGACTTTTCTATAAATTCGTTAAAAAAAATTTTATTAAATATGCAATTTTCTGCATTTACTTTGTAATTTTCGCCGACTTCTCTATAAATTTGTAAAAATAAATTTTTTTGATTAAATATGCTGTTTTCTGCATTTACTCTGTAATTTGCGTCGACTTTTCTATAAATTTGTTAAAATTCTTTTATATTAAATATGCAATTTTGTGCATTTACTTTGTAATTTGCGCCGACTTTTCTATAAATCTGAAAAAAAATTGTTTTTGATTAAATATGCAATTTTCTGAATTTACTTTATGATTTGCACCGACTTTTCTAGAAATTTATTAAAAATTTTTTTAAATGTGCAATTTTCTGCATTTTTTTGTTACTTGCGCCGACTTTTCTATAAATTAGTTAAAAAAATTGTTTTTAAATAAATATGCCATTTTATGCTTTCACTCTTTAATTTACGCTGACTTTTATATAAATATGATAAAAATTCTTTTTTATTAAATATGCAATTTTCTGCATTTCTTCGTAATTTTCACTGACTTTTCTATAAATTTGTTAAAATTTTCTTTGATTAAATATCCTATTTCATGCATTTTCTCTTTAATTTGCGCCGACTTTTTTATAAAGTAGTTACAAATTTTTTTTGATTATATATGCAATTTTCGGCATTTACTTTCTAATTTGCGCCGACTTTTCTATAAATTCGTTAAAAAAAAATTTATTAACTATGCAATTTTCTGCATTTACGTTGAAATTTGCGCCGACTTTTCTATAAATTTGTTAAAATTTTTTTTTATTAAATATGCTATTTTCTGCAATTACTCTGTAATTTGCGTAGACTTTACTATACAATTGTAAAAAAAATTGTTTTTGATTAAATATGCAATTTTCTGAATTTACTTTGTGATTTGCACCGACTTTTCTATAAATTTGTTAAAATTTTTTTTGAATAAATATGCTGCTTTCTGCATTTACTCTGTGATTTGCGTCGACTTTTCTATAAATCTGTTAAAATTGTTTTATATTAAATATGCAATTTTATGCATTTACTTTATAATTTGCTCCGAGTTTTCTATAAATCTGAAAAAAAATTGTTTTTGATTAAATATGCAATTTTCTGAATTTACTTTATGATTTGCACCGACTTTTCTAGAAATTTTTTTTAAAAATTTCTTTTGATTAAATATGCTATTTTCTGCTTTTACTCTGTAATTTTCGCCGACTTTTCTATAAATATGTTAAACATTTTTTTGATTAAATGTGCATTTTTCGGCATTTACTTTGTAATTTGCGCCGACTTTTCTATAAATTCGTTAAAAAAATTTTTATTAAATATGCAATTTTCTGCATTTACTTTGTAATTTGCGCCGACTTTTCTATAAATTTGTAAAAAAAAATTATTTTGTTTAAATATGCTGTTTTCTGCATTTACTCTGTAATTTTCGTCGACTTTTCTATAACTTTGTTAAAATTCTTTTATATTAAATATGCTATTTTCTGCTTTTACTCTGTAATTTGCGTAGACTTTACTATACAATTGTAAAAAAAATTGTTTTTGATTAAATATGCAATTTTCTGAATTTACTTTGTGATTTGCACCGACTTTTCTATAAATTTGTTAAAATTTTTTTTGAATAAATATGCTATTTTCTGCTTTTACTCTGTAATTTTCGCCGACTTTTCTATAAATATGTTAAACATTTTTTTGATTAAATGTGCATTTTTCAGCATTTACTTTGTAATTTGCGCCGACTTTTCTATAAATTCGTTAAAAAAATTTTTATTAAATATGCAATTTTCTGCATTTACTTTGTAATTTGCGCCGACTTTTCTATAAATTTGTAAAAAAAAATTATTTTGTTTAAATATGCTGTTTTCTGCATTTACTCTGTAATTTTCGTCGACTTTTCTATAACTTTGTTAAAATTCTTTTATATTAAATATGCTATTTTCTGCTTTTACTCTGTAATTTGCGGCGAAATTTCTATAAATTTGTTAAAAAAATTTTTTATCAAACACGCAATTTTATACATTTACTTTGTAATTTGCGTAGACTTTACTATAAATTTGTAAATTAAATTGTTTTTAATTAAATATGCAATTTTCTGAATTTACTTTGTGATTTGCACCGACTTTTCTATAAATTAGTAAAATTTTTTTTGATTAAATATGCTGTTTTCTGCTTTTAATCTATAATTTGCATCGACTTTTCTATAAATTTGTTCAAATTCTTTTATATTAAATATGCAATTTTATGCATTTACTTTGTAATTTGCTCCGACTATTCTATAAATTTGTTAAAATTCTTTTATATTAAATATGCAATTTTATACATTTACTTTGTAATTTGCTCCGACTTTTCTATAAATCTGAAAAAAAATTGTTTTTGATTTAATATGCAATTTTCTGAATTTACTTTACGATTTGCACCGTCTTTTCTAGAAATTTATTAAAAATTTTTTTTGATTAAATATTCTATTTTCTTCATTTACTCTGTAATTTTCGCCGACTTTTCTATAAATAAGTTAAACATTTTTTGATTAAATGTGCAATTTTCTGCATTTTTTTGTAATTTGCGCCGACTTTTCTATAAATTTGTTAAAAAAATTGTTTTTAATTAAATATGCTATTTTATGCTTTTACTCTGTAATTTACGCTGACTTTTATATAAATATGATAAAAATTCTATTGATTAAATATGCAATTTTCTGCATTTCTTTGTAATTTTCACCGACTTTTCTATAAATTTGTGAAAATTTTCTTTGATTAAACCTATTTCATGCATTTACTCTTTAATTTGCGCCGACTTTTTTATAAATTAGTTACAAATTTTTTTTTGATTATATATGTAATTTTCGGCATTTACTTTGTAATTTGCGCCGACTTTTCTATAAATTCGTTAAAAATTGTTTTATTAAATATGCAATTTTCTGCATTCACTTTGTAATTTGCGCCGACTTTTCTAAAATTTGTAAAAAAATATTGTTTTTGATTAAATACGCAATTTTCTGAATTTACTTTGTAATTTGCACCGACTTTTCTATAAATTTGTTAAAAATTTTATTTTATTTAATATGCAATTTTATGCATTTATTTTGTAATTTGCGCTGACTTTTCTATAAATTTGTTACAATTTTCTTTGATTATATATCCTATTTCATGCGTTTACTCTTTAATTTACGCCGACTTTTTTATAAATTAGTTACAAATTATTTATTAAATATGCTATTTTCAATATTTACCTTGTAATTTGCGCCGACTTTTCTATAAATTTGTTAAAATTTTTTTTTTATCAAATACGCAATTTTATACATTTACTTTGTAATTTGCGTAGACTTTACTATAAAATTGTAAAAAAAATTGTTTTTGATTATATATGCAATTTTCGGCATTTACTTTGTAATTTGCGCCGACTTTTCTATAAATTATTTTAAAAAATTTTATTTAATATGCAATTTTCTGCATTTACTTTGTAATTTCCGCCGACTTTTCTATAAATTTGTAAAAAAAATTGTTTTTGATTAAATATGCAATTTTCTGAATTTACTTTGTGATTTGCACCGACTTTACTATAAATTTAAAAAAATTTTTTTTGATTAAATATGCTGTTTTCTGCATTTACTCTGTAATTTGCGTCGACTTTTCTATAAATTTGTTAAAATTTTTTTATATTAAATATGCAATTTTACGCATTTACTTTGTAATTTGCTCCGACTTTTCTATAAATCTGAAGAAAAATTGTTTTTAATTAAATATTCAATTTTATGCATTTACTTTGTAATTTGCTCCGACTTTACTATAAATCTGAAAAAAAATTGTTTTTGATTAAATATGCTATTTTCTGCATTTACTCTGTAATTTGCGTAGACTTTACTATACAATTGTAAAAAAATTTGTTTTTGATTAAATATGCAATTTTTTGAATTTACTTTGGGATTTGCACCGACTTTTCTATAAATTTGTTACAATTTTTTTTGAATAAATATGCTGCTCTCTGCATTTACTCTGTGATTTGCGTCGACTTTTCTATAAATCTGTTAAAATTGTTTTATATTAAATATGCAATTTTATGCATTTACTTTGTAATTGGCTCCGAGTTTTCTATAAATCTGAAAAAAAATTGTTTTTGATTAAATATGCAATTTTCTGAATTTACTTTATGATTTGCGTCGACTTTTCTATAAATTTGTTAAAATTTTTTTATATTAAATATGCAATTTTACGCATTTACTTTGTAATTTGCTCCGACTATTCTATAAATCTGAAGAAAAATTGTTTTTAATTAAATATTCAATTTTATGCATTTACTTTGTAATTTGCTCCGACTTTTCTATAAATTTGTTAAAATTTTTTTTTTTTCAAATACGCAATTTTATACATTTACTTTGTAATTTGCGTAGACTTTACTATAAATTTGTAAAAAAAAAATTTTTTGATTAAATATGCTATTTTCTGCATTTACTCTGTAATTTGCGTAGACTTTACTATACAATTGTAAAAAAAATTGTTTTTGATTAAATATGCAATTTTTTGAATTTACTTTGTGATTTGCACCGACTTTTCTATAAATTTGTTACAATTTTTTTTGAATAAATATGCTGCTTTCTGCATTTACTCTGTGATTTGCGTCGACTTTTCTATAAATCTGTTAAAATTGTTTTATATTAAATATGCAATTTTATGCATTTACTTTGTAATTTGCTCCGAGTTTTCTATAAATCTGAAAAAAAATTGTTTTTGATTAAATATGCAATTTTCTGAATTTACTTTATGATTTGCACCGACTTTTCTAGAAATTTATTAAAAATTTTTTTTGATTAAATATGCTATTTTCTGCTTTTACTCTGTAATTTTCGCCGACTTTTCTATAAATATGTTAAACATTTTTTTGATTAAATGTGCATTTTTCTGAATTTACTTTATGATTTGCACCGACTTTTCTAGAAATTTATTAAAATTTTTTTTTGATTAAATATGCTATTTTCTGCATTTACTCTGTAATTTGCGCCGACTTTTCTAAAATTTGAAAAAAAATATTGTTTTTGATTAAATACGCAATTTTCTGAATTTACTTTGTAATTTGCACCGACTTTTCTATAAATTTGTTAAAAATTTTACTTTATTAAATATGCAATTTTATGCATTTATTTTGTAATTTGCGCTGACTTTTCTATAAATTTGTTAAAATTTTCTTTGATTATATATCCTATTTCATGCGTTTACTCTTTAATTTGCGCCGACTTTTTTATAAATTAGTTACAAATTATTTATTAAATATGCTATTTTCTATATTTACCTTGTAATTTGCGCCGACTATAAATTTGTTAAAATTTTTTTTTTCAAATACGCAATTTTATACATTTACTTTGTAATTTGCGTAGACTTTACTATAAATTTGTAAAAAAAAATTTTTTTGATTAAATATGCTATTTTCTGCATTTACTCTGTAATTTGCGTAGACTTTACTATACAATTGTAAAAAAAATTGTTTTTGATTAAATATGCAATTTTTTGAATTTACTTTGTGATTTGCACCGACTTTTCTATAAATTTGTTACAATTTTTTTTGAATAAATATGCTGCTTTCTGCATTTACTCTGTGATTTGCGTCGACTTTTCTATAAATCTGTTAAAATTGTTTTATATTAAATATGCAATTTTATGCATTTACTTTGTAATTTGCTCCGAGTTTTCTATAAATCTGAAAAAAAATTGTTTTTGATTAAATATGCAATTTTCTGAATTTACTTTATGATTTGCACCGACTTTTCTAGAAATTTATTAAAAATTTTTTTTGATTAAATATGCTATTTTCTGCTTTGACTCTGTAATTTTCGCCGACTTTTCTATAAATATGTTAAACATTTTTTTGATTAAATGTGCATTTTTCTGAATTTACTTTATGATTTGCACCGACTTTTCTAGAAATTTATTAAAATTTTTTTTTGATTAAATATGCTATTTTCTGCATTTACTCTGTAATTTGCGCCGACTTTTCTAAAATATGAAAAAAAATATTGTTTTTGATTAAATACGCAATTTTCTGAATTTACTTTGTAATTTGCACCGACTTTTCTATAAATTTGTTAAAAATTTTACTTTATTAAATATGCAATTTTATGCATTTATTTTGTAATTTGCGCTGACTTTTCTATAAATTTGTTAAAATTTTCTTTGATTATATATCCTATTTCATGCGTTTACTCTTTAATTTGCGCCGACTTTTTTATAAATTAGTTACAAATTATTTATTAAATATGCTATTTTCTATATTTACCTTGTAATTTGCGCCGACTATAAATTTGTTAAAATTTTTTTTTTCAAATACGTAATTTTATACATTTACTTTGTAATTTGCGTAGACTTTACTATAAATTTGTAAAAAAAAATTTTTTTGATTAAATATGCTATTTTCTGCATTTACTCTGTAATTTGCGTAGACTTTACTATACAATTGTAAAAAAAATTGTTTTTGATTAAATATGCAATTTTTTGAATTTACTTTGTGATTTGCACCGACTTTTCTATAAATTTGTTACAATTTTTTTTGAATAAATATGCTGCTTTCTGCATTTACTCTGTGATTTGCGTCGACTTTTCTATAAATCTGTTAAAATTGTTTTATATTAAATATGCAATTTTATGCATTTACTTTGTAATTTGCTCCGAGTTTTCTATAAATCTGAAAAAAAATTGTTTTTGATTAAATATGCAATTTTCTGAATTTACTTTATGATTTGCACCGACTTTTCTAGAAATTTATTAAAAATTTTTTTTGATTAAATATGCTATTATCTGCTTTTACTCTGTAATTTTTGCCGACTTTTCTATAAATATGATAAACATTTTTTTGATTAAATGTGCATTTTTCTGAATTTACTTTATGATTTGCACCGACTTTTCTAGAAATTTATTAAAAATTTTTTTTGATTAAATATGCTATTTTCTGCATTTACTCTGTAATTTGCGCCGACTTTTCTAAAATTTGTAAAAAAATATTGTTTTTGATTAAATACGCAATTTTCTGAATTTACTTTGTAATTTGCACCGACTTTTCTATAAATTTGTTAAAAATTTTATTTTATTAAATATGCAATTTTATGCATTTATTTTGTAATTTGCGCTGACTTTTCTATAAATTTGTTAAAATTTTCTTTGATTATATATCCTATTTCATGCGTTTACTCTTTAATTTGCGCCGACTTTTTTATAAATTAGTTACAAATTATTTATTAAATATGCTATTTTCTATATTTACCTTGTAATTTGCGCCGACTATAAATTTGTTAAAATTTTTTTTTTCAAATACGCAATTTTATACATTTACTTTGTAATTTGCGTAGACTTTACTATAAATTTGTAAAAAAAATTGTTTTTGATTAAATATGCTATTTTCTGCATTTACTCTGTAATTTGCGTAGACTTTACTATACAATTGTAAAAAAAATTGTTTTTGATTAAATATGCAATTTTTTGAATTTACTTTGTGATTTGCACCGACTTTTCTATAAATTTGTTACAATTTTTTTTGAATAAATATGCTGCTTTCTGCATTTACTCTGTGATTTGCGTCGACTTTTCTATAAATCTGTTAAAATTGTTTTATATTAAATATGCAATTTTATGCATTTACTTTGTAATTTGCTCCGAGTTTTCTATAAATCTGAAAAAAAATTGTTTTTGATTAAATATGCAATTTTCTGAATTTACTTTATGATTTGCACCGACTTTTCTAGAAATTTATTAAAAATTTTTTTTGATTAAATATGCTATTTTCTGCTTTTACTCTGTAATTTTCGCCGACTTTTCTATAAATATGTTAAACATTTTTTTGATTAAATGTGCATTTTTCTGAATTTACTTTATGATTTGCACCGACTTTTCTAGAAATTTATTAAAATTTTTTTTTGATTAAATATGCTATTTTCTGCATTTACTCTGTAATTTGCGCCGACTTTTCTAAAATTTGAAAAAAAATATTGTTTTTGATTAAATACGCAATTTTCTGAATTTACTTTGTAATTTGCACCGACTTTTCTATAAATTTGTTAAAAATTTTACTTTATTAAATATGCAATTTTATGCATTTATTTTGTAATTTGCGCTGACTTTTCTATAAATTTGTTAAAATTTTCTTTGATTATATATCCTATTTCATGCGTTTACTCTTTAATTTGCGCCGACTTTTTTATAAATTAGTTACAAATTATTTATTAAATATGCTATTTTCTATATTTACCTTGTAATTTGCGCCGACTATAAATTTGTTAAAATTTTTTTTTTCAAATACGCAATTTTATACATTTACTTTGTAATTTGCGTAGACTTTACTATAAATTTGTAAAAAAAAAATTTTTTGATTAAATATGCTATTTTCTGCATTTACTCTGTAATTTGCGTAGACTTTACTATACAATTGTAAAAAAAATTGTTTTTGATTAAATATGCAATTTTTTGAATTTACTTTGTGATTTGCCACCGACTTTTCTATAAATTTGTTACAATTTTTTTTGAATAAATATGCTGCTTTCTGCATTTACTCTGTGATTTGCGTCGACTTTTCTATAAATCTGTTAAAATTGTTTTATATTAAATATGCAATTTTATGCATTTACTTTGTAATTTGCTCCGAGTTTTCTATAAATCTGAAAAAAATTGTTTTTGATTAAATATGCAATTTTCTGAATTTACTTTATGATTTGCACCGACTTTTCTAGAAATTTATTAAAAATTTTTTTTGATTAAATATGCTATTTTCTGCTTTGACTCTGTAATTTTCGCCGACTTTTCTATAAATATGTTAAACATTTTTTTGATTAAATGTGCATTTTTCTGAATTTACTTTATGATTTGCACCGACTTTTCTAGAAATTTATTAAAATTTTTTTTTGATTAAATATGCTATTTTCTGCATTTACTCTGTAATTTGCGCCGACTTTTCTAAAATATGAAAAAAAATATTGTTTTTGATTAAATACGCAATTTTCTGAATTTACTTTGTAATTTGCGCTGACTTTTCTATAAATTTGTTAAAATTTTCTTTGATTATATATCCTATTTCATGCGTTTACTCTTTAATTTGCGCCGACTTTTTTATAAATTAGTTACAAATTATTTATTAAATATGCTATTTTCTATATTTACCTTGTAATTTGCGCCGACTATAAATTTGTTAAAATTTTTTTTTTCAAATTCGTAATTTTATACATTTACTTTGTAATTTGCGTAGACTTTACTATAAATTTGTAAAAAAAAATTTTTTTGATTAAATATGCTATTTTCTGCATTTACTCTGTAATTTGCGTAGACTTTACTATACAATTGTAAAAAAAATTGTTTTTGATTAAATATGCAATTTTTTGAATTTACTTTGTGATTTGCACCGACTTTTCTATAAATTTGTTACAATTTTTTTTGAATAAATATGCTGCTTTCTGCATTTACTCTGTGATTTGCGTCGACTTTTCTATAAATCTGTTAAAATTGTTTTATATTAAATATGCAATTTTATGCATTTACTTTGTAATTTGCTCCGAGTTTTCTATAAATCTGAAAAAAAATTGTTTTTGATTAAATATGCAATTTTCTGAATTTACTTTATGATTTGCACCGACTTTTCTAGAAATTTATTAAAAATTTTTTTTGATTAAATATGCTATTTTCTGCTTTTACTCTGTAATTTTTGCCGACTTTTCTATAAATATGATAAACATTTTTTTGATTAAATGTGCATTTTTCTGAATTTACTTTATGATTTGCACCGACTTTTCTAGAAATTTATTAAAAATTTTTTTTGATTAAATATGCTATTTTCTGCATTTACTCTGTAATTTGCGCCGACTTTTCTAAAATTTGTAAAAAAATATTGTTTTTGATTAAATACGCAATTTTCTGAATTTACTTTGTAATTTGCACCGACTTTTCTATAAATTTGTTAAAAATTTTATTTTATTAAATATGCAATTTTATGCATTTATTTTGTAATTTGCGCTGACTTTTCTATAAATTTGTTAAAATTTTCTTTGATTATATATCCTATTTCATGCGTTTACTCTTTAATTGGCGCCGACTTTTTTATAAATTAGTTACAAATTATTTATTAAATATGCTATTTTCTATATTTACCTTGTAATTTGCGCCGACTATAAATTTGTTAAAATTTTTTTTTTCAAATACGCAATTTTATACATTTACTTTGTAATTTGCGTAGACTTTACTATAAATTTGTAAAAAAAAATTTTTTTGATTAAATATGCTATTTTCTGCATTTACTCTGTAATTTGCGTAGACTTTACTATACAATTGTAAAAAAAATTGTTTTTGATTAAATATGCAATTTTTTGAATTTACTTTGTGATTTGCACCGACTTTTCTATAAATTTGTTACAATTTTTTTTGAATAAATATGCTGCTTTCTGCATTTACTCTGTGATTTGCGTCGACTTTTCTATAAATCTGTTAAAATTGTTTTATATTAAATATGCAATTTTATGCATTTACTTTGTAATTTGCTCCGAGTTTTCTATAAATCTGAAAAAAAATTGTTTTTGATTAAATATGCAATTTTCTGAATTTACTTTATGATTTGCACCGACTTTTTTATAAATTAGTTAAAAAAATTGTTTTTAATTAAATATGCTATTTTATGCTTTTACTCTTTAATTTGCGCCGACTTTTTTATAAATTAGTTACAAATTTTTTTTTATTATATATGCAATTTTCTGCATTTACTTTGAAATTTGCGCCGACTATTCTATAAATTTGTTAAAATTTTTTTTTTATCAAATAAGCAATTTTATACATTTACTTTGTCATTTGCGTAGACTTTACTATAAATTCGTAAAAAAAATTTTTTTGATTAAATATGCTATTTTCTGCATTTACTCTGTAATTTGCGCCGACTTTTCTATTAATTTGTTAATAATTTTTTTTATTAAATATGCTATTTTCTGCTTTTACTCTGTAATTTCCGCCGACTTTTCTATAAATAAGTTACAAATTTTTTTTGATTATATATGCAATTTTCGGCATTTACTTTGTAATTTTCGCCGACTTTTCTATAAATTCGTTAAAAAAAATTTTATTAAATATGCAATTTTCTGCATTTACTTTGTAATTTGCGCCGACTTTTCTATAAATCTGAAAAAAAATTGTTTTTGATTAAATATGCAATTTTCTGAATTTACTTTGTGATTTGCACCGACTTTTCTATAAATTTGTTAAAATATTTTTTGATTTAATATGCTCCTTTTGCATTTACTCTGTAATTTGGGCCGACTTTTCTATAAATTTGTTAAAATTCTTTTATATTAAATATGCAATTTAATGCATTCACTTTGTAATTTGCTCCGACTTTTCTATAAATCTGAAAATTAATTGTTTTTGATTAAATATGCAATTTTCTGAATTTACTTTATTATTTGCACCGACTTTTCTAGAAAATTATTAAAAATTTGTTTTATTATATATGCTATTTTCTGCATTTACTCTGTAATTTGCGCCGACTTTTCTATAAATATGTTGAACATTTTTTTGATTAAATGTGCAATTTTCTGCTTTTACTCTGTAATTTGCGCCGACTTTTCTATAAATTTGTAAAAAAAATTGTTTTTGATTAAATATGCAATTTTCTGCATTTATTTTGTGATTTGCACCGAATTTTTTATAAATATGTTAAAAATTTTTTTGATTATTTATGAAATTTTCTGCATTTCTTTGTAATTTGCGCTGACTTTTCTATAAATTTGTTAAAATTTTCTTTGATTAAATATCCTATTTCATGCATTTACTCTTTAATTTGCGCCGAATTTGTTATAAATTAGTTACAAATTTTTTTTGATTAAATATGCAATTTTCTGCATTTCTTTGTAATTTGCGCCGACTTTTCTATAAATTCGTTAAAATTTTCTTTGGTTAAATATCCTATTTCATGCATTTACTCTTTAATTTGCGCCGACTTTTATATAAATTAGTTACAAATTTTTTTTGATTAAATATGCAATTTTCTGTATTTACTTTGTAATTTGCGCCGACTTTTCTATAATTTCTTTAAATTTTTTTTTATTAATTATGCAATTTTCTGCATTTGCTTTGTAATTTGCGCCGACTTTTCTATAAATTTGTAAAAAAAATTGTTTTTGATTAAATATGCAATTTTCTGCATTTATTTTGTGATTTGCACCGAATTTTTTATAAATATGTTAAAAATTTTTTTGATTATTTATGAAATTTTCTGCATTTCTTTGTAATTTGCGCTGACTTTTCTATAAATTTGTAAAAAAAATTTTGATTAAATATGCGATTTTATGCATTTACTCTGTAATTTGCGCCGACATTTTTATAAATTTGTTACAAATTTTTTTTTATTAAATATGCAATTTTCTGCTTTTACTCTGTAATTTACGCTGACTTTTATATAAATATGTTAAAAATTCTTTTGATTAAATATGCAATTTTCTGCATTTCTTTGTAATTTGCGCCGACTTTTCTATAAATCTGAAAAAAAAATTGTTTTTGATTAAATATGCTATTTTCTGCATTTATTTTGTGATTTGCACCGACTGTACCATAAAATTGTTAAAAAAAAAATTTTATTAAATATGCAATTTTCTGAATTTGCTTTGTAATTTGCGCCGACTTTTCTATAAATATGTTAAATTTTTTTTTATTAAATATGCAATTTTTTGCTTTTACTCTGTAATTTGCGCCGACTTTTCTATAAATTTGTAAAAAAAATTGTTTTTGATTAAATATGCAATTTTCTGCATTTATTTTGTGATTTGCACCGAATTTTTTATAAATATGTTAAAATTTTTTTTTATTAAATAAGCAATTTTCTGCATTTGCTTTGTAATTTGCGCCGACTTTTCTATAAATTTGTAAAAAAAATTGTTTTTGATTAAATATGCAATTTTCTGGATTTATTTTGTGATTTGCACCGAATTTTTTATAAATATGTTAAAAATTTTTTTGATTATTTATGAAATTTTCTGCATTTCTTTGTAATTTGCGCTGACTTTTCTATAAATTTGTAAAAAAAATTTTGATTAAATATGCTATTTTATGCATTTACTCTGTAATTTGCGCCGACATTTTTATAAATTTGTTACAAATTTTTTTTTATTGAATATGCAATTTTCTGCTTTTACTCTGTAATTTACGCTGACTTTTATATAAATATGTTAAAAATTCTTTTGATTAAATATGCAATTTTCTGCATTTCTTTGTAATTTGCGCCGACTTTTCTATAAATTTGTTAAAATTTTCTTTGATTAAATATCCTATTTCATGCATTTACTCTTTAATTTGCGCCGACTTTTTTATAAAATATTTACAAATTTTTTTTGATTATATATGCAATTTTCGGCATTTACTTTGTAATTGCTCCGACTTTTCTATAAATTCGTTAAAAAAATTTTTATTAAATATGCAATTTTATGCATTTACTTTGTAATTTGCGCCGACTTTTCTATAAATTTGTAAAAAAAAATTGTTTTTGATTAAATATGCAATTTTCTCAATTTAGTTTGTGATTTACACCGACTTTTCTATAAATTTGTTAAAATTTTTTTTTGATTAAATATGCTATTATCTGAAATTACTCTGTAATTTGTTCCAACTTTTCTATAAATTTGTTAAAATTTTTTATGTGAATAACATCTCTTGGGCCGTTCGAGAGCGCGCGCAGTATGGGGTCTTCATACAGGATTCATCAGCTGTTGTAACCGGGACTAGAAGAGGGGTGAAAAAAAAGATCAGCGGAGGGCGGCCGCCCCCCACCATCGACACCAACCGACAGTTTGCCTGCTCTGCTACTCATGTACGCGCGCACACAGAGTCGCAGCAGCAACGATGCTCTCTCCCGCTTCCCTTGTTCGAAAATAGTCAGTGCGACACACACATTCACATACACGTATATACGTATACTATACAGTCTATACACTGTGACTTTCGAAGCCGTCAATGGCGCGCGCAGTCGTAGCAGAAATATAACTGTCCAACAGGAACTTCAAAGATTATCACTCAATAAAATTTCTACGATAACAGATGAAATGATTGATTATGTCAATGAATCTTCTTTTATCATTTTTTTGCACAACTGCCAAAGCCTACATGCACGCAACAATGACATTGAAAAAGACATTGTGGCTCAAAAATCTTCTCTTCTGCTACTATCCGAAACTTTAATGAATGATAGTTCAACTATCGAAGTGAATAACTTCCAGATTATTTCACAACACAAACGTGTCAATAGAAGGAATGCAGGTGTTGCTATATACAAAAATAACTCTATACAATATTCATTTACTCCACACACAATTACTGTCTGCAACAATGGGACAGAACCAACAGTTATATCCAATGATTGCGGAGATATTTGTGCAACAAAGTGTCACTTTGATGAATATAATTTTGTATTTGTCATCGCAGTGTACATAACACCAAACACATCGATAACAGATATTATTTCGTTTCTATACCAGTACTTAATGGCATATACTGACGAGGGAGCAGCACTTCTTTCAGTTTATAACAAAAAGTTCGAAAATTACCATAAAGCACCAATTATATTAAGTGGTGATTTCAATGTAAATTTCAACAATGACACATCAGCACCACTGCTACAATTTTTACACGACAAACTACATCTACGCATGACGAACGACTCTCGCGTTTCAACAACCATTAGAAATACTACCATTGATGCAACATTCTCTCGATTCTTAGCAAATATTCATTCCTTTGTAATTTGCTCCGACTTATCTATAAATCTGAAAATTAATTGTTTTTGATTAAATATGCAATTTTCTGAATTTACTTTATTATTTGCACCGACTTTTCTAGAAAATTATTAAAAATTTGTTTTATTATATATGCTATTTTCTGCATTTACTCTGTAATTTGCGCCGACTTTTCTATAAATATGTTGAACATTTTTTTGATTAAATGTGCAATTTTCTGCTTTTACTCTGTAATTTGCGCCGACTTTTCTATAAATTTGTAAAAAAAATTGTTTTTGATTAAATATGCAATTTTCTGCATTTATTTTGTGATTTGCACCGAATTTTTTATAAATATGTTAAAAAAAATTTTGATTAAATATGCTATTTTATGCATTTACTCTGTAATTTGCGCCGACATTTTTATAAATTTGTTACAAATTTTTTTTTATTGAATATGCAATTTTCTGCTTTTACTCTGTAATTTACGCTGACTTTTATATAAATATGTTAAAAATTCTTTTGATTAAATATGCAATTTTCTGCATTTCTTTGTAATTTGCGCCGACTTTTCTATAAATTCGTTAAAATTTTCTTTGGTTAAATATCCTATTTCATGCATTTACTCTTTAATTTGCGCCGACTTTTATATAAATTAGTTACAAATTTTTTTTGATTAAATATGCAATTTTCTGTATTTACTTTGTAATTTGCGCCGACTTTTCTATAATTTCGTTAAATTTTTTTTTATTAATTATGCAATTTTCTGCATTTGCTTTGTAATTTGCGCCGACTTTTCTATAAATTTGTAAAAAAAATTGTTTTTGATTAAATATGCAATTTTCTGCATTTATTTTGTGATTTGCACCGAATTTTTTATAAATATGTTAAAAATTTTTTTGATTATTTATGAAATTTTCTGCATTTCTTTGTAATTTGCGCTGACTTTTCTATAAATTTGTAAAAAAAATTTTGATTAAATATGCGATTTTATGCATTTACTCTGTAATTTGCGCCGACATTTTTATAAATTTGTTACAAATTTTTTTTTATTAAATATGCAATTTTCTGCTTTTACTCTGTAATTTACGCTGACTTTTATATAAATATGTTAAAAATTCTTTTGATTAAATATGCAATTTTCTGCATTTCTTTGTAATTTGTGCTGACTTTTCTATAAATCTGAAAAAAAAATTGTTTTTGATTAAATATGCTATTTTCTGCATTTATTTTGTGATTTGCACCGACTGTACCATAAAATTGTTAAAAAAATTTTTTTATTAAATATGCAATTTTCTGAATTTGCTTTGTAATTTGCGCCGACTTTTCTATAAATATGTTAAATTTTTTTTTATTAAATATGCAATTTTTTGCTTTTACTCTGTAATTTGCGCCGACTTTTCTATAAATTTGTAAAAAAAATTGTTTTTGATTAAATATGCAATTTTGTGCATTTATTTTGTGATTTGCACCGAATTTTTTATAAATATGTTAAAATTTTTTTTTATTAAATAAGCAATTTTCTGCATTTGCTTTGTAATTTGCGCCGACTTTTCTATAAATTTGTAAAAAAAATTGTTTTTGATTAAATATGCAATTTTCTGGATTTATTTTGTGATTTGCACCGAATTTTTTATAAATATGTTAAAAATTTTTTTGATTATTTATGAAATTTTCTGCATTTCTTTGTAATTTGCGCTGACTTTTCTATAAATTTGTAAAAAAAATTTTGATTAAATATGCTATTTTATGCATTTACTCTGTAATTTGCGCCGACATTTTTATAAATTTGTTACAAATTTTTTTTTATTTAATATGCAATTTTCTGCTTTTACTCTGTAATTTACGCTGACTTTTATATAAATATGTTAAAAATTCTTTTGATTAAATATGCAATTTTCTGCATTTCTTTGTAATTTGCGCCGACTTTTCTATAAATTTGTTAAAATTTTCTTTGATTAAATATCCTATTTCATGCATTTACTCTTTAATTTGCGCCGACTTTTTTATAAAATATTTACAAATTTTTTTTGATTATATATGCAATTTTCGGCATTTACTTTGTAATTGCTCCGACTTTTCTATAAATTCGTTAAAAAAATTTTTATTAAATATGCAATTTTATGCATTTACTTTGTAATTTGCGCCGACTTTTCTATAAATTTGTAAAAAAAAATTGTTTTTGATTAAATATGCAATTTTCTCAATTTAGTTTGTGATTTACACCGACTTTTCTATAAATTTGTTAAAATTTTTTTTTGATTAAATATGCTATTATCTGAAATTACTCTGTAATTTGTTCCAACTTTTCTATAAATTTGTTAAAATTTTTTATGTGAATAACATCTCTTGGGCCGTTCGAGAGCGCGCGCAGTATGGGGTCTTCATACAGGATTCATCAGCTGTTGTAACCGGGACTAGAAGAGGGGTGAAAAAAAAGATCAGCGGAGGGCGGCCGCCCCCCACCATCGACACCAACCGACAGTTTGCCTGCTCTGCTACTCATGTACGCGCGCACACAGAGTCGCAGCAGCAACGATGCTCTCTCCCGCTTCCCTTGTTCGAAAATAGTCAGTGCGACACACACATTCACATACACGTATATACGTATACTATACAGTCTATACACTGTGACTTTCGAAGCCGTCAATGGCGCGCGCAGTCGTAGCAGAAATATAACTGTCCAACAGGAACTTCAAAGATTATCACTCAATAAAATTTCTACGATAACAGATGAAATGATTGATTATGTCAATGAATCTTCTTTTATCATTTTTTTGCACAACTGCCAAAGCCTACATGCACGCAACAATGACATTGAAAAAGACATTGTGGCTCAAAAATCTTCTCTTCTGCTACTATCCGAAACTTTAATGAATGATAGTTCAACTATCGAAGTGAATAACTTCCAGATTATTTCACAACACAAACGTGTCAATAGAAGGAATGCAGGTGTTGCTATATACAAAAATAACTCTATACAATATTCATTTACTCCACACACAATTACTGTCTGCAACAATGGGACAGAACCAACAGTTATATCCAATGATTGCGGAGATATTTGTGCAACAAAGTGTCACTTTGATGAATATAATTTTGTATTTGTCATCGCAGTGTACATAACACCAAACACATCGATAACAGATATTATTTCGTTTCTATACCAGTACTTAATGGCATATACTGACGAGGGAGCAGCACTTCTTTCAGTTTATAACAAAAAGTTCGAAAATTACCATAAAGCACCAATTATATTAAGTGGTGATTTCAATGTAAATTTCAACAATGACACATCAGCACCACTGCTACAATTTTTACACGACAAACTACATCTACGCATGACGAACGACTCTCGCGTTTCAACAACCATTAGAAATACTACCATTGATGCAACATTCTCTCGATTCTTAGCAAATATTCATTCCTTTGTAATTTGCTCCGACTTATCTATAAATCTGAAAATTAATTGTTTTTGATTAAATATGCAATTTTCTGAATCTACTTTATTATTTGCACCGACTTTTCTAGAAAATTATTAAAAATTTGTTTTATTATATATGCTATTTTCTGCATTTACTCTGTAATTTGCGCCGACTTTTCTATAAATATGTTGAACATTTTTTTGATTAAATGTGCAATTTTCTGCTTTTACTCTGTAATTTGCGCCGACTTTTCTATAAATTTGTAAAAAAAATTGTTTTTGATTAAATATGCAATTTTCTGCATTTATTTTGTGATTTGCACCGACTTTTCTATAAATTTGTTAAAATATTTTTTGATTTAATATGCTCCTTTTGCATTTACTCTGTAATTTGGGCCGACTTTTCTATAAATTTGTTAAAATTCTTTTATATTAAATATGCAATTTTATGCATTCACTTTGTAATTTGCTCCGACTTTTCTATAAATCTGAAAATTAATTGTTTTTGATTAAATATGCAATTTTCTGAATTTACTTTATTATTTGCACCGACTTTTCTAGAAAATTATTAAAAAATTTTTTTATTATATATGCTATTTTCTGCATTTACTCTGTAATTTGCGCCGACTTTTCTATAAATATGTTGAACATTTTTTTGATTAAATGTGCAATTTTCTGCTTTTACTCTGTAATTTGCGCCGACTTTTCTATAAATTTGTAAAAAAAATTGTTTTTGATTAAATATGCAATTTTGTGCATTTATTTTGTGATTTGCACCTAATTTTTTATAAATATGTTAAAATTTTTTTTTATTAAATAAGCAATTTTCTGCATTTGCTTTGTAATTTGCGCCGACTTTTCTATAAATTTGTAAAAAAAATTGTTTTTGATTAAATATGCTATTTTCTGCATTTACTCTGTAATTTGCGCCGACTTTTCTATAAATTTGTTAATAATTTTTTTTATTAAATATGCTATTTTCTGCTTTTACTCTGTAATTTCCGCCGACTTTTCTATAAATAAGTTACAAATTTTTTTTGATTATATATGCAATTTTCGGCATTTACTTTGTAATTTTCGCCGACTTTTCTATAAATTCGTTAAAAAAAATTTTATTAAATATGCAATTTTCTGCATTTACTTTGTAATTTTCGCCGACTTCTCTATAAATTTGTAAAAATAAATTTTTTTGATTAAATATGCTGTTTTCTGCATTTACTCTGTAATTTGCGTCGACTTTTCTATAAATTTGTTAAAATTCTTTTATATTAAATATGCAATTTTGTGCATTTACTTTGTAATTTGCGCCGACTTTTCTATAAATCTGAAAAAAAATTGTTTTTGATTAAATATGCAATTTTCTGAATTTACTTTATGATTTGCACCGACTTTTCTAGAAATTTATTAAAAATTTTTTTAAATGTGCAATTTTCTGCATTTTTTTGTTACTTGCGCCGACTTTTCTATAAATTAGTTAAAAAAATTGTTTTTAAATAAATATGCCATTTTATGCTTTCACTCTTTAATTTACGCTGACTTTTATATAAATATGATAAAAATTCTTTTTTATTAAATATGCAATTTTCTGCATTTCTTCGTAATTTTCACTGACTTTTCTATAAATTTGTTAAAATTTTCTTTGATTAAATATCCTATTTCATGCATTTTCTCTTTAATTTGCGCCGACTTTTTTATAAAGTAGTTACAAATTTTTTTTGATTATATATGCAATTTTCGGCATTTACTTTCTAATTTGCGCCGACTTTTCTATAAATTCGTTAAAAAAAAATTTATTAACTATGCAATTTTCTGCATTTACGTTGAAATTTGCGCCGACTTTTCTATAAATTTGTTAAAATTTTTTTTTATTAAATATGCTATTTTCTGCAATTACTCTGTAATTTGCGTAGACTTTACTATACAATTGTAAAAAAAATTGTTTTTGATTAAATATGCAATTTTCTGAATTTACTTTGTGATTTGCACCGACTTTTCTATAAATTTGTTAAAATTTTTTTTGAATAAATATGCTGCTTTCTGCATTTACTCTGTGATTTGCGTCGACTTTTCTATAAATCTGTTAAAATTGTTTTATATTAAATATGCAATTTTATGCATTTACTTTATAATTTGCTCCGAGTTTTCTATAAATCTGAAAAAAAATTGTTTTTGATTAAATATGCAATTTTCTGAATTTACTTTATGATTTGCACCGACTTTTCTAGAAATTTTTTTTAAAAATTTCTTTTGATTAAATATGCTATTTTCTGCTTTTACTCTGTAATTTTCGCCGACTTTTCTATAAATATGTTAAACATTTTTTTGATTAAATGTGCATTTTTCGGCATTTACTTTGTAATTTGCGCCGACTTTTCTATAAATTCGTTAAAAAAATTTTTATTAAATATGCAATTTTCTGCATTTACTTTGTAATTTGCGCCGACTTTTCTATAAATTTGTAAAAAAAAATTATTTTGTTTAAATATGCTGTTTTCTGCATTTACTCTGTAATTTTCGTCGACTTTTCTATAACTTTGTTAAAATTCTTTTATATTAAATATGCTATTTTCTGCTTTTACTCTGTAATTTGCGTAGACTTTACTATACAATTGTAAAAAAAATTGTTTTTGATTAAATATGCAATTTTCTGAATTTACTTTGTGATTTGCACCGACTTTTCTATAAATTTGTTAAAATTTTTTTTGAATAAATATGCTATTTTCTGCTTTTACTCTGTAATTTTCGCCGACTTTTCTATAAATATGTTAAACATTTTTTTGATTAAATGTGCATTTTTCAGCATTTACTTTGTAATTTGCGCCGACTTTTCTATAAATTCGTTAAAAAAATTTTTATTAAATATGCAATTTTCTGCATTTACTTTGTAATTTGCGCCGACTTTTCTATAAATTTGTAAAAAAAAATTATTTTGTTTAAATATGCTGTTTTCTGCATTTACTCTGTAATTTTCGTCGACTTTTCTATAACTTTGTTAAAATTCTTTTATATTAAATATGCTATTTTCTGCTTTTACTCTGTAATTTGCGGCGAAATTTCTATAAATTTGTTAAAAAATTTTTTTATCAAACACGCAATTTTATACATTTACTTTGTAATTTGCGTAGACTTTACTATAAATTTGTAAATTAAATTGTTTTTAATTAAATATGCAATTTTCTGAATTTACTTTGTGATTTGCACCGACTTTTCTATAAATTAGTAAAATTTTTTTGATTAAATATGCTGTTTTCTGCTTTTAATCTATAATTTGCATCGACTTTTCTATAAATTTGTTCAAATTCTTTTATATTAAATATGCAATTTTATGCATTTACTTTGTAATTTGCTCCGACTATTCTATAAATTTGTTAAAATTCTTTTATATTAAATATGCAATTTTATACATTTACTTTGTAATTTGCTCCGACTTTTCTATAAATCTGAAAAAAAATTGTTTTTGATTTAATATGCAATTTTCTGAATTTACTTTACGATTTGCACCGTCTTTTCTAGAAATTTATTAAAAATTTTTTTTGATTAAATATTCTATTTTCTTCATTTACTCTGTAATTTTCGCCGACTTTTCTATAAATAAGTTAAACATTTTTTGATTAAATGTGCAATTTTCTGCATTTTTTTGTAATTTGCGCCGACTTTTCTATAAATTTGTTAAAAAAATTGTTTTTAATTAAATATGCTATTTTATGCTTTTACTCTGTAATTTACGCTGACTTTTATATAAATATGATAAAAATTCTATTGATTAAATATGCAATTTTCTGCATTTCTTTGTAATTTTCACCGACTTTTCTATAAATTTGTGAAAATTTTCTTTGATTAAACCTATTTCATGCATTTACTCTTTAATTTGCGCCGACTTTTTTATAAATTAGTTACAAATTTTTTTTTGATTATATATGTAATTTTCGGCATTTACTTTGTAATTTGCGCCGAATTTTCTATAAATTCGTTAAAAATTGTTTTATTAAATATGCAATTTTCTGCATTCACTTTGTAATTTGCGCCGACTTTTCTAAAATTTGTAAAAAAATATTGTTTTTGATTAAATACGCAATTTTCTGAATTTACTTTGTAATTTGCACCGACTTTTCTATAAATTTGTTAAAAATTTTATTTTATTTAATATGCAATTTTATGCATTTATTTTGTAATTTGCGCTGACTTTTCTATAAATTTGTTACAATTTTCTTTGATTATATATCCTATTTCATGCGTTTACTCTTTAATTTACGCCGACTTTTTTATAAATTAGTTACAAATTATTTATTAAATATGCTATTTTCAATATTTACCTTGTAATTTGCGCCGACTTTTCTATAAATTTGTTAAAATTTTTTTTTTATCAAATACGCAATTTTATACATTTACTTTGTAATTTGCGTAGACTTTACTATAAAATTGTAAAAAAAATTGTTTTTGATTATATATGCAATTTTCGGCATTTACTTTGTAATTTGCGCCGACTTTTCTATAAATTATTTTAAAAAATTTTATTTAATATGCAATTTTCTGCATTTACTTTGTAATTTCCGCCGACTTTTCTATAAATTTGTAAAAAAAATTGTTTTTGATTAAATATGCAATTTTCTGAATCTACTTTATTATTTGCACCGACTTTTCTAGAAAATTATTAAAAATTTGTTTTATTATATATGCTATTTTCTGCATTTACTCTGTAATTTGCGCCGACTTTTCTATAAATATGTTGAACATTTTTTTGATTAAATGTGCAATTTTCTGCTTTTACTCTGTAATTTGCGCCGACTTTTCTATAAATTTGTAAAAAAAATTGTTTTTGATTAAATATGCAATTTTCTGCATTTATTTTGTGATTTGCACCGACTTTTCTATAAATTTGTTAAAATATTTTTTGATTTAATATGCTCCTTTTGCATTTACTCTGTAATTTGGGCCGACTTTTCTATAAATTTGTTAAAATTCTTTTATATTAAATATGCAATTTTATGCATTCACTTTGTAATTTGCTCCGACTTTTCTATAAATCTGAAAATTAATTGTTTTTGATTAAATATGCAATTTTCTGAATTTACTTTATTATTTGCACCGACTTTTCTAGAAAATTATTAAAAAATTTTTTTATTATATATGCTATTTTCTGCATTTACTCTGTAATTTGCGCCGACTTTTCTATAAATATGTTGAACATTTTTTTGATTAAATGTGCAATTTTCTGCTTTTACTCTGTAATTTGCGCCGACTTTTCTATAAATTTGTAAAAAAAATTGTTTTTGATTAAATATGCAATTTTGTGCATTTATTTTGTGATTTGCACCTAATTTTTTATAAATATGTTAAAATTTTTTTTTATTAAATAAGCAATTTTCTGCATTTGCTTTGTAATTTGCGCCGACTTTTCTATAAATTTGTAAAAAAAATTGTTTTTGATTAAATATGCTATTTTCTGCATTTACTCTGTAATTTGCGCCGACTTTTCTATAAATTTGTTAATAATTTTTTTTATTAAATATGCTATTTTCTGCTTTTACTCTGTAATTTCCGCCGACTTTTCTATAAATAAGTTACAAATTTTTTTTGATTATATATGCAATTTTCGGCATTTACTTTGTAATTTTCGCCGACTTTTCTATAAATTCGTTAAAAAAAATTTTATTAAATATGCAATTTTCTGCATTTACTTTGTAATTTTCGCCGACTTCTCTATAAATTTGTAAAAATAAATTTTTTTGATTAAATATGCTGTTTTCTGCATTTACTCTGTAATTTGCGTCGACTTTTCTATAAATTTGTTAAAATTCTTTTATATTAAATATGCAATTTTGTGCATTTACTTTGTAATTTGCGCCGACTTTTCTATAAATCTGAAAAAAAATTGTTTTTGATTAAATATGCAATTTTCTGAATTTACTTTATGATTTGCACCGACTTTTCTAGAAATTTATTAAAAATTTTTTTAAATGTGCAATTTTCTGCATTTTTTTGTTACTTGCGCCGACTTTTCTATAAATTAGTTAAAAAAATTGTTTTTAAATAAATATGCCATTTTATGCTTTCACTCTTTAATTTACGCTGACTTTTATATAAATATGATAAAAATTCTTTTTTATTAAATATGCAATTTTCTGCATTTCTTCGTAATTTTCACTGACTTTTCTATAAATTTGTTAAAATTTTCTTTGATTAAATATCCTATTTCATGCATTTTCTCTTTAATTTGCGCCGACTTTTTTATAAAGTAGTTACAAATTTTTTTTGATTATATATGCAATTTTCGGCATTTACTTTCTAATTTGCGCCGACTTTTCTATAAATTCGTTAAAAAAAAATTTATTAACTATGCAATTTTCTGCATTTACGTTGAAATTTGCGCCGACTTTTCTATAAATTTGTTAAAATTTTTTTTTATTAAATATGCTATTTTCTGCAATTACTCTGTAATTTGCGTAGACTTTACTATACAATTGTAAAAAAAATTGTTTTTGATTAAATATGCAATTTTCTGAATTTACTTTGTGATTTGCACCGACTTTTCTATAAATTTGTTAAAATTTTTTTTGAATAAATATGCTGCTTTCTGCATTTACTCTGTGATTTGCGTCGACTTTTCTATAAATCTGTTAAAATTGTTTTATATTAAATATGCAATTTTATGCATTTACTTTATAATTTGCTCCGAGTTTTCTATAAATCTGAAAAAAAATTGTTTTTGATTAAATATGCAATTTTCTGAATTTACTTTATGATTTGCACCGACTTTTCTAGAAATTTTTTTTAAAAATTTCTTTTGATTAAATATGCTATTTTCTGCTTTTACTCTGTAATTTTCGCCGACTTTTCTATAAATATGTTAAACATTTTTTTGATTAAATGTGCATTTTTCGGCATTTACTTTGTAATTTGCGCCGACTTTTCTATAAATTCGTTAAAAAAATTTTTATTAAATATGCAATTTTCTGCATTTACTTTGTAATTTGCGCCGACTTTTCTATAAATTTGTAAAAAAAAATTATTTTGTTTAAATATGCTGTTTTCTGCATTTACTCTGTAATTTTCGTCGACTTTTCTATAACTTTGTTAAAATTCTTTTATATTAAATATGCTATTTTCTGCTTTTACTCTGTAATTTGCGTAGACTTTACTATACAATTGTAAAAAAAATTGTTTTTGATTAAATATGCAATTTTCTGAATTTACTTTGTGATTTGCACCGACTTTTCTATAAATTTGTTAAAATTTTTTTTGAATAAATATGCTATTTTCTGCTTTTACTCTGTAATTTTCGCCGACTTTTCTATAAATATGTTAAACATTTTTTTGATTAAATGTGCATTTTTCAGCATTTACTTTGTAATTTGCGCCGACTTTTCTATAAATTCGTTAAAAAAATTTTTATTAAATATGCAATTTTCTGCATTTACTTTGTAATTTGCGCCGACTTTTCTATAAATTTGTAAAAAAAAATTATTTTGTTTAAATATGCTGTTTTCTGCATTTACTCTGTAATTTTCGTCGACTTTTCTATAACTTTGTTAAAATTCTTTTATATTAAATATGCTATTTTCTGCTTTTACTCTGTAATTTGCGGCGAAATTTCTATAAATTTGTTAAAAAATTTTTTTATCAAACACGCAATTTTATACATTTACTTTGTAATTTGCGTAGACTTTACTATAAATTTGTAAATTAAATTGTTTTTAATTAAATATGCAATTTTCTGAATTTACTTTGTGATTTGCACCGACTTTTCTATAAATTAGTAAAATTTTTTTGATTAAATATGCTGTTTTCTGCTTTTAATCTATAATTTGCATCGACTTTTCTATAAATTTGTTCAAATTCTTTTATATTAAATATGCAATTTTATGCATTTACTTTGTAATTTGCTCCGACTATTCTATAAATTTGTTAAAATTCTTTTATATTAAATATGCAATTTTATACATTTACTTTGTAATTTGCTCCGACTTTTCTATAAATCTGAAAAAAAATTGTTTTTGATTTAATATGCAATTTTCTGAATTTACTTTACGATTTGCACCGTCTTTTCTAGAAATTTATTAAAAATTTTTTTTGATTAAATATTCTATTTTCTTCATTTACTCTGTAATTTTCGCCGACTTTTCTATAAATAAGTTAAACATTTTTTGATTAAATGTGCAATTTTCTGCATTTTTTTGTAATTTGCGCCGACTTTTCTATAAATTTGTTAAAAAAATTGTTTTTAATTAAATATGCTATTTTATGCTTTTACTCTGTAATTTACGCTGACTTTTATATAAATATGATAAAAATTCTATTGATTAAATATGCAATTTTCTGCATTTCTTTGTAATTTTCACCGACTTTTCTATAAATTTGTGAAAATTTTCTTTGATTAAACCTATTTCATGCATTTACTCTTTAATTTGCGCCGACTTTTTTATAAATTAGTTACAAATTTTTTTTTGATTATATATGTAATTTTCGGCATTTACTTTGTAATTTGCGCCGAATTTTCTATAAATTCGTTAAAAATTGTTTTATTAAATATGCAATTTTCTGCATTCACTTTGTAATTTGCGCCGACTTTTCTAAAATTTGTAAAAAAATATTGTTTTTGATTAAATACGCAATTTTCTGAATTTACTTTGTAATTTGCACCGACTTTTCTATAAATTTGTTAAAAATTTTATTTTATTTAATATGCAATTTTATGCATTTATTTTGTAATTTGCGCTGACTTTTCTATAAATTTGTTACAATTTTCTTTGATTATATATCCTATTTCATGCGTTTACTCTTTAATTTACGCCGACTTTTTTATAAATTAGTTACAAATTATTTATTAAATATGCTATTTTCAATATTTACCTTGTAATTTGCGCCGACTTTTCTATAAATTTGTTAAAATTTTTTTTTTATCAAATACGCAATTTTATACATTTACTTTGTAATTTGCGTAGACTTTACTATAAAATTGTAAAAAAAATTGTTTTTGATTATATATGCAATTTTCGGCATTTACTTTGTAATTTGCGCCGACTTTTCTATAAATTATTTTAAAAAATTTTATTTAATATGCAATTTTCTGCATTTACTTTGTAATTTCCGCCGACTTTTCTATAAATTTGTAAAAAAAATTGTTTTTGATTAAATATGCAATTTTCTGAATTTACTTTGTGATTTGCACCGACTTTACTATAAATTTAAAAAAATTTTTTTTGATTAAATATGCTGTTTTCTGCATTTACTCTGTAATTTGCGTCGACTTTTCTATAAATTTGTTAAAATTTTTTTATATTAAATATGCAATTTTACGCATTTACTTTGTAATTTGCTCCGACTTTTCTATAAATCTGAAGAAAAATTGTTTTTAATTAAATATTCAATTTTATGCATTTACTTTGTAATTTGCTCCGACTTTACTATAAATCTGAAAAAAAATTGTTTTTGATTAAATATGCTATTTTCTGCATTTACTCTGTAATTTGCGTAGACTTTACTATACAATTGTAAAAAAATTTGTTTTTGATTAAATATGCAATTTTTTGAATTTACTTTGGGATTTGCACCGACTTTTCTATAAATTTGTTACAACTTTTTTTGAATAAATATGCTGCTCTCTGCATTTACTCTGTGATTTGCGTCGACTTTTCTATAAATCTGTTAAAATTGTTTTATATTAAATATGCAATTTTATGCATTTACTTTGTAATTGGCTCCGAGTTTTCTATAAATCTGAAAAAAAATTGTTTTTGATTAAATATGCAATTTTCTGAATTTACTTTATGATTTGCGTCGACTTTTCTATAAATTTGTTAAAATTTTTTTATATTAAATATGCAATTTTACGCATTTACTTTGTAATTTGCTCCGACTATTCTATAAATCTGAAGAAAAATTGTTTTTAATTAAATATTCAATTTTATGCATTTACTTTGTAATTTGCTCCGACTTTTCTATAAATTTGTTAAAATTTTTTTTTTTTCAAATACGCAATTTTATACATTTACTTTGTAATTTGCGTAGACTTTACTATAAATTTGTAAAAAAAAATTTTTTTGATTAAATATGCTATTTTCTGCATTTACTCTGTAATTTGCGTAGACTTTACTATACAATTGTAAAAAAAATTGTTTTTGATTAAATATGCAATTTTTTGAATTTACTTTGTGATTTGCACCGACTTTTCTATAAATTTGTTACAATTTTTTTTTAATAAATATGCTGCTTTCTGCATTTACTCTGTGATTTGCGTCGACTTTTCTATAAATCTGTTAAAATTGTTTTATATTAAATATGCAATTTTATGCATTTACTTTGTAATTTGCTCCGAGTTTTCTATAAATCTGAAAAAAAATTGTTTTTGATTAAATATGCAATTTTCTGAATTTACTTTATGATTTGCACCGACTTTTCTAGAAATTTATTAAAAATTTTTTTTGATTAAATATGCTATTTTCTGCTTTTACTCTGTAATTTTCGCCGACTTTTCTATAAATATGTTAAACATTTTTTTGATTAAATGTGCATTTTTCTGAATTTACTTTATGATTTGCACCGACTTTTCTAGAAATTTATTAAAATTTTTTTTTGATTAAATATGCTATTTTCTGCATTTACTCTGTAATTTGCGCCGACTTTTCTAAAATATGAAAAAAAATATTGTTTTTGATTAAATACGCAATTTTCTGAATTTACTTTGTAATTTGCACCGACTTTTCTATAAATTTGTTAAAAATTTTACTTTATTAAATATGCAATTTTATGCATTTATTTTGTAATTTGCGCTGACTTTTCTATAAATTTGTTAAAATTTTCTTTGATTATATATCCTATTTCATGCGTTTACTCTTTAATTTGCGCCGACTTTTTTATAAATTAGTTACAAATTATTTATTAAATATGCTATTTTCTATATTTACCTTGTAATTTGCGCCGACTATAAATTTGTTAAAATTTTTTTTTTCAAATTCGTAATTTTATACATTTACTTTGTAATTTGCGTAGACTTTACTATAAATTTGTAAAAAAAAATTTTTTTGATTAAATATGCTATTTTCTGCATTTACTCTGTAATTTGCGTAGACTTTACTATACAATTGTAAAAAAAATTGTTTTTGATTAAATATGCAATTTTTTGAATTTACTTTGTGATTTGCACCGACTTTTCTATAAATTTGTTACAATTTTTTTTGAATAAATATGCTGCTTTCTGCATTTACTCTGTGATTTGCGTCGACTTTTCTATAAATCTGTTAAAATTGTTTTATATTAAATATGCAATTTTATGCATTTACTTTGTAATTTGCTCCGAGTTTTCTATAAATCTGAAAAAAAATTGTTTTTGATTAAATATGCAATTTTCTGAATTTACTTTATGATTTGCACCGACTTTTCTAGAAATTTATTAAAAATTTTTTTTGATTAAATATGCTATTTTCTGCTTTTACTCTGTAATTTTTGCCGACTTTTCTATAAATATGATAAACATTTTTTTGATTAAATGTGCATTTTTCTGAATTTACTTTATGATTTGCACCGACTTTTCTAGAAATTTATTAAAAATTTTTTTTGATTAAATATGCTATTTTCTGCATTTACTCTGTAATTTGCGCCGACTTTTCTAAAATTTGTAAAAAAATATTGTTTTTGATTAAATACGCAATTTTCTGAATTTACTTTGTAATTTGCACCGACTTTTCTATAAATTTGTTAAAAATTTTATTTTATTAAATATGCAATTTTATGCATTTATTTTGTAATTTGCGCTGACTTTTCTATAAATTTGTTAAAATTTTCTTTGATTATATATCCTATTTCATGCGTTTACTCTTTAATTGGCGCCGACTTTTTTATAAATTAGTTACAAATTATTTATTAAATATGCTATTTTCTATATTTACCTTGTAATTTGCGCCGACTATAAATTTGTTAAAATTTTTTTTTTCAAATACGCAATTTTATACATTTACTTTGTAATTTGCGTAGACTTTACTATAAATTTGTAAAAAAAAATTTTTTTGATTAAATATGCTATTTTCTGCATTTACTCTGTAATTTGCGTAGACTTTACTATACAATTGTAAAAAAAATTGTTTTTGATTAAATATGCAATTTTTTGAATTTACTTTGTGATTTGCACCGACTTTTCTATAAATTTGTTACAATTTTTTTTGAATAAATATGCTGCTTTCTGCATTTACTCTGTGATTTGCGTCGACTTTTCTATAAATCTGTTAAAATTGTTTTATATTAAATATGCAATTTTATGCATTTACTTTGTAATTTGCTCCGAGTTTTCTATAAATCTGAAAAAAAATTGTTTTTGATTAAATATGCAATTTTCTGAATTTACTTTATGATTTGCACCGACTTTTCTAGAAATTTATTAAAAATTTTTTTTGATTAAATATGCTATTTTCTGCTTTTACTCTGTAATTTTCGCCGACTTTTCTATAAATATGATAAACATTTTTTTGATTAAATGTGCATTTTTCTGAATTTACTTTATGATTTGCACCGACTTTTCTAGAAATTTATTAAAAATTTTTTTTGATTAAATATGCTATTTTCTGCATTTACTCTGTAATTTGCGCCGACTTTTCTATAAATTTGTTAAATTTTTTTTGTTTAAATATGCTATTTTCTTCTTTTACTCTGTAATTTGCGCCGACTTTTCTATAAATTTAGACGGCAGCGGTGACGCTCTAAACAGGTTATACCTCCGAATGTTCAGGAGTGGTATAGCCAGCTGATATATTATTAGGTGACCCTGAGTCATTATTATTGATAACTTTGATGCTTTCATTACTGGGATTGCTGAGAAGCTTCCGCGGGATACTGGGAACCTCGCGTTGCCCATAGTGTACTGTACCATTTTCGCGGCTCGGCTTATGGTCTCGGGTGGCATTATGCGCGGGTGGATTAACCCTTTTGCTGCGAATAGAATGGCACGTCGGGTCTCATGTTACGCCAGAAAAAGTCATTCGCTATCTTATTATAAGTTTTATTCATCCCGCGGTGTCCCCCTATCGCTGCCTCGTGGTATTCCTTGATCAATTTGAACCTTTCGCGCACTGGAGGTACTGGTAGGTTGTTCTTGTACAACATTGCGACTACGTTTCGCTCATGAACGTATTATCTGACGATGATCAATGAAATTTGCCCACTCGGCTAATGTGAGGATTGCTAAGTCGCGGATTATCGCGAAAATTTTTATCCCCCTCGCTAGCACAACGTTATTTAACGTACGTAAGCATTTTGTCACGTCGGCCCGCATAGGCCTTTCATATACATACCCCTTCACGTATACCCCAATTAGTTGAATCCCCTTGGTTTCTGTCACATTTATCTCCCCTATATCGAACTCTCTATTCGTTAGTTCATCGGGATTGAGATAACCCTGTTCGGTTAGGGCTTCCTGTACCTTGATTGGCAAGAAATTGTCGGCTGGGATTAGATAAACCAAGTTTTCTTTATATGTGAATGGGTGTTCTTTTAGCGATTGCAGGTGTACGAAGGGAGGAGGTTCTTGACCTTCGGGCGTTGCCCATGACGGTTTCTCGCGGGGCGGCCGCGCATTCATGACCACGTATCTCTTCATGTTGTCATGTTTCAACGCGGTTGCAGGGCAAGCATTACCGGCGCCAGTTATTTTACTTGCCGTGATACTGGCAGTTTGCAGAGGTAACTCCGAGATCGGAGGTGTCTCACGGTCTGGCGACCGTTCTGTGCTGCCTAAACTCTCCAAGACTGGTGAGCACTCCAACTGTGGAGCGTCGTGGGCACTTGGGACATTCCCTCTGGTTCTAGGTCCGGGTTAACGTTGACGGGGCTACCGATGTCCTGCACTGGTGCGAAGTTATCGGGGTTCTCGGCTTCCTGCATTTCTGCAAGGTTACCCTGGCTCTCGGCTTTCTGCCTTGTGTCGACTTTTGGGGAGTTGCCACGGTTCCAGGCTTGGCCACCTGTTTTGCGGCTGGATCGCTCCCCCGGTTTACGCGACTTCCCATTGGTGCGCTTTCTTTTCCCCAGTATTGGGGATCTGGGGCGTGATTCTTCGCCATCGATCGACGGCGGAGAGCCATGTGAGCGACTACGAGGTCTTCTAAATTTTTTCCTTTTGTTTACTCTCCAGTACGGGGTGACGTGCTGGTCTGTCAAGTGCAAATGCTGGTAATGGTTTGAACTGTTTGCTATCAGGTGAAAATAGCTCTTGCGCGAATAAATATGTGCAGTCTACTGTTCCATACTTGGTTTGGGAGTTCATTATCGCTTCGGTCTCGCTTGGTTCGCCGCATGATTTTAGTGCATCCGAGGCGAGTAATCGCTTTCTCAGCTCAATTGCTGACATTTCAAGGTTGAGCAACTTTATTATAGAGAAAAACAAGCAGTTCCCAGGAGGCCACACCGGGATATTATCGGACCGGTACAGTCTTGCGACGGGCTCAGCGCAACGCTTCTTACAGATGTACGTATGCGTAAGTACGTTAGCCGAGTTGGCTGATGAATCCACGTCGGACGAATCGGGTCTGCGGTACTTCCGCAGCACTCCCTCAAAATTTTCTAACGGCCCCTCGTCCTCTATTTCTGTTAGGACGGGCGTGTCCGACGGGTCTACCGCCGATTCCCTACTTGGTGTTGGCGTATCTGGGGTGGAGTTTAGTTTAGGCCTATCCTGGTTTCTCGCGGTTCCCGCCTCCTCCTGATTTGCGGTCGGTTTGGTGGCTGAGGGATCAACCGGCCCCTCTCCGATGCGAGGCTCGCTTTGCTTTCGGTGATGTTTATCTGAACGCCTTTTTACCCGTTGTCTCTTTTTTCTTCTATATCTACCACTAATTTTGCTCGAAATTTACCGTTTGCCCACGGCCATCTCGCGTCTTCGGGAGGGGCTTGGGTGTGCTCTGTAGCTGCGTTTAAGTTGCTGCGGTCTCTCTCGGGTCGGAGTTCAGATACCACTGGAAGGGCTGGGCGGGTTGCATTTGTGCACTGGTGTACTTCTTGCCTGACTCAGTCCTTTCCTGGGAGAAACTGAGCGTTTGCAGCGGCCGATTCCCAGATCAATCCCTTTCGGGCTTTCGCCCCCGTCTCTGCTCGACTGCTTGTCCGACTCGTTGCGTTGTTCGCTAGGTTCGAACAATTTTGGGAGCGCTTGGCTTTGGCTCGCTTGTGTTTTGCGTGTTGCGTAGCTTGTCGTTACACTCTTTGCGGGTGTTAGTTTAGTGACCGGTGGTTACCACTCCGGGGATAGGGATGACTCCGAACTTATCGATTCCATTGACGCGTCGAATTTTGATCGATTTTCGTCTCGGGGGGCGTTTGGCGCTATCGATTCGCCTTTACTAACTTGGATCGACTCGGCTAAAATTCGTTCTATCCTTGCCCTTTCGATTTTATTGAGCGAGTACGCGCGGTTACCAAATTTCTTTAGCGTTGTGCTGGTGAGGATGCAGGCGAAGTGCACTCGATCGTGGTGGCACGTGGTAAATACATTTCTGCTATCCGACTCTGTAAACCACCGTATCTCTAGCATGTCGTTCCCGTGAAATACGTCGTGTAAAACGCGCCCTAGGTAGAAACCGTCGTCAACATTCCTAATAGCCAAAACTTCTCCGGATTTATATATTAATGCCTGGCCTTTTTGATTCTTCCGAACGGGTTCGTGACTTCCCGATTCGTCTGATTCAGAAGCGCGGCGTTTGGCCTTTTTATCCCCATCAATTCCCTGTTTCCTTACGGCGCGTGTTTTAAATACTTTCCCCGGTGGTACGTTTACTGCTGCATCCGGGTCCAACTGGTTTTGCTTGTCAGCAGGCTCGTAGAGTTCTACTCGCGGCAATTCGGGATTGATTTCGCCCTCGCCGATGATTGGATTTCACGATAGCACGTCCGCATTACCATTTTTATTACCAGGTCGGTAGACTACTTCAAAATCGTAACCTCGTAGCGCCGCTTTCAGGCGGTTGAAGCGTAAGTCGGGCTTTTTGGTTGTGTGGAAATGTTTATGTGGTTCGTGATCTGTTACCACTGTAAATTTCCTGCCGTATATATAATACCGGAATTGCTCTTTTGCGAAGACTACCGCTAACAATTCCTTATCGTACGTCGGACATCTGAGTTCGCTGCCTTTGAGGCAACGCGACGCGTACGCGCAGGGCTGATCACGGCCCAGCACACCCTGGGACAAAATGGCGCCAAGGGCCCAGTCGCTACTATCGGCCGTTATTATGAACGGTTGTGACAAGTCTAGGGTCTTCAAGATTGACTCGGAGCACAAGATTCTTTTTAGGGAGTCAAATGCCTCTTGCTCCTCTTGACCCCATGTAAATTCGACACCTTTCCGCAGTAGTCTGAATAGCGGGTGTGCGATTTTGGAGAAGTTTCCTATAAAGCGCTTGTAGTAACTAAACAAGCCGAGGGCCTGTTTGACCTTCACCTGATCTGTTGGTGCATGATACTACGACATTGCCCTTACCATCATGGGGTCGGTTTTGATTTCGCCTCCCCCTACGATGTGTCCCAAAACTAGAGCCTCTTTCTTTAGAAACTGACATTTCGTTGGCTCAACTGTTAGGTTGGCTTATAGCAGTCTCCTGAGTACTCTACGTAGCCGAATTCTGTGCTGTTCTAGGGTTTCGCTAAACACCATAAAGTCGTCGAGGTAGATCTCGACTTCTTCGCTCTGAAGGACGGCCACGGCTAGCGACGAGCCTTGGTGAAGGTTGTCGTTGCCTCCTTTAGCCCCATGGCCATTCTGTCGTACTGGAGTAGCTGGTTTCCATGCTTGCCGTCAGGTGTGTAGAAGGCTGTTAGGTGCGCTGAGTCGGGATGCATCTCGATCTGGTGGTACACTTGCTTGAGATCCATTACCGTGATGTAATTTGCCGAAGCTAGGTGCTCTAAAATATCGCTTGTGAAGGGCAGGGGGTGACAACTGCCCTTTGTTACTTCATTCAGCGCTCTGAAGTCCGTGACTAGCCTAAATTTCTTGTTTCCTTGGGCGTCCGGCTTCTTGGATACTATCCAGAGTGAGGATGAGTAATTTGAGCTGGAAGGAATCACGATCCTTTGGGCCCGTAGCTTGTCGAGTTCCCTTATCATGTGTTCCTTCAGGGCTGGAGGGAATCTGAACCTATGGTTACGTATCGGCTTGCTTGATTTCAAGACGATTTTGTGTTGGAGTAAGTGGGTCGCGGGTAGTGGCTCGTCCTCGAGTCCGAAAACCCCCGCGTACTCTTACACTTCTTCCTTACGTACCCAATTTCCTCTTCGTTGCACTCCTTTAAGTCCGCCAACTCCATTATTTTATTGACCCTCTCATCTCTTGCTGGGATGTTTTTCTGCAACCTGTCATTTAGGTTGAGCACCTCTTTCTAATCTTCCGTTTGCTTCCTTGTATCGTATAAGCCGCCAACGCTCTAGCCTCTCTACCGGTCTTCTGGTACCGCCATTTATTGGTAAGCGCGACCAAACTAACCCCGCTCCTAGTTTCGTCGAGCTCTTGCTATTCTCTTGCCCGTCGGGAGATAATCAATATGAACCAGGAATTACCGAACGGACTCTTCATCTACCTCGACGACATCCTCCTTTTCGCTGAGGATCTAAGGAAGCACTCCAGCCACCCACATAGCCAAAGGCGCTCACCTTCTTTACTTCCTAACTCCCACCATCAGGCGTACATCAAGGCGAGACGCAGAAAGCTTCTATGATTTTTCCTCAGCAGCTGATCTTCAAGCAATTCTAACATTATACGAAAAGTAGACTTAAACTTCAATCGGTAAGAATGCAGTAACAACACACGAAACCTACTCTGCCGTGAGGGTGCTGCAAAGGCGAGGGGGGGGGGGGGCGGTCGCTGTGGGGACTGAGAGTAGAATTCATCAATGCAACCTCTTTCCAGGGTCATATTGAGTTACTCCGTCAACACTTTTAACCGGTCCGTTCTACCACCTGCTTGGAGTTGATAAGACGCACCCTTATCCTGGCATTGTGAGTGATTGCATTCAGATTGATGGTTATTTATTTATTAGATTAGATCGTAATAGTATGGGGGTGGGTTAGTCCTATATGTTCACAATTTATTCAAAGCCACTATCCTGTGTAGTTCTACGACTAGAAAGAATGGCAAAATAAAGATCTCAGAGTACATTATGTGCAGCGTACAGCAGGGCACCCATTCCTCCATTTTTGTTGCATTACTATACTGTCCACAACACATTCTATTTCTACAAAACTTCCAAGAAGAGTGCAATACCTTTCGGCAACAGATTTTAATTAGGCTTTGGGAGATGTTTTCTGATACCTAGAAATGAAGCCTAAGTCCTGTAGTTTGTGCTAATGTACCCTTGTACTCAAGATATGAGTTACTTTACTTCGAACATGCGTTATTTTAGTGAAAAATTTACCTCTTCCTGTGATAATAACTATGCATGTATTAATACAAGAAAAAAGTGGCCCAAATTATAATGAAACTAGGCGGAAAGAGCTTTAATTCATACTTTCTTACATATAAAAATATTAATCTAGACAAAAGTTATTAGCAATTGAAAATGACGAGGAAAATGTATGAAAAATCATCGAATTTAAAACAGTTAAACTTTCTCGAATATTCGAACATTTTCCGCCGTGATCTTCAATTGCTAATAACTTTGGACCAGATTAATATTTTTATACGAAATATAGCTTTGGTCACTAATATAACGTGTATTCAAAGAAAATAGCTCATATCTGAAACTGCAGGTCTTACACTGCATTTCTAGATACCAGAAAACATCTCCCAAAGCTTCATCAAAACCCGTTTCCCAAAGAAGTGACACTATTCTTGACAGACGTAAAAGATAAACTTGCATTAAATATACAGAATTTTAGTAGTAACATAATAATTGGAGATCTTAATGCAAATCCTTAACCCTTTCGGTCACCATGCTCTTTTTAAAGAACAATAACCTTCTTATCTACAAAACCTATTTTAAATTTAATTTTTTTGCTTTAACTATGATATTGTCCAATATAACGTAAAACCCGTTGCTAACTGCTTTAGCACAATGCTTTTTCAAAGAGATTTAATATACAATCATTTATCGATTTTTACATTGATAAAGGTGATTTTAAGAGTAATCGACAATGGTATAGAGAATGTTATCGACAATTCTACGCTCTTAAGGTAAATTAAAGTTAGGTAAAAGAGTTATTTCGGATAAACTTACAAAATTTCAATAAAATATGCAAATGCGTTCATAAGATATGGTGACCACAAAATGTGATCATATAAGATGCATATTCAAATTTTAAAATCGTGTTTCATTTAAAAAAATAACTTAAAAGAATTATATATATATATATATATATATATATATATATTGTTCGTAAAGAAATTACCTTATTTATGAATAAATGCACCTTTCTTACTTCTGTAATGTATAAATTTACAGTAATGTTTTTTCACAATTTTAAAAAATTTTCAAAATTCAAAAACGCATTACTTTATATAAACAAATTTAAAGTAATTGGAAGACACACTAATTAGAAGGAAATCACGTAAGTTTTATGGATACATGAATTTCTTTTTACATATCACAACATACAAGTAATTGTAAGATACAATAAATGAAAGTGAATTACATGCACTTTACAAATATCTGCATCTTTTTGATATCAAATATTTATAATGACAAATTTTTTTTTTTAATTTATACAAATTTAAAAAAAAATAAAATAACAATTCTTTAACAAAAACAAACTTCAAAGACATTGTAAGATACACCAAACGAAATGAAATTACGTCTACTTTATGAATGTATGCATATTTTTGACGTATAAATAATATCTAACGCATAAAACAATAACAAAATATTTATATTTATAAACAATAAGAAAAAAATTTTAAAATAAAAAATTAAAAATAATTTATGCTTGAAATAAAATTATTCTGAGTTATAATTTGTTATTTTTTTATTGACTTAATCTTATGACTTCATAAAAATATATAATCAGATTTAATATGTACTCTGGTGTCTAAATATATGAAATAGAAGTTAAAAAATGGAATACTGTCCCGAAATAGTGAAATTATTCTTTTCTTCAAGTCCAGAAATCTCGCTCCCATTAAATACTATTAGACCAAACCTATCACGACAATTTTATTAACAAAAAGAAATTGAGAGTATATGTAATATACACGAATCGAAAGAAAATTAAGTCAGTTTTATGAATGTATGCATTATTTTGACATATGTAGCGTATAAAAAGATAGAAAATTATTTTTTCATTTTTCACATATTTACAAATTATAAAATTTCTTTTCTTTAACAAAAAAGAACGTTAAAGTATATGAGTGCTTGTCGAAAAAATGCAGCTTTTAGTGACCTGTTTTTAGCTATCTCTTTGAATATACTTCAGACCATATCGTCAGCTCCGTGTAAAAAGGCACCAATTCAACGTCCAGCTGGAAACGGTACCAATTCGGCGTCCGGTTAGAAAAGGTACCAACTCAATTAAATGATCTCAAATAACATTATTCGAAAACGAAATATGTTTATATTTTTATTTTCTATTTTTTCTGGGGGTTACTCGAAGAAAAAACCCTCGGAAAAAGTAGAAAATAAAATAATATTTAAAAAAATAGAGCCGACTTCAAAAAAATGCTCTAAAAAGTAAAAAATAATAGTTAGTGTAATGAAGAGATTAAGAAAATAATAGGCTACGATAAAATGTTTAGTATCTTCATTGAATAAAAAATCAAAAATTTGAATATTTGAATCCAAAATACAACTATTTAGAGTCGGCATCCAAAATTTTAGAAACTTAGTAAACTTTTACAACATAAATAATATTATATGCTATGACAAATTATTTTCAATTATAAAATATGATTGAATGCCTAAATAGTTATATTTTGGATTGAAATGACCAAATTATTGACTTTTTATTCAATGAAGATAATAAACATTTTATTGTAAGCCTATTATTGTCTTAATTTCTTTATTACAGTAACTTTTATTTTTTACTTTTTAGAGCGGCTTCTTTTAAGTCAAAAATTCTGTAATTTGGTCACGTGGTATTTTCTACAGCACCTTAGAGAGAAAGCTCAATAGTGCTATTGGACAAGAATGTGAAATCATTGAAATGACAAAAAAATTATAATTTATTCTATATTTCTTACTATTTTTAATCCTTACACTCAGCAAATTATAAAATTTGGAAATTTTGTAGCAACCTAAGCATCAAAGCCCGTAGACAGTACTACTAAAATTAGCTAAAATTAATGATGATACTCTTGTTGTTCGACTTTTGCAAGGCATTTGATACCATTTCACTATACAAACTACTGTGTAAGCTGCTGCGCATGAGTTTCTGAAGGGGTGTTATCCTCTTGGTCAAGTCATATATAATTAGTCGTAGACAAAAAGTCTTCATTAACAATAACGAGGAATCAGATTGGCTTAACACGAATCTAGGCGTGTAACAGGATTCGGTCCTAGTTCACCAAGCATAGTTCTAGCGTAGTTCTACCTACGAACGGGCAGCGAACAGGCGTAGACGCATAATGACAGTCACAACAATCAGCAGGGATAGACGGAAGCGCAAGCAAGCAGTTATAAAAACGTCATAGATTCCTGTGGCTTATCTTTATTGCAGTACCCTTAGGGTTAACCCGTGGTCAGTGGGCAATGGCGCTTGGCTTGGCGTGACGCTTCCTCTGCTTGGCACTCTCGTGCTGACTCGAGCTCGGGGGTTAGTGTATTGCGGGAAGTTTGAATGACGTTTGCCGACAATGAATATTATACTGTACTGGTACTTTTATTGATTTTAACTAATTAGTATATTATACAATGCAAGTCTCAATCTGAGTTAAGGATACAAATTACAGTGTTCTTTAGTTGGATTTACAAGCTCGGTCTTCCGTCAGGCAGAGGTTCGTCCTCTGGAGGAGACTAGATCAGAAAAGACGCCCGCTTGGTCGGCTGGTCAGCTTATACAGGCTGATTTCTTGGCTGCGTGATGTCGTAAGGAAGCTTCGAGAATATCCTGAGGGAGTGGTTAGGGGATGATACTTTTAGAGGATGGTCTAAATGGGATTGCTTCTGTAATGTGTATGTTCGGTATTCGTGTAGGCTTTAGTTAGGATATGTGCGTGGAGGTGGAAGGACATAGTGCTGTTTGTATGTGGCTTAACCTTTTCCCGGGAAATCGTAAGTTGGTTTTACTGCATTCATTGTCCGAATTATCGCAGTTCGGTCCAGTAACGTTTTTCCATCATCATGGCTGCAGCTCCCTGGGGGGTGCGTAAAGAGAGTCGTTGCTCGCCCGTGTCGTGTATTAGCGCTGATGGCCGCGGCGATTCGGATGACTTGGTGGGGTGTGTGAGAGGTCGGTCAGACGTCTGGTTTTCCGGTGTATTCACGCCCGTCGGCATAGTAGGGTGCATGTTTAGCGGCAGATGGTATCTGTCGAGTGGTAAGGCTGTACTTCTGTGGGTGGTAATATATATGATTGTGGCGCGCTGCACGTTTGTTAGTGGCGTTGCAGTTTGCCGACGGATAGGTGGCAGGATGTAACACGTGTATGCGCGTGTGTGTGTTTGCGCGTGTATGTATGTATGTGTCTGTGTGTTTGCATGTCTATGTATGGGTATGTATGTGTATGTAGATGTGTATAAATATGTATGTCTGCGTGTGTGTGTGTGTGTGTGTGTGTGTGTGTGTGTGTGTGTATGTGCGTGCGTGTGTCGCTCATCGGCATTCGAATATTCCACGGTAAAACCTGACCAAACTTTACATACATGTTTGTTATCCATGTCTAGGAGTAGCTTTAAAATTTCAATGAAAAATATTTGACTCATTTTGATATTTTAGCCATTTTTTAAAATTTTAAAATTTAGTTATTTGAAAATTTTTTTATGAAATGTTTTTTAAGAAGGAAATTTTTTTCACAATAAAGTACTCATAGAATCGTTCAATTAGATATCAAAGAAGATTAGAAATAACCGCTTTTTATTTGTCATACCATGTATTTAGTAACTTTTTTCAGTTCTATTACTCGAAAATTAAATTGTGAAATTTAATGAAATTTTTACTGAATATTAGCTTATATAGAATTATAATTTTGCTAATTTTGAAGTCAAAAGATTTATTACTTCTTAAAAACCGATGCCAATTCATTGGCACTAAGCTTCCTCAAATGTATACATTGTTCCAATATGAAATTATTTATTCTATTTAATAGTGTGGTGAAAAATAAAAATGACGAGACTATTGCTTTTGATATATCGAGATATATGTATATATTTAAATTTTGTAATTTAAACTTATGCTGAAGTATAGCATAGATTATGAAACATCATTGTTGATTAAAATATTATTTAATGTATATAATGCATACCATTTTTACAAATAAATTTAAGATAAGATGATAATATATAACTAAGAAAATCTTATAAATGTTCCTTAAGGTGGTTCATACGTCAATACGTACCTGAATTAAAAGAAAATATATACTAATCTGTTCTTATATCACAATATGAGGAACGATATAATATAAAAGATGGAGACTTCAAGTTGCAAAAAAAAATTTTAAATTAAATTCCCATATTGCTAAAATATAAATATCGTCGAATACAGAAAGATTCGACGAAACACTGGAAACGTTTTTATTTTCTATCCTATTTTAGTTCTGAATGTTTCATTTTATTCCTTAAAAGTTTTCAGGGGGTCTTAGCAAAATAAAAATTGCAAATAATCGATAATCTTGCAAAGTTACAGTCAATTGTTGTAAAATTGTTGCTTATTGTTACAGCCAATAATTCAGTACTCGGATATTTGTAAATTCGAAGGTGTGCAAGTATAAACTATTGTATAAACTGTAACTTTGCAGGTTCATCAGATTTTTGCCATTTTTATATCACACGCTGCCCTGAAATCATTTAAGGAACAAAATGAGACCTTCATAATCAAAATCGGATAGAAAGTAAAAAAGTCTGCAGCGTTTTGTCGAATATCTGTCTAGTCGACGATATTTATACTTTTGCAATATTTAAATTTCATTGAAAAAATTTGTATCGTCCCTTAAAGTGTCCTTGTTTTATATTACATCATTTCTTATATTGTAATATTAAAACAATTTATCATATAAATTTTGTTGTCGTACACGCATGATTTTCGCGTTTTTTCGTGCCTCTAAAACGGGCGAAAAACAGCTGTTTCCGACCGGTGAGCGAAAGAAATTTTTTTATCCGTTCAAAAACCAAAAAAACAGTTCTCAAAATTTTAGAATATTTTAGAATATTTTGAAAATTTTAGGAAATGCTAAAAATTTTGAAATTTTAAAAATTATTGAAAATTTAAAAAAAAAATGTATTGATACTTTATTTTGGTTTTCTACATATGATTACACTGACTCGAAAAATAGTCACTATTACACCTACTTTAGAGGCATACAAAAAACGCTAAATCAAGACGTATATGACAAAAAGTACGGTGTGTACCTTGAGTAAAAAGTCTTTTTCTCCCTTGTGTGATTGCAGTACTTGCTTTTAGTTCGCAATACGCTCTCTCTCGCCTTCGGCTCGTGCTTGCTCGCCTCGACTCATACTACAAACCACACGCGGGCAAACACGACTACTTTTCACCCTAGGTACACAATATACTATTATATTTTAGGTACATATTGACGCATGAGCCACCTTAAGCGTAATTATTCGAGTTAATTATTCAATAGTATATTCTGTACGAAGGGCGAGAAGTGGGCCTATTTTCACCAAGTGGCCCGTGGTAGACACTATATTTTTCTCATTCCTATTGGCGGAACGAGCGGACGTAAAGTAAAATGAGCAGCGGGTGTAAAGTAGTCACTTTACGCCAGCCTAAAATGAGCAGCGGGCGAAAATACTCAGTTTACGCCCGCTTGTCGGAAAACCGTCACTTTAGGCCCGGTTTTGAGGAAGAAGAAACGTGAAAAAAGTGCATGTCTTATAAAAAATAGTTCATTCAAGCTCATTTTAACTGTGACCGCACACCTATTAAACGAAATCGATTTGAAAAAATTCAAGAAAATTTTCAACTATAAATGAACAAAAGATAAAATTTTTGTCTCTTTTTAAACTCAATTTATGGTCTAAAATAAATAATAGTATATTGTGTACCTAGGGCGCAGAGTGGGCTTTTTTAGTCCGAGTGTGGAGATTGCAGTACGAGTCGAAGGCGAGTACTGCAACCACACGAGGTCAAAAAGCCCACTTTGCCCTTGGTGCACACCATATGTTTTGTAACGCATGTATTGATTTTCGCGTTTTTCTGTCATATTAAGCGGGGCTTAATATAATAAATATAATAAAATTTACTTACTAAAATTTATCGTAAATTTTCTATTATATATATGTATACTATATATATATATATATATATATATATATATATATATATATATATATATATATATATATATATATATATATATATATATATAGATATAGTATACATATATATAATAGCAAGTTTACGAAAAATTTTAGTAAGTAAATTTTATTAAGTAACTTTTGCGCCCGTTTATTTACTTTTGCGCCCGCTTATGCGTATTAGAGCCCGCCGGTCTGAAAAATGGTCCTTTAGACCCGCTTAATAGGTACAGAAAAACGCAAAAATCGTGCTTGTATTACAAAAAGCATTTTTTTAACTTATGCAAAAGCATAGAAAAATGAAATAACTCAAAAAATTTACAGAATAATCTTCTCCATTATCCTAATCACCTTAATTCTTTTGAAAAAATTTCGATCTTATATTTTAGAGAAATCACTGTTCAAATAAAAAATGACGTATCCGTGTGTAACAAAAGAGAGGAAATACCTTATCCAAAATCCAAAAGATAGGTAATTTTATTCTCTTTCAAATCCATTTTCGCTAGATCGATGGTATGGTATTTAACGTACCAAAAAGACCGAGAAACAAAAATCCAAAAGTCCAAAAACAGCTAAAGAGCTAAATCTAATCCAAAAAACTAAAATAATTATGATTGTGTCCCTTCATGTAAAAGAAAAATGAAAGAAATAAGCCCCGGAACATTAAATTTTACCGCGGATTACTCGAGATATCGATGCCCACATATATACGCACACACATCCATACGAACATTTTCTAAAAATAGTGTATTTTGATTCCTGAAGTCTTAAACCATGTTCCTAACATGTTTTTAGTAAAACTTCTTCTTTTAATATCACAAAGTTTACTCTTTAAGAAAGCAAAAAGAAAATAAAATGTTAAAAAATTGCATTTTGTTGGAGATCGACATATTAAAAGACTCTTTATATTTACCTTTCAAAGTAATAGTCATAATTTATTAAGTATATAGATATATATACGCTTGCTAGCATTGTATTGATAACATTTTTTAACATTTTATTTACAATAAACCAGATTACATTACTTGAGGTACAAAATGATACTTTCCGAAAAATTACGTTTTATACATGTCGCTTTTCCGCGTCCGAATATTCTCCAGCGAAACCTGCTCAAGCATTTTAAACATATTTGTTATCTATGTCTAGGAGAGGCTTTAAAATTTCAGCGAAAACGGTCAACACATTTTCATTTTATAGTTATTTTTCAAAATTCTATTTTGAAAATTTATGTTTTTTGAAAATTGTTTGATAATGAAATGTTTTTTGAGAAGTGAATTTTTCCAAATTTTTACGGAGAGGGATAACACTATGCGCGAGGTTCGTCGCGTCTTTTGCTTGGTACAGTTAAATGTTGAGTTTCGCCGAGGTTGGGATAGTTCAAGGAAAAAGATAAGAGTTAGGCTGATGATTAATAATTCACTCAAGCTAGGAGAGAGAGGTGTCCATTAGCGACTGCTGCTCAACCGTCTCTCATGGGTGCTGCCCGACTTCCGTGTGCATCTTTACAAAGATGCACTCATTTCGCGAGTAAAGACGAGCGCGAGATAAGCACCTCCTATATCAGCACTCTGTGTACTCCTCAGCAATCATAGGATACTCCGGTGGTCCAAAAAAGGAATTTTTTACTTTTCAAGTCTTACCGTTTCAAAAGTTGATAAATGATATAAAAACAATTGTCAAAATTTTCAAAAAAATATTTTTTGTAAGAGGTAGCGCCAGAAATTTAAAGGTATTATAGAAGTAAAGTTATTATGGATTGACTGTTTGCCACTTAAATGATATTTTGCAAATGGTGAGGAGGCTCGAAAAATAAATGAAAAAATAATTTCTTAAGTATTTTTTGACGCCGAATAGAAAAAAAAATAAATTGAAGGGGACAGATACATCTTTAAATTTTGAACTAATTGATAATACATTTTAAGATAAAATTAAGTCACTCATCAGATATTACCTGTTATTTTTCGATAAATTTGAACATTTTATAAAAATATAACTACAAAATTTTCTTCAATTTTTTTTTTGGTCTTGTTAGCTACCTTTGATTTGCTATACTGAAAACCTCTATATTTTCTGGGCTGCCACAAGGTTTAGACAGTTAATGTGATCGAATTGTCGCTTTCAAGCTTTTATTATGTTCAAAATGCATGTAGTTAAGATATGAGTGTGGGAAGTTGTATATACAAATTATTGACCAAAGTTATAGTCTATTTCAGCCATATTTCATAATAAAATTTTAAAAAATCGAAGAATTGTCGCTTTAATAGACTATAACTTTGATCAATAATTTGTATATACAAATTCCCACACTCATATCATACCTACATGTATTTTGAACGTAATAAAACCTTGAAAGCATCAATTCGATCACATTGGATGTCTAAACCTTGCGGTAACTGAAGAAATATCCCAGATAACAGCACGTGCCGGGCACGGTGTGCTCATGGCGTATGGCACGCGTGACGGCGTTCTGCCGTCAGCGTGCGGTCATGCGTGATCATTATTGTTTTTTTTGGCGCTAGCATACGTGTTTGCAAATTGACGGCATCTTCCCGACACGATGTGGCGCATAAATTCAGATTATCGTGGCAGCATTTTGACGGCATACGGACAGCATGGCGTGCGATTGGGGACATATCTAACAGCAATAGTCCAATATATATATATATATGGAATAACTTCAACAAGGTCCTGAATGGAGTCGAGAAGACCTGCATATAATTAATTATTATTACTTATAATATTAGTGAGTATAATAATATTATTACTATTATTATTTGAAATTAATGTTTAAAAATCATTAATTTTTTTCAAATTTTTTGTAACAAATTAAATTACCTTTACTCCAGCAGGGAAAACTCTACTATTATTGTAATTTTGAGGTTAGTTATTAAATTGTTTTTTATATGCAGTTTATATTATTAATTTTTCTTGAAAGCTTAATTTGGATAACTTTTCAGATTCCACTACTATATGAAGAGAAAAAGAAGAGGACTAGAATTTAAAAAATTATTGTTATCTTTTAACATTTATTTGTATAATTGTATGTATATTTTTATTATAATGTAAAATAAAATAAATATAACTTATAAAATATTAAATACTTTTATTTTTATATTAATAAAATAAATAATTCTATATATATATATATATATATATATATATATATATATATATATATATATATATATATATATATATATATATATATATATATATATATATATATATATATATATATATATATATATATATATATATATATATATATATATATATATATATATATATATATATATAAAGATTATGGTCACCGGCATGCAATATTTAAACGTGCCGGTATATTGTCGGCAAAACGCAGGGCATAATGCCGGCACGTTGACGTCACGGCGTGCTGAAAAATTTTGCTTCGGCGCTCGGCACGCGTGCCGTGAACATGCCGTTTCTGGGCCGGGGTACATGGACGTCAACATGTCGTCGCACATGCGGCACGGGTGCCGTCAACGTGCCGGCACAGTGCCGACGCCCTGTTATCTGACATAGAGGTTTTCATTAAATCAAAGGGATCTAACAACCCTCAAATAATTAAAAAACAATTTTTTAGTTACATATTGATAAAATATTTAAATTTACTGACAAACATCAGGTAATATATGATAAGTGACTTATTTTTACATTAAAATGTATTATCAATTAATTTAAAATTAATACGTGTATTTGTCCCCTTAAGGTGCTTTTCTAGTGAGATCATATTTTGCTACGGTTTTGATTTATATATATAATTGTATATGTAACTGATATTTACATATCAAATTTTTACACAATTTTTATACATATTGTAAATTTAATTGTATTTGCTAAATTGTTATACTAACTTCGGATACTATTTCACAATATAATAAAAAAACCTCTTTACAGTTTTTTTCTGAAGAGTGTAACACCACATTTTGTGTGTGTTACACAATGTGAACAATATCACATTACTTACCCATCTCACTCACTATATACGTACACACACACATACACTATCCCCCTGGACGACACAGAGCAAGCGAGCTCTCATGCCCTGAAGCAGCTGAAGAAGACGCGCAGCTGCCATCCCATTAAGCCTCGCATAGGTGGAAGCTGATTGATCTCGGCTGGGGTGCGCTGAGCATGCCCTGGCGTATCCTCTCCTTACTCCTGTCCCCTCGAACCAACCTAAGAAAACACACAAGAGATTAGAAACTGAGAAGATAAGTAAAATAGTATTGGAATGATACTCACCTAATTTTATGCCTTGAAAGGCATGGATAGATCCACCTTGGGCGGAGCGGCTGCTTCTCTAGACGTGAAGGAGGCCTGCAGCATACACCCTAGAAAATATAAACAAGAGTTAGTCTACAGCAGACATGCACATCACATTGGAACTCGCTTACCTGGTCTGGAGGGTTTGCAGAGGCAGGGTGGTCCCGCAGATACAGCAATGTAGTTCAACTCGTGGCCCGCTCCCCCATAACAGCAGCAGCATCAGCCTCCGAAGCACTCGCCAGACACCTAGAAACAACACAGCATTAGTAATATAGTATATAAACACAACCTCTTCGAGGTTAATCGTGCCCACTGCTCCTGCTGCAAGTACGCCGTCCTGGGCCCTGCAACTCTCGCCATCGTGCCCCTTCGTCGGCACCATTGCCCAGATACCTCTCCTGCTGCATCCCTCGTCCTCTCCAACACCGTCCGCAGGCCGTCGGCCGCATGCCACATAGCGTGACGTCACCGCGAGCAGACGCTTCCCTTTCCTCCTTCGCACTTCTCTTTCTCCCTCGCCAAAGCATGCGCTGCGCCCTCAGGCGGGCTCTGTCCGCACTACCGAAACTCGAGCGCCGCGGTAACGAAGGGACGACGAGTCCACTTCGTACTGAGCTACGTACACCGACGCTTCGTTTCGATATTAGCTCCGTGCGAATACAAAAAGAACCGCTCGTTCCGCTCGTGGAAATAACTCAGATTTATATAAATCGTTTACCGTGTGTGCCGACCAACCTGTATCGTCGAAGGAGGACACACCAGATTCTAAATAAAGAGTAAGTTGCACAGAATATTATTGTGCTTAGTGCGGAACCATAATTACGTATATACATATATATATATATATATATATATATATATATATATATATATATATATATATATAGGTAATATTTTGTAAATCTTGCGCCGCGTGCGTGTCGTGTGTCGCGTCGCCGCCTTTTCCACGTGTATTTCGTCGCCGGAAATCACTTGAATTCGCGTCCCTGAGAAGTAGCTTCTTCCCATCCCTACCATTTACCGTTTTCCACCGTACCGCGTGCTCACCGTAGTTAATTTATTGTATAAGTAGTTTTATTATATCGGTAGAATAATTGTAAAATCGTGCTGCGAATTTGGCGCAGCTGGCGCTCAACTTTTGTACTTAAAATTTAATAAACCCACAAGTGTTCATAGTATTATCTTAAATTCCCGTGTACAATTTATTTCAAGCCTTGAATAAAACATATGTTAAAGCCTGCATGTGCGGCGCAATAATCCTGGCTAAATTAGCCGAAATTATTGTCATAAGAGGGTGGCATACCCACCGAAACGTTAATGTGACTTTTATTTCACTTACCTCTAACCTCGGGAAGATCAACAAAATCTACCTCACAATCTATAAAATATCCATTCAAATTTATATCTATGTCTTATCCATATTTCTATTAAAATACAGACAATCGTATTTACAAACAGACATACTTATATTAGCAAGAATATCACAAGTTAATTATAGCACGTTTCCATTTTTTAAAGTTATAATAAATTGTGCAAATTAATAAATAAATAAAAGTTTTATATGTGAATATAAGAATTCATAAAGGTCATTTATTCAATCAACCTTCAATTTGACTACCCACCAGGAAGCCGTTCACCGATCCAACAGTAAATCAAAGTAAGAAACATTTTCAAAAAATCTATAAAAACATAAGCAAGTATCTGGTTGTGATAGAACCAGATTACACGGTAGAGCCTGCCACTAGATTCATTCCTACATATTCTGAATTCTCATATTTTCGAGAGTTCAGGACATAGCAATAGAACCACCTTAATGTCGCGCTCTTGTATATCGACAATTAGTCTTGCACGTAATTTATTTGTCATTTCTGGTAAAATTTGTTTTATTAGCGTGCGAGGCTGGTTGATATATTTTTATTCTGGAGAGTGTGAGCGGGAGCTGTCTGACAATTATTTTGGTATCTCAGAAATTTTTGGTAAATTCGAGGGTGTAATTTCCATGACGTCGGCGATGTCTATAACTCCATGCTGCACAGTAATAATTTCTAAAGGTGGCATCTTTGAACAAATTGTTGCATAAAAACATGTTTTAGGATCAGAGGAACCTATTTCGAGCTTACCCTAAAATGTATGTATGGATGTGAGTATGTATGTAATCAAGTTTATCAATTATCTCAGTGAGATCTTAGCCATAGCGGCTGAAATGTATGGGAGATACTTGTCTTGTCATTGGAAGCTAACCGTTCTAGTTTCACTTTCTGTAAAACTGGTACTAAAGCCGAATATACTAAGATAAAATGAAAAATAAAGCGCAAAAAAGCATAAAAAATTGAATTTTAATTCTATCTCTAGTAAATTGTATATTTATGCTAAATTTTCCACGGTAAAATTGAAGATCTCGGAAAAAATACATCTTCTTAGTATGTAATGTTTTTTACAAAAACGTTATTAAAACCGAGTTCATTGAAAGAAAATGAATAATCAAGCTCAAAATAGGCATAACAAATTGATTTTCAGCTGTATTTGAGTAAATTTCATTTTTTAACAAATTTGTTAAAATATAATTTTTTATCGTAAAAACTAATAAATCGGCCTTCGAGCCTTATATGCAAAAAGCCATTCTTTTTGCATGCCTTGCATCGCGAGCGATGCAAGGCGTGTAGGTGTTTCAGTGCGAGCTTGCTCACTCTGAAGTGCCAGAGCCGGGAGCTCGGCGGCCTTCAGGCCGCAGGTCGCATACCGCGTGGCAAGCTAGTTCTTGACGTCTCTAGAGACAAATATTCTTGCTGGTGGCTGGTACAGCTGAGCCTCACTGTCCCTATTTTCTTGCGTGTTTACAAGTTCATAGAGCTCCGCTTTTAGGCGGTCAGTATTTTCTTCTCCTTCTACCAAGACCCGGTTGCGTCCGTGCGCGTCAGCGTTTGAATTTATAATGCCAAGCTGTCAAACGTTTAACCACACAAGGCAGCTTTTAGCCTGTTAAACCGAATATGCGGTTTCTTGGTGGTGTGAAAATGTTTGAGTGGGTAATGATCTGTAACCACTGTGAATTTCCTGCCATATATATAAGGTCTGAACTGGTCTTTTGAGAATACGATCGCGAGTAGTTCTTTATCATATATACTGTATCTTAATTCACTCCCTCCGCGAAAAAATATGTTTTTAGTTCTATAACTCATAGATTAAATGATGAAGTTCAATGAAATTTTTACTGAATATTAATTTTATATAGAACTATAATTTTGAAAAATTTAATATAATGTTAAAAAATGCATTTTGTTGGGTAATGACCGGAGCGCCTCTCTTGGCCGCGCATACATTCCAGATATGCCTGCTTTTCTTGAAAGGTCTTTTCAGCGCACCTGTGGTTAAGCGCATCGGGAGGCCTCTTCAGCGCGTTCGCGCTCTTGGCGCTCCTGCTCCTATTCCCGGGCATTCCTGTCCATGACGGCCGTCTGCTCGACGAAACGGGCGAACAGATTGGCTAGCCGCTCTGGATCCATGACGCCTGGCATACAAAAAAGAATGTTACGGGTGGGAGGAGAGGCTTATTAGCCACTCTCCACGTAGGGTGACTTGGACTTATGCGTCTTTACGCGGGCGCTCCCATCCTCGCTTGGGCTGAACCCCAGGTATTGCATCCAAAGTGGCTTGCATTCCCGGGGTATGTGTTGAGTGCGCTATTTTTCGCGGCATACCTCTTTTCCTCAGGGCTACGACTTCTGGTGAAGCGTCGGGCGTAGCTGATTTCACGGCCACTCGCGTTACAAATTGTGACGCGTATTTCGCATCAAAATATTTATTTAAAAACGGGTCAGACAATGACGACCGTACCACCGCCGTCATCAGAACCAAACACTAAAATATTTATTATAATTATTATTAACAAGGTGGGAATTATTATTATATTAGTTTGAGGGAATGGGGAGAAGGAGAATCGCGACCGAGAAAAAAACACGGACACCGTAACACACACACACACACACACACACACACACATGCGCGCGCGCGCACACACACACACGCACACACACATACCGACGACAACAGCTGATCGCGCAGCAGATGCGACTGGTTGGCGCGAGCACCGATGAGAAGTCCCACACACACACACATACGGCACCTGTACCTTCGCGCGCTGTACGCGCGACTCTTTCTCTCTCTCTCTCTCTCTCTCCCATATTTCGAGGATGATGAGCCGTTGCACACGCGCACACACACACACGCGCGCGACCCGTCCTCTGTTCCGATGCACGCAGACGCGGGAGAAGAGCGGATTCGCTGCAGCAGCGACAGCTTTCTCGAGGCACACAACACCGGCTGTAACCACGAGAGAGATTGATTGATTCATTGATATGCAGTTGTTTGTTTTTTTTTATACAAAATAGTACAGTTAATTTTACAAAATATCACATAAAATGTCACAAGTATCACGGTTTGTTTTGTAGAGTTTATACTGAAGTCAATTATTAAGAAACTAAACATCATACATATATAATAAAGACAAAGACGGACTACACCATAGATTATAAAAGTATGTAATTTTCATCATTGCTTTGTGAGCGTATGTACCTGCGCATCGCCAACTTGAATTTATACAGTGATGGCACGTACTTGATGTTGCAGGGAATGGAATTCCAAATACGTGAACCGCGAGCTCTAAAAGAGTACAAGCCTACGTCAGTGCGCGACCCTGGAACTGAGATATCTCTGATTGTCACACCTATACTGGAGGTTCTGGCCTATCTGGGTGGCGGTCTGAGTGCTGCGGTATTGTCTAAAGCAGGTCTTAAGAGGATTAAGGATATTTTTTGAAGTTATGTACTCGGTAATCTGAGTGCGCACAATCTTCTCACGGACCTTGGGTAGAAAGCTCAAAGGGGATATCGGACGAAAATCCGTGACCGAGGATAGTATGACTGTCTTCTTTAAAGGCACCAAGTGAGCCTTCTTCCAAGCCTCCGAGAAAATGCCACGAGAAAGTGAGATGTTAAATAGTTTGGCGAGATGTATGGATGTCGTCTTCTCCCACCGCTTGCGAGAAGAAATGAGAGACGGTGCAAACCACATCCACGGAAGAAACCTCCTTAAAACTGAATCCCTCTTCGGAGTCCGAGGCCACGATGTCGCTCGCATCTTTCTCGCATTTGCTCTGAGAGATCGACACCCAAGCGCCACCAGCCAAGTGAGAGTTAAGCTCTTCCGGAGTAAAGAAAGTTTGAAGAAAGGACTTGCGGGTATGTTCTGGTCTTTTCTCAGCTTCTGAAGCCAGTTGTAAATATTCGAGCCAAAGTTTATTATTCTTAGGCGTGAAGCTTTTTAGGGGTGCTAGTTTATCTATAGCCTCCATAAGGTTGGAGCTCACACACGTCAGTCCCTGGTTAATGGCATTGTCTAAGCAATCGAGTGGCGACCAATCGCAGTTTTGAAGTGTGGAAAGTAACTGTATTTGATCTATGGATTTGTAGTCTCTGTATGTGAATGAAGATGGCTTAGGCATTCTGATGGTGTGTGTTTTTATTGTAACATCAATAATATTATGGCGACTAGGGAAGGTCGCCATTCGATTGCAAGCACTCAATACCTAGTCATTATTATCAACGAGTATAACATCAATCGAAGTGAGAGATTCATCAGTATGATGAGTCGCGCCATGATCGATGATTTTAAGTGAAAGCTCATTTGATAACGTTCTTACGAAATGCGTGTCTGCCGTTGTTGATAGCTGGTTCGCATTGAGGTCTCCCATTGTTATTCTATGACTATAGTCATTGCCGCATGATGTTAAGTTCTCTACGAGGTCTGTCACTTTGATGAAAGGGATATGTGGTGGCCTATATATTACTGCAATGAGACCGGGAGCTGATCGACCCTGTAACACACTGCGAAATAAATATTCTGGAATATCGGGAGTACCTAGTTGTGCGGTATTAGACTGTGTGATGATTTTAGCTTTGAGAGAGTTGTGCACATACAGGGACTCCGCCCCCGTTAACGTTGCAATCCTGTCTAAGTATTGAATAACCATCAATGCCAATCCGCTTGTCAGGAACATTGTCATATAAGCGCGACTCAGCAACCGCAAAGAGGCGGTAGGAGGGACGTTGACGAAGATATTGCTGGATCTGTAGAAGGTGCGCACGCAATGAAGTCACATTCACAAATCCAGCTCTCAATCCCCCGCTGCTTGTCGATAGAGAGAGAGACAGAGAGAGAGAGAGAGAGAGAGACAGATGCGGCAGCCGACAGCTGATGGTAGAGCTAGCAGCCGCCTCGCCGCAAGCTGCCTGAAGCTGCCGGTCTACGATAGCATATGCCAGCGCGCGCATGCTGCCGCTGCCGACTGCAAGTGGTCAGCGGCGACGAAAAGCAAAGCGGCCGCTATAGATATACGTGCCGGGCTGTAGATTACTCGCAACTACAAATTCATATTTCGTGCGCGCTGTATGCAGGGCATCCGAACCAATGAAAAATAGCGATTCATCCCACAGTAGACCTAGCCTTGATTTCCTAATTTAAAGGAAATCAAGGCAAATCAAAAACAAGATAAGAACGGAAGCAACCAGTATGTGCGGGCTGAAGATAGTCGAAGAAAAACCGAAATTTGGGAAAGATTTCTGGCCTCTCCGATTTTTCGCCACTGACTGCCCCAGCGTCTACGAGAGAGCACGTTTTTTGAGTGATAGATTTTGAGAGTGAATAGAGTCGAATTAAAGTTAAAGTTATTGTTATTAGATTTATTAGATTTATTGAGTTATTTGGGAGGGTATTAGATAGTTAGAGGAATAGAGTTATTAAACAGGACACCGTGCACGGAACGAGTGACTCAGCGCACGCAGGGCGGACATTTTGAAACTGCGGTGAGTTGAACTGTTAATTGTCGAGCAATGCTCGGCATTACCTCATACTCGGTAAAATATTTATCATTATTTATAAAATTCATTGTAACACATATGAATTGCGTTGGTGGTGTGACACCAAGCCAATAAAATCAGTGCGCGGCGTGAAAATTGATACGTAAATTGTATGTCTAGCCGCGCTCTACCTGGCACTTTTTTATTACAAGTAAATCCGGTAAAGTGTAGAGCCTACCCTTGAAGTGAATATTCAAATATCTAATTAAAGCTAAAGAAACAAGACTTACAAAATCCTGTGTTACAAAATGTCGGAGCTTCGTTCTTCGACTTGCTTGCTACGCTCGGCGCGCTCGCAGAATTACAATGAGTAACGTCCCTCGGTGGTTGAGCGTTCTCGGTATCGTCTTCTTCATCTGCAGGTATACGGATGGCTTGTTCCCCCAAATAGCCTCTTTTCAGCTGTCTTGCAGGGATTGTTTCGATGATCTCTCCTGCCTCATCGATCAGCTGATATGTATTCGACCGGAGTTTGATCACTATTTTGTATGGGCCGATGAACTGCGGCGTATACGTAGCAGTGCGACTCAATCGCTAACGATTGAGCGCGGTTTCTCTCAAGACCGCGTCGTTGATCTCAAAACACGGGTCTTGAATGTCTCGATGCTTGGGACCGAAGTATTGCGCTTGTCTGTCCTCCATATCCCTCGAGCACTCACTGGCCCGCTCTCCTAACTCTTACAAGTCGCGCATGCGATTGGTCCATGCGTCGAGCGCACCCCGTAGCCTATCAGCAGCGGCAACTTCTCACGCTATATTCGGGTTTGCGGATTGAGCTGGCTGGCGGCTGTAATTCAACATAACAGCACGGAAACTAGTTGCAATATGCTGAGCAGTGTTGTATGCGGACACTAGCTCGTGCAGGTGTCGGTCCCAAGTGTGATCATTTTGTTAATGTACGGCGAAATCATCGTATTCACTGACCAATTCACGTGCTCAACCGGATTGGCTTGTGAGTGATAGGGTGGAGTGGTCTCCCTTGCCGTACACCGTAATTATCAAGGAAATCGTCTATCGTGCGATTCTTGAACTCGGTGCCGTCATCCGAGAGGAGGATTTTTGGAGCCCCGTATCGCAGGAGTACTCTCTGCTTTCTTGATTGGTATCACTTCTATGCACTGAGTGAACAAGTCCTGAAAGACGAGTATGTACTCGTATCTGCGCGCTGTAGTTTGCTTTCGGCTCATTATATCGCCGGCCACTACTTGCCATGGGCAGCTAACGATGCGCCGCCCCATTAAGCTTGCTGACGCGTGCTACTCCACCTTTGTTTGTTGGCACGTCAAACACCTACGCACGTATTACTTCACATCCAAATACATTCTGAGCCAGTAGCAGTAGAACGTGACACGCGCGAGAGTTTTCTCGTGCCCCAGATGTCCTGCTGACGCCTCTCATCGCTCACAGTCAGCTGTTCGCACCATGCCGCAGAGGTGGGTGTAGAGGTTATCTACACTAGCTCTGATATAGGTGGTGCAGCTATTCGTGGTGATGTGTTGACAACAGTGCCCGCTGTAGCACCCTTGTCTCTCTGAGCCTGCATCACTAAGCGGGTGGCCGCAAGGCATTCTCTCCCTGCGTGCGCATTATCAGAGGCCATTATTGGGGAAGCAGGAGTATCAGCGATCCCAGTTACTGATCCCCTCCGTCGTTTCCTGCTCAATTTTGATACTGCCAAGTCCGGTTAGTGGGATCACAATACACAAAGCAGCACATCTCCCACCTTGGAGTCGTAGGCTGCTTGCTTAAGTGAGGCTTTTCTGTAGCCTTATTCTTCGCGAATCTCTTGTGTTTCTGAGGTTTCGCTCCTCTCTGAGACGCTGCAGCTTTTGGATTCGCACCTGTCTACTGTATGTTTAGTAGCTAGTTTTTCATCAACGATTCGGCCAACGATAGCAGCAATGTCGAGAGGGTCGACGTCTTCTGCTTGTGTGTCCACTGACGATATCGGTGTCCTCATTCCCCGAGCCGTTTGAAGTGCGTGGTATGCGAGCTCAGGCAATAGAGTGGTTTCTGGAGGGGATGGAGATCTCCATGATATCCTCCAATGGTCCCCCGACCCTATCTCTGCAGCCACATCGAGCAACTCTTGAATTGAGCTCCCATCAGCCCGACGCACCGCAACCTTCAGTGTGGGAAGCATTATGTGGTGGATTAGATCCAACTGAGCACTAATAGAATACGAACTCTCCTTTCGAGCTCGCATATACCTCAGCAATCAACTCTTGCTGATGGCCTCTGCGTCTGCTATACCACAGAATTGCGGACAAACCCCCACTGCTCTTTGTTGTTTTTGTACCAAGTAGCAGCTACTCCCTTCAGCAGCTCGGGTAGAGCGGCGAGTAGCTCTGCGTCGGTTAAATCATCGTACGGGCGATATTCCTCGACTCTCATGAAAAAGTTATTAATACTCGGCGTGCGAACCCCTTCGTACCGCACGCTTTATTTGCTTACAATGTTTCGCACAAATTTTCAGACTAAAAAAAAATTTCTTTAATTTAAAAACATAATTTTCAAAAACATTCAAAAGTTCAAAAGAAAACTTTCCAAGATTCCAAAAAAAAAATTTTTTAAAACTTTCTTATACCCAGAAACAAAATTTTTAAAATTATAAATTTTTTTTTAAATTACAAAAAAAATTAGAATTTGAAAAAAATGTCTAAAAGTTTTCCGCTTTTAAAAAATAATTTTTCCCAAATTTCCGCAAAAAATTTAAAAATTAAAAAATATTTTTCGCAAATTTTCCATAAAAAATTTTCAAAATTAAAATAAAATTTCCCAAAATTAAAATACTATTTTTATATATTCCCACCTAAAACAAGTCTTTTTTTTCTAATTTTTTTCTAATTTCTAATTTGCACTGTTTGAGCGTCATTCAGAGTACGTCACACATACTGCTGAAAATACTCTTAATAAAAATAAAATCCTAAAAGGGACGTTAGTACACACACGTACACACTAGCTTAAGCGCCCGCAATTTATCTGCAGCGGCTGTGTAACTTGCTTGCCACTTGTGAGGCTACTTCCGCGCACGTAAAGCAGCCTACATAGCGAAGGCGCAGTACATAGTTACCCCCCGTACATAGTACGGAGGATAGCACGCGGGATTTTTCCTTCTGCGAATTGAAGCGTTTCGCTACTGCCTTTTGTAGGCTTTATACCCGCTACTTCAATTCGCGCACTTGCGCGTTTTATATCGCTGGCAGCTACGAAAATTATTTTGTGGTCACGAAATAATTCTCGAGCACCACCATCAGCCGGTGATATTAAGCCTCTTACTATATTACACAATCCCTGCACTGATCAGCTAGGTTAGCCGAGCTTCGCTTTTCCAATTCAACGTACACAGAGGTGACTTTATCTGTTCATGTCATCGCACGCGCGTTCTCTCGTTTTTCTCTGCTCGAAATATTCACACTGAATATTTCGAGCTCGGTAGCGACGCGGGATTTTATTGCGCGAACGATTTTATTCCCCGATAATATTCAGTCGCGCGTTATGCTGCTCGCAAAGCTTCCTTAAGACACACGTAAAATGAAGGCGCCATATAACAAAATAATTACTTAAGCGAGAGCGAATATTGATAACTAATATCCGCCCGAGACTAGTGTACTTTTATACTATCTGCTCAGCCGTGGTTTTACTGCCAGCAACTCGTACTACCTCTTTAATGCACGTACTCACGTGCTTTAGCCAGCGCGATAATCCTGCACTGGGTGCGTGGGCCAGGCTCGTATCAGCTTGTCAGGTCTCTACGAAGCTAGGCAGTAAGAGGGAAGAAGGGACCGTGAGATTATGTAGCATGCAAAGTAATAACGAGTGTTTAATATGACCAGAATACGTACATTATATTAGACGATCAATTAAGTACAGGGTACAAGAGGATACGGTCTCTGGAATCGCACGAGAGAGAATGTCTTAGAAGGGCGCACCTTTTCGCGCTCATATAAAGTACCAGTACCGCTGTACTGGCACGCAAAACAATGCACTTACTTTTAGTGTTTCGCCGTCGCTGGACTCTCTCTCTCTCTTTCTCTCTCTCTCTCTCTCTCTCTCTCTCTCTCTCTCTCTCTGGGTGGGAGAATTTTACTACGGTACAACAATTTTCTGCGCTTTTTAACGCTATGAATAGTAATAATGCCAATACGAACGAACGGTTTAATGAATTAACTGAAAAAATAAATACTTTCACTACATCTTTGAGTGAACAAAATGTGCGCTTAAAATCTCTTGAAGTAGAAAATACTACACTCCGTAATGAAATAGACGATTTAAAAGACTTGCGTGCTCGAGCTAACCCAAGTACGGAAATGAAAATTACGGGTATCCCTACTACGTCAAAGATACCATTACATGAGCTCACTAACAAAATTTTACATTATATAGAGTTAGGTTCATTGACAACTGATATTCTAGAAATACGTGAGTTTAAACAAAAAAAAACAAAACTCTTCTAATAAAATGAAAATACAAAATGTTCACTCAAGCGGCGATGATAATAATGCGAGAAATAAGGGGAAAAAAAAGGATAAGATACCGACTTTTTCTTATATTGTTAAATTTAAGTCGTCTAGTATACGTGACCACGTATTAAAAGTTAAGCGAGAATTCGGCGAATTGTTATTTTCCGATCTTTACCAGGGTGCTGATAATCTAATTATAAATTTATATGTAATGTTGCCTTTAGTCGTTCACAATCTTTTATATCTAACTAAAGAGAAAGCTAAACAGTGCAAATATAACTACGTTTGGATGCGTGAAGACAATATTTATGTTCGGAAAAATGATAATTCTGATAGAATTTGCATAGTAACCGAAAATGATCTTGATAAATTATTGTGACTGCCCACACATTCTACCTCACTAGCGCAATCCTTTTGTGGACATTCATTTTTACGAGTCGCTCAAATTAATGCAAATTTAATAAAAGATCACCGAAATGAAATCGAAATATTTCTTATTAATAAAAATATCGATATACTGTCCATATCCGAGTCCTGGCTTACGCCTAATAAAGAAGATTCTCTCTTCACCATATTGAATTTTAATCTAGTTCGCAACGATCTAAGCCTCTTAGCGACTAGTGGCAAACGTACTTATATTCAAGCTGGCGGAGTCGCATGCTATATTCGGAATGGAATTTCATACAAGATACTTAGATAATAAGCATGTTCTTTTTGCCTCAATTTATCGTCGACCTAAGGGTAATGTTCTAACGAGCTTTTTTGAGTGCCATCTGGTGCGATACATCATAAAGATAGTTCGGATACATGGCTCGATGTTATACTTACTGACTCTTCAAGGAAGGTTCATTCGTTCGATAAATCTGAAGCACCATTTATTAACTGCCACGATTTCATATTAATCGATTATAAATTGGATAATCCTATTAATTAGAACATTACAGTGAAGTCGAGAGATTTTGTTTGGAGAATATGTGTGAGAGATTCAGTAATAATAATGATGTAAACATTCTGTTAGATGAGTTCAAATTTAAGGCCATTGAAACACTAAATGTACATGCACCAATTAAAACCCGCCATATTCACAAAAATGCTGCTCCATGGTTAACTAAAGAAGTCAAAGATAAATGTAAATGCCGAAATACTCATCCCTTCTCTTAGAGTATAAAACATTACGCAAACAGCTTAAAAACGAGATAACTTTAACTAGAAATACCTATATTACTCGATCATTAGTATCCATTTCGGATAAATCTAAATGTTGGATATGATATAAATATGGAATGTACTAAGTAAATTTGGACTAGTGAAGAGTCAGTTATCATCACCTTTGCATATTTATACTGCCGATGAACTTATTCGCTATTATTCCTCAGTCACATGTTGTCACCCACCTTGTTCAATTACAAAACTTCGGGAAATACTCGCGATACCGTTATGTGACAACGAGCTTAGTTTTTCTTTTAGACCAGTCGACAGAATACAAGTCCACCAAACAATGTTGTCGTGTCTTCCTAAAGCTAAAGGACGTAGCTGTGATGGACTTTCTCTTTCTTACTTCAAAGAAATGCTACTATTATTAGTCCCTTTTTTACTGATCTTTTTAATATGTCCATATCATCTTGTACATATCCTACAGAGTGGAAAAAGTCATTCATAGTTCCTCTTAGTAAAGTTCCTTCGCCTGGCTTCCCAGCAAATACAAGACCAGTTGCTAATTTATCGCATTTTGCTAAAGTATTTGACTCTCTCATGACGCAACAGCTTACTGAGTATCTTGAAGTAAATTCACTTCTTTCTCCATACCAGTCAGGGTTTAGAAGTAATTTTAGTACGCAAACGGCACTATTGAAACTTACCGAAGATATCCGTCGTGGGATCGAGAAGGGATTGATTACAGTCCTGCTACTTTCGATCTAAAAAGAGCCTTTGACTCCATAAATCACGCGTTACTTTTGAAGAAGCTTAGAGAACTTAACTTCTCTGATGAAGCTATTAGCTGGTTCCATTCGTATTTAACAGGTCGATCCCAAGCTGTGATTAATCTTGATGGTAGTTTATCTGATTTTATGGAAAACTCTTCAGGCGTACCACAGGGTTCAACTCCGGGCCCAATTATTTTTCTAATATTTATCAACATGCTAGTACTAGTCTTAGTTCATTGTAAAGATAATTTCTTACTTTTTGCGGACGATTTCCAATTTTACATACAATGTGAGCCAGCTGAATTGCCAGCTGCGATCTCTAAATTAAATGAGGATGCTGCTGCTGTAGTAAATTGGGTTAAATCGAATGGACTAATTCTTAATGTAGATAAAACGAAAGCCTTGCTTTTTGCATCCGTGCAATATCACATGCGTATTAATAAGAACAATCTTCCACCCATAGTAGTCGATGGTTCAATCATACAACTCGTAAGCACAGTGAAAAATTTGGGTGTTTTTCTTTGTGAAGACCTGTCGTGGAATGCCCATATATCCCAAATTTGCTCTAGGGTTCACAATGTTCTTTATCGACTAAGATTTAGAGGTAGATGTTTATCAAGTCAGATTAAAACACAACTAGTCAATGCACTAATATTTCCTTACTTTGACTATGCTTGTCTAGTATTTAGTGATCTTTCGCAATATCTTGCTGTTAAACTCTAGCGACTGTGCAACATTGTCATACGATTTATATTTAGTCTAAGACGCGATGCGACATTGAAACCGTATTATAAGCAGCTAAATTGGCTATCCCTCGCTGAGCGTCGAAAATATTTTTTAGGAGTCACTACTTATAAAATATTAACGGTGTCGAGACCGGAATATCTTCTTAAGTTTTTTCCGGAAATCAAAGATGACACACGTCGTTCTGAAAGACTAAAATCTTTAAATTTTGTAATCCCCCTAGCTACAAGTAGAACTTATAGATGCACATTTTCTATTCAAGCTATGGAACTATGGAATACTTTGCCTATCGCTATCAGACTTAAAAATACTGTTGAATCGTTTAAAATGGCATTATACGAATGTCTTATAGGATTAGAACACCCATAGGTGTGAATAGAATTTAATCTAATTAATTATAATTGTTAATATTAGTTTTATACTCATGCGTTATACATTGCGAATATATTAACTGAGAGGCTATTTTTGTTATTAGTATTAATTTGTAATAATAGCTATTTACTATATATATTTTTATACATGTTACAATCATTAAAATGTATTATATTGTTTGTTTGCCATACGGTTATGATAACCTTGGCATGAATAAATTTGTTATCAATCAATCTCTCTCTCTCTCTCTCTCTCTCTGTCTATCTGTCTATCTCTCTCATTCTCTCTCTCCCTCTCTCTCTCTATCTCTCTTTGACGGAAAAGTTTTGAAAGAATTTGAGATAATTCGGTATATGGCAAAGAATGTTCAGTAAAATTTTTGACTATTGACTTTTTTCTTTTGTCGAGTAAAATATTATTTTGCAAAGAAAATCGATTTTATTTCTCCGATGATAACTGAAATAAATCGACAGTATTTTATCTGATATTTTGATATATTTTATACATTCTGTATATTATTTCAGATCATGAGATAATTTATTTTATGAGATATTCAGGTTATGTTTTTTCAATTTATTTTTCGCCCATATCTCGAGAACGGCATACTCATTTTCTACAAATCAGGTCTCATTTTTCTCGTTTTAAAATGAAGATTCAAAATCCAAAGAAATTTAAAAATTCATCGACTTGTTTGTGTTTTATAACGATTTTTTAATTTTTCTATTTTTGAGTTTTAGGTTTTCAGTTTTTATTGGTATATTAGAAATATCATGATAAATCTATTGTCAGTTCATTAAGAGGAGTATAAAAATACCTTTTACAATATCTTTTACAACCGTACATTTTGTATATGCTCTTTTGTTTCTCGTAAATAATTTTTAGAATACAAAAAGACGTGACTACGCGAAGGGAAAAGTGGTCCAGTAAAAATTACTATTTCATGTGGCGATGACAGTACTTAGTTACACAATCGCAATAATTACTTTCATTTTATGACTTTTATTGACTTTTATTGAATAATTGTAAATTTTTTTAGATTCTATTTAATCCCATATGTTCAAATATGTTCAAATCTAAATATGACCAAATAGACAAAATATGCATTTAAATAGTTTTTAAATCCAATATTTTCATTGTTTTTCATGTGTGTGTATATATATGAAATTACATGATGAGAAAAGCCATTAAACAATTTTTCAGCACTTTTTATTCACTATCGTGCTTCCTTGAATTTTTTGAATTTGTGAATTTGACCAATAACATGACATTTTCAAACAATTTCACAGAGTCCCAATGTCAACCATTTTCAATATTTCAAAAAAAGATTTTTTCGTCTTTTGGCCGAATTTTAGGCATAAGTATGTCCCACTCGTAAATACTGAAGGAGCTTATTTTTGTAAGTACTAGAGCGCATGCGCATTTTTTCAATTTTTTGTTTATGTTCAAACTCATGCCATTTCTACCGATTTTAGTCTAATCAATCCTCCATTATCTCATTTTCTTCGTCTAGAAGTAACATTTAATTCCACCGTTGAAATTTTTAAAATAGTTGCGTTTCACTAGAGTTACAGCTGTTTGAAGTTAATGTTTTTTTTTAATTAGCTAATTTGGCACCACTGTAACTCCAGTCTACCAGAATTATCTTTTACAAAAATTGCAAAAAGAGATGACATTCTCGTCGTAGAAAATAATGTAAGATGACCCGGGCCAAGTATTTACCTATATATTGAGAGTACGAGTGATACAATGCAGGCCTTTTTTAATTAAATTTTATCTGCATCTTAAGTAGATTTTATTTTATTTCTAACTTTTCAACCGTAAATTAAAATAGAATTAGGCTTTTAAAATAGAATTTTTTGAGTTTTTAAAAAAAGTTTTCGTTTCTCTCCTCCAATTTTCAACTCTATTCAAAATCTTTTGTAAAAAATGGTTCCAAAACATTTTAATGCCCTTTTCGATTAATTAAACTCATTTTAAAACTTAAAATCCTTGTAAAAGTGGGTTGGAGCACTTGAACCATTACACGAATAATCACGAAGATAGCTTTTTTCAGTTCAAAGTGACTGCCATAGTCGCAATATGGTAAAAGTACAATATTTATATAAAAGAAATCAAAAGAGCGGCGTTGGCTCAGTGATTTGCGTGCTAGTCACAGAAACAGCACTGTTCTAGGGGTCGAGGTTTCGATGCCCGGTGAATACACTTGGATTCTTTTCTGAGTCTTGAACGGGAAAAGTACTCTGAACACTGACTGTTTCGAGACGGGTTTTTTCCCGGAATTTTCCTTCAGTGTAATTCCGGATTTTTCCTTGCCTTACAGGCGTACACCTGGGCAGAATTGCGAACAGTGTATAGGGAATCAGGTGTCGGTAAGGTAGAAAAAAGGTAACCAATCCTATGCTGCAGCAGGGAGCACCGGCTTTATCGGCGAGGAGCTGGTTCCTGAAATATAGGGCTTTCTCCGGGGAGGCTGCACTGGGAGGCTGACCCGATGCCCCCTTACTATGGCTTGAAAAGGATCTTCAACGGAGACGCTTCTCAGTGAAGGATATATTGGAAATGATATAGGAAGGGGATATAGGATCGGGCACTACTTCCACACAGAGGTGGTGTAAGGCCCACGCCTACTTGGCCTACTCGGCTATTTGCGATAATGAAAGAGAAAAAAATATATAAAAAAAATCAAAATAACATTAAATATTGTTAACAAAATTATTAAAATGCACATTTTGGCAATAAAATTATGCGATCGATTGAAGTATCAATATTGAGTTTATTATATATTCTAAGACAAACATCGTTAGCATTCCATTTTTTTCTGAAATTAAAAAGAAATTTCAGACAATAACCTATATTTTTATATAAAATAGATAACTGTCCAAGAAATTGAAAACAACTTTTTTTTTTATTTCGGAAAAAATCTTCCTTTTTGTAAGTAGAATGCCTGTATATTTTTTCATAATATTTTAATCTTAAAGGTTTAAAGTTGTTCGGAGCTAAATATAACCATATTTCCATATATATATATATATATATATACGAGGGTAGTTCAATAAGTCTTTAGAATGACCAACAGATGGCGCGCGAATCGCTCCAAATCATCTGTTTTCAGTCAGCACCACTCCCGACTAGATATATGGTGCAGTCACAGTCCACATCTTCTGAGTTTACGTGTTTTTATAACCAATTGAAAAAAAAAAATTTGCTTGTTAAGAAAAATGGAAAAAAACGAGTTCAGAGCGGTAATTAAACATTTTCATTTAAAGGGTTTAACTCCATATGAGATAAAAAATGAATTGGACTCAGTTCATGGCACATCTGCCCCTGCCTTAGCAACGGTTTATAACTGGGTAAATGAATTTAAGCGTGGTCGTACATCAATAAGTGACGAACCACGTTCAGGAAGGCCCGTAGAAGCAACTACTCCCGAAATCATCAATAAAATCCACGATATGGTGTTGAAGGATAGAAGATTAAAAGTGCGTGAGTTAGCTGAGGCCACAAGGATATCTATAGGTGCAGTTGTTTCAATTCTACATGAAAAATTAGGCATGAAAAAGCTATCGGCAAGATGGGTGCCGCGTTTGCTCTCAGCTGAGAATAAACGCAATAGAGTGGTCGCCTCTGAGGCTCTTTTGGCGCGCATAAGTCGGAATACTGAGGAATTTTTTCGTCGATTTGTGACTGTGGATGAAACATGGATACACCACTACACTCCTGAGACAAAGGAACAATCCAAACAGTGGATTTCCACAGGCGAACCAGCTCCAAAGAAGGCAAAGACCGTAAAGTCAGCTGGTAAGGTTATGGCTACAGTTTTTTGGGATGCACGTGGAATTATACTTATTGACTACTTGGAAAAGGGTAAAACAATTACTGGTGAGTATTATGCATCATTATTAGAGCAGCTGGAAGAAGAAATTAAAAAAAACGACCACATTTGGCGAGAAAAAAAATTCTCTTTCATCACGACAACGCCCGAGTTCACACATGCTTCGTTTCGATGGCTAAAATTGAAGAACTAAAATTCGAATTGGTCGAACACCCACCGTATTCACCAGATTTAGCCCCCAGTGACTTTTTCTTATTTCCAAACTTGAAAAAATGGCTCGGTGGACAGAGATTTATGGACAACGAAGACGTCATTGCCTCTGTAAGTGCTTATTTTGAGGAACTTCCGAAAATGCACTTTTCTGAAGGATTAAAAAAACTTAAAAAGCGATTGACCAAGTGTATAGAGCTCCAAGGAGATTATGTTGAAAAATAAAAAAAAATTTACCCAAAAAAAATTGTATTTATACTTTATTCTAAAGACTTATTGAACTACCCTCGTATATATATATATATATATATATATATATATATATATATATATATATATGTGTGTGTGTGTGTATTATAACGGGGTGTCAATCATGAATAACAATTTATTGATTAACCGAGCTAGTATCCTGCAGGCGTGCGCCACACGCAACACGTGTGCGCGGCTTGTCGCAGCTCTTAGCTTTGAGACGGCCCGCGGCGACTCGCCACTGTAGCCTTACCCCAATATAGCTGTGCAGGCTTTTCCCACGTATAGGCCGAATCCACGAGAATTCGGCTTCGGCGGAGTGTCCTCGACGCACTGGTTTTTGCGACCTGGAAGCAGCGCGAAAACGCGTAAACTAATCGTTTCGCAACGCAAACAGCGATGTAGCCATGCTTAGGCTTAACTCGATGCGAGGAGCAGGCGGGTTTGGGTTAATTATTGGCACAACGATTTAACAAAAACATCAGAAGTTATATTCTGAAACAATAAATAAATAAACATTCTACAATTACGTTAACATATAAACCGAGTCGATAATAAGAAATAAAAAATCACGTAGGTCGAGCGTAGCTTGCGTGTTCAGCACGACCGTCGCTGAAAACGCCACTGGAAGGGGAGTGGTTTGCAATCGCGCGCGTTCCCCCTTCACCGTGGGCTGTTCGGAGCCCTCGCGTTTCGAGATCACGGCACACTATTCATAGTGTGGCCCTAATAAACGTCCGCGATTGCCGCGGGCTAGCCCTTACCTCTATTATATAGAAAGCATCGGTAGGAGGAGGTGAAGCACCGCTGACGATGAAACTTGCGTCTTCTTTTCGGTTATGCATTCCTGGTGCAGCTGCTCTGCACGTCGGAAAGTGGAGAGCAGCTGCTTATAATTCGCGAACGAGAAGACGCGAAAAGAGCATGAGACGTCATCTCATGCCCGCGCGCGGCAACAGGTGCGGAGACGAGAGCGGAGAAGGTGCGGGGGGGAGGGGGCGCGACCGGAGAGAAGAAAACGGACTACCTCTCGACTCCTCACGCCGTGTGCCTCGAGCAGAGGGACGCTCTGACGCCATTTTTGAAGGACGCCACCGAGGACGCCGACGATCTGCCACTTTGGTGGTGCGACCAACGAGATGGAAGGAGAAAGAAAGCGAAGCGCGAGCCTGTGACAGCGGAGTGGCAGAGAGAGACTCTACTTTCCGACGTACAGAGCAGCTGCACCAGGACTGCATAACCGAAAAGAAGACGCAAGTTTCATCGTCAGCGGTGCTTCACCTCCTCCTACCGATGCTTTCTATAGAATAGAGGTAACGGCTTGCCCGCGGCAATCGCGGACGTTTATTAGGGCCACACTATGAATAGTGTGCCGTGACCTCGAAACGCGAGGGCTCCGAACAGCCCACGGTGAAGGGGGAACGCGCGCGATTGCAAACCACTCCCCTTCCAGTGGCGTTTTCAGAACGGCCGTATACGTGGGAAAAGCCTGCACAGCTACATTGGGGTAAGGCTACAGTGGCGAGTCGCCGCGGGCCGCAACTCAAAGGTAAGAGCTGCGACAAGCCGCGCACACGCGTTGCGTGTGGCGCACGCCTGCAGGTTACTAGCTCGGTTAATAAATAAATTGTTATTCATGATTGACACCCCGTTATAATACACACACACATATATATATATATATATATATATATATATATATATATATATATATATATATATATATATATATATATATATATATATATATATATATATATATGTGTGGAAATATGGTTATATTTAGCTCCGAACAACTTTAAACCTTTAAGATTAAAATATTATGAAAAAATATACATGCATTCTACTTACAAAAAGGAAGATTTTTTCCGAAACAAAAAAAAAGTAGTTTTCAATTTCTTGGACAGTTATCTATTTTATATAAAAATATAGGTTATTGTCTGAAATTTCTTTTTAAGGGGGTATCCCTATATTGATGGGCAAAAATAAACTGAAACTTTGCGAATTTTTTTTTAAAAAACTATACAAGATTTTTATTTGAAAATTTTTTGGTTTATTATTCAAACATTATATATGCATTTCTTATCTTTTTATTACATTATTTTGTTTATGCTAGTGATAAAAAAATGATGAACCATGAACTTTTTTTTTCTTCCTACAATTTTGTGTGCAGACTTGTCGTCGTCGTATCTCTCTGAAACATAAAAAAAAAAAGTTTTTTGTTATTATTAGGTCTAAATCTCGTCGACTAACCTAAATTAAAAGTATAAAAAAATTCCATAGCAAAATGGTGGACTTTTGAAAAAAAACTGTAATTTTTTTTATTATTATTGCAAAATTGTGGTTCAATAAATTTTTATTTTAACAACAAGTATGTTCATCGACTAGATTATGAAATTACGTTCAAAATGGCGTTTATTTTTGTGATAAGTTGAAAACTCGTCGAGAAACTGTGCACACAAAATTGTAGGAAGAAAAAAAAAGTTCATGGTTCATCATGAACTTATATCTTCATATATATACTATATATATACTTGTTCATATATGTATATATATATATATATATATATATATATATATATATATATATATATATATATATATATATATAACAAGAAAATTTGATAGTGTTTTTAGCAGTAATATATATATATATATATATATATATATTACTGCTAAAAACACTATCAAATTTTCTTGTTCATATATGTCATTGTGGTGTGCGCTAACGACTTTTACAGTACAGACAAATTTTGCTTAAAATAAACCTATTATTCTCTATAACTTCCATATTGTTTTATAAAAATTTTTAAAAATATGTGTATCAATTTATAATAACATGATAAACATGCCATATAAATATTATTTTCTTAGCATTCAAGTATCGGTAGTTTTATTTTTCATTGGAGAGCCCCCTTACATCTGCTAATTCTTTATTTTCTTCAAAAACAAGTTTTTGTTTAATTTCTGTATGAATAGCATTTTTGATAAAACAAGGAGATTAATAGGTGTATGCACCATGCACCATATGTATTAAAATCAATTTTTGTAATTCTGTACCATCTGTACTTGGAATTTCTGCTGAGATATATTCATCAATAATTTTTGAGTCATTGATTTATTATTAGGATGTAATGTAAGAACAATTATGTATGTAGATGCATATATCGCATCGCTCTCCATGGAATACAAACTCTGATTTGTAAATAAACATAATTCGACGTCTATTGTACATAAGACCATCCTGTCTCAGTCGGCGCGTGAAGAAGCTCCTTCGAGGCTCGCACGAGAAACCTCTTAACTTGCAGCGGCCAAGAACATATTATTTCGGCTCGCACAAAGAACTTCCTAACTCTCAGCGGCGAAGAAAATAATCCTATATCGACCCACGCGATGAAGCTGCTATCTCAGCGCGTAGAAATATATCATTCATATAAAAATATTATATTATTATAAATATTATATAGATTAGATAGGAGCTTCTTCGCGCGGGTTGATATAGGATTATCTTCTTTGCCTCGGTGAGCTAGGAGATTCTTTGTTCGAGCCGAAATAGGATGATCTAGGCCGCTGCAAGTTAAGAAGTTTCTCGTGCAAGCATCGAAGGAGCTTCTTCATGCGCCGACTGAGACAGGATGTTCTTATGTACAACAGGCGTCGAATTATATTTATTTGTAAATCAGAGTTTGTATTCCATGGAGAGTGATGCGATATATACATCTACATACATATTTACATATAAACTACAATATAATATAAACTAAATAATAATAATAATAATATATAATATAAAATAATAATAATATAATATAAACTAAATAATAATAATAATAATATATAATATAAAATAATAATAATATAATATAAACTAAATAATAATAATAATAATATATAATATAAAATAATAATAATATATAATATAAAATAATAATAATATATAATATAATAATATATAATATAAAATAATAATAATATAATATAAACTAAATAATACGAGGGTAGTTCAATAAGTCTTTAGAATAAAGTATAAAAACAATTTTTTTTTGGTAAATTTTTTTTTATTTTTCAACATAATCTCCTTGGAGCTCTATACACTTGGTCAATCGCTTTTTAAGTTTTTTTAATCCTTCAGAAAAGTGCGTTTTCGGAAGTTCCTCAAAATAAGCACTTATAGAGGCAATGACGTCTTCGTTGTCCGTAAATCTCTGTCCACCGAGCCATTTTTTCAAGTTTGGAAATAAGAAAAAGTCACTGGGGGCTAAATCTGGTGAATACGGTGGGTGTTCGACCAATTCGAATTTTAGTTCTTCAATTTGAGCCATTGAAACGAAGCATGTGTGAACTCGGGCGTTGTCGTGATGAAAGAGAATTTTTTTTCTCGCCAAATGTGGTCGTTTTTTTTTAATTTCTTCTTTCAGCTGCTCTAATAATGATACATAATACTCACCAGTAATTGTTTTACCCTTTTCCAAGTAGTCAATAAGTATAATTCCACGTGCATCCCAAAAAACTGTAGCCATAACCTTACCAGCTGACTTTACGGTCTTTGCCTTCTTTGGAGCTGGTTCGCCTGTGGAAATCCACTGTTTGGATTGTTCCTTTGTCTCAGGAGTGTAGTGGTGTATCCATGTTTCATCCACAGTCACAAATCGACGAAAAAATTCCTCAGGATTCCGACTTATGCGCGCCAAAAGAGCCTCAGAGGCGACCACTCTATTGCGTTTATTCTCAGCTGAGAGCAAACGCGGCACCCATCTTGCCGATAGCTTTTTCATGCCTAATTTTTCATGTAGAATTGAAACAACTGCACCTATAGATATCCTTGTGGCCTCAGATAACTCACGCACTTTTAATCTTCTATCCTTCAACACCATATCGTGGATTTTATTGATGATTTCGGGAGTAGTTGCTTCTACGGGCCTTCCTGAACGTGGTTCGTCACTTATTGATGTACGACCACGCTTAAATTCATTTACCCAGTTATAAACCGTTGCTAAGGCAGGGGCAGATGTGCCATGAACTGAGTCCAATTTATTTTTTATCTCATATGGAGTTAAACCCTTTAAATGAAAATGTTTAATTACTGCTCTGAACTCGTTTTTTTCCATTTTTCTTAACAAGCAATTTTTTTTTTTTCAATTGGTTATAAAAACACGTAAACTCAGAAGATGTGGACTGTGACTGCACCATATATCTAGTCGGGAGTGGTGCTGACTGAAAACAGATGATTTGGAGCGATTCGCGCGCCATCTGTTGGTCATTCTAAAGACTTATTGAACTACCCTCGTAATAATAATAATATATAATATAATAATATATAATATAAAATAATAATAATATAATATAAACTAAATAATAATAATAATAATATATAATATAAAATAATAATAATATAATATAAACTAAATAATAATAATAATAATATATAATATAAAATAATAATAATATAATATAAACTAAATAATAATAATAATAATATATAATATAATAATATATAATATAAAATAATAATAATATAATATAAACTAAATAATAATAATAATAATAATATATAATATAATAATATATAATATAAAATAATAATAATATAATATAAACTATAATATACATAAACTACGTTTTATCGGACCCCAGCGAGAATCGCCTCTTTTCTTTACGCATAAGGTTTCACCTCGTTTGCTCACGATGCGCTCCCTCTTTTTACGGGGGTCCTTTTATGCCGCTGTATTACATTAGCCACATCTCCCCTATATAGACTACAGCATCGACCACTTTAACACATTGGCTACCATTTCCAAACAGCATTTTGACCACCTTAATTGAATCTGTAATTATCATTATGAGTTTCTCTAGGAAAACAACTTCAGTACTTCCGGCCGATAATGACGAACCTCAGAGAATCACGGAGAAAAAAAAGGATTAGGGAGATTCGAGTAAAATAAAACGTAATTCAGCGCGTTGTGGAGAAAAGACGTATCTGAGAAAGTCGAATAAAAAAGACGTATCCCGGGGCATCGAGTAGAAAATATATATTTCAAAAACAAACAGTTCAAAATTTAACTATACCATACGCTATTATTAATAAAACATGTTTTAATAATAGTGGATGAAGAATGGTAACGCCTACTACGAGTAAAATGGTATGTATAGTTATATTTTGCACTGCTTGTTTTTGAAATTCGTCTTTTTTACTCGATCCCCCGAGATACGTCTCTTCTACCCGACGCGTGAGTTACGTTTTTTCTACTCGATTCTCCTCACGGTGGGCAGGAAGGAGCAATAGGTTTAACCAAAATGACGACAAAATCGGGTTGCGGGGCGGTATTCGGGCATGAATGTGCATCTCAAATTCGTTCGAATCGAAATCCGATCGGCTCCTGTTTTCGAGATATCGTCAATTTACGTATTTTAGCTAAATTATTGATGTAAGCGAATGAGTAATATACATATATACCCTGGTAGAAAATTATCTAGTTTTATCGAGGCCCCCGATTATTTCCTTGGCAAACTAGATAGATCTACATAGTTCTAGATTAATTTTCTACCAGGGTAAATATATAATTTAAATAAGAAGTCATATTTAGGCTGGTGCATTGGATGTGTAAGTGTATTATATTGATAATATGTACTTTTCCACAACTTGTAATTTTGTTCAGAAAGTTATTATCAACGAAAAAAATCATATTTCTTTATATATTTCATGAAGAAAATTGAACGACAGCCTTTTTTAGTTTTGTAATATAAGTAGGATCCTGAATAGTGTTGCTTTTGTTCCTTTCCCAAAGTTTCAAAATTTTTCTGGGCACTGATTCGCCAGCCTGCTCAGACCATAATCCTAGCCCATCATCATTGTCCAAATATGCAAGGCAGTTTTTTAAGTGCTTCACGCTTCAAGCAGTAGCGCATGCATGATATATACGAGTACCTTTACCTACTTTCTGAAAGCAAGTTTTGCAAATTTCAAATGAACTCCTTGAATCCTTTATACTTTTTTCGGTTTCTCTGACCAGATTCTTTTTTGTGCCATCAAGACCGTTCGATTAATCAATACAAATGGAAACATTCAGTATGTTTCCTTTACCTTTTTTACTTTTGATGATGATATCGTAGAGCGAGCTGTTATGCACACATAACAATTACACTCAGCAGAAGTTCTACTTTTTTTAGGCAAAATTACATCTTCATAGTTTGACATACTCTGTAATGGTCTTTTTTTTGAAACATTTTTTTCTCGTTCACAAAGTGCAAGACGACAAGAGACGCAAATACTTAATGGAAGCTTCGAATTAGATAGATCAAAATCTTCATTTATGTATTTTCGAATAAGTCCTTCATGAGACTTAGTTATCAAAAAATCTTGTGATCTTTTTCCTTTGAAACTTATTTTTCTACCACATGGCGCACAAATTTTCATTCTATTCTCCTCATGATTACACTTATGATCCATTTTAGAATGAATGGATTCATAATTCTTTACTGGAAGAGAAGATGCCATATTTATCCGTTAGCCTGCCACTCAAACGTGATCTCTAACACGGAAAATATCAAAACTATCCAAAACGCAACCAAGAAGCATCCAAAATCTGATCGTCTTATATGACAAAATCATCTCTATTATCATAGAAGACAGCACGCAGCCACCTAGCGGTGAGAATCGAAGTTATAAATTTTTATACGGAAATTTAGTGTAACCCAAAAATGTATAATTTATGTAATATAAATTTATAACACGATAAAGTTTGGATTTAGCTACATATATGTGTGTATATACACACAAAACTAATCTTCACCTCCTTGAAATTTATCTGAGGGAATATTCAGCTATCCCCGAACCCTGCATGCATATATATATACAGGGTGTCAATTAAGTCCCGGGGCGGCTGAATATTTTCTAAAGTACTGCTTTTCTGGAAGAGATCAAGGTCATTCCTTAAGTAACTTTGAACAAGGAACCCAACGGTGACCTTGGATTTGACCTTGAACCTCATTTTCAAGGTTATTTTGAGGTCAACCTCATTTTTTCAAACGGGAACCCCTATTTTTTATAGCGGAATCGGAAAGAGCGGAAAATTTTACATCCGGATATGTATTAAGGTATGGGGTTGAGATAACCCCTAGAGGTCAAATAGAGGTCAAATAATGACTTCTTAATAATCTCGCGAGTTCAGTGGTAAAACAAAACAAACAAAGGTCATACCCTAGGTAAATCTTTACAGGGTACCCGACGGTGACCTTGAATTTGACCTTGAACCTCATTTTCAAGGTTGTTTCGAGGTCGACCTCATATTTTCAAATGGAAACCCTTTTTGATACCGGATTCGGAAGGAGCGAGAAATTTCAAGTATGGATGTGTTAAACATGGGATGTAATTGTGACCTTCAATTTGACTTTGGACTTGACCTTGAAGGTCATTTGAAGGTCAACTGATTTTTTTAATCGGAAATCCCAGTAATAATACCGGAAACCGATAGAGCGAGAAATTTTACATTCAGTCCTTATTCTCACTTTTAGCGTTACCCGGAAACAACGACGTGGACGTAGTAAGATCTGATTCCTTTGGGGTGCTTGATTAACGTGAGTCCCCTTGCCTCTCCCTTAGATTTGAAGAAAATGAAATTTCGGTAGTAGATTCTAACTCAGCGACCCCAAAAATCCCCGAGTACTCATTTCCAGACAAAAATGTGCTGTTCCCAAGATTTTCATCCGCCATCTTGAATTCGCCATTTTGGATTTGGAAAAATCGAAATTTTAGTAGTAGATTCTAACTCAGCGACCCCAAAAACACCCAAGTAAAATATTTCAAGACAGAATAGTCACTTAAAAGGAATGTTTACAAAAGAAAATGGGGCCTGCGGCGGCTCAGTCGGTAGAGTGTCGGATTCCCACGCCGGTGACCCGGGTTCGAATCCTAGTCTCTGCCGATTGATACAAGCACCTCTGTAAAAATTACATGTGCTTTGTGTACAAACACACCGCAGACCCCCGTCGTCGATTAGTACCACATGGAAGCATAAACATGGCGACGTTAAAAAAAAAAAAAAAAAAAAATGATTGTTAGATAAAATAAACGTTTGTTAAAATTGTCATTATTTGACCTCTATTTGACCTCTAGGGGTTACCTCAACCCCATACCTCAATACATATCCGGATGTAAAATTTTCCGCTCTTTCCGATTCCGCTATAAAAAATAGGGATTCCCGTTTGAAAAAATGAGGCTGACCTCAAAATAATATTGAAAATGAGGTTCAAGGTCAAATCCAAGGTCACCGTTGGGTTCCTTGTTCAAAGTTACTTAAGGAATGACCTTCACCTCTTCCAGAAAAGCAGTACTTTAGAAAATATTCAGCCGTCCCGGGACTTAATTGACACCCTGTATACACACAACATATCATAAATATATATAATATACATGATACGAGGGTAGTTCAATAAGTCTTTAGAATAAAGTATAAAAACAATTTTTTTTGGGTAAATTTTTTTTTATTTTTCAACATAATCTCCTTGGAGCTCTATACACTTGGTCAATCGCTTTTTAAGTTTTTTTAATCTTTCAGAAAAGTGCGTTTTCGGAAGTTCCTCAAAATAAGTACTTACAGAGGCAATGACGTCTTCGTTGTCCGTAAATCTCTGTCCACCGAGCCATTTTTTCAAGTTTGGAAATAAGAAAAAGTCACTGGCGGCTAAATCTGATGAATACGGTGGGTGTTCGACCAATTCGAATTTTAGTTCTTCAATTTTAGCCATTGAAACGAAGCATGTGTGAACTCGGGCGTTGTCGTGATGAAAGAGAATTTTTTTTCTGGTCGTTTTTTTTTAATTTCTTCTTTCAGCTGCTCTAATAATGATGCATAATACTCACCAGTAATTGTTTTACCCTTTTCCAAGTAGTCAATAAGTATAATTCCACGTGCATCCCAAAAAACTGTAGCCATAACCTTACCAGCTGACTTTACGGTCTTTGCCTTCTTTGGAGCTGGTTCGCCTGTGGAAATCCACTGTTTGGATTGTTCCTTTGTCTCAGGAGTGTAGTGGTGTATCCATGTTTCATCCACAGTCACAAATCGACGAAAAAATTCCTCAGGATTCCGACTTATGCGCGCCAAAAGAGACTCAGAGGCGACCACTCTATTGCGTTTATTCTCAGCTGAGAGCAAACGCGGCACCCATCTTGCCGATAGCTTTTTCATGCCTAATTTTTCATGTAGAATTGAAACAACTGCACCTATAGATATCCTTGTGGCCTCAGCTAACTCACGCACTTTTAATCTTCTATCCTTCAACACCATATCGTGGATTTTATTGATGATTTCGGGAGTAGTTGCTTCTACGGGCCTTCCTGAACGTGGTTCGTCACTTATTGATGTACGACCACGCTTAAATTCATTTACCCAGTTATAAACCGTTGCTAAGGCAGGGGCAGATGTGCCATGAACTGAGTCCAATTCATTTTTTATCTCATATGGAGTTAAACCCTTTAAATGAAAATGTTTAATTACCGCTCTGAACTCGTTTTTTTCCATTTTTCTTAACAAGCAATTTTTTTTTTTCAATTGGTTATAAAAACACGTAAACTCAGAAGATGTGGACTGTGACTGCACCATATATCTAGTTGGGAGTGGTGCTGACTGAAAACAGATGATTTGGAGCGATTCGCGCGCCATCTGTTGGTCATTCTAAAGACTTATTGAACTACCCTCGTATCTACATATTTTGTATATCCTTGTTGATTATTTAAGGTAGGTCCATGCATTCTTAAGCTAGAACTCATTCGCTTCTATCAATAATTTAGCTAAAATACGTAAATTGACGATATCTCGAAAACAGGAACCGATCGGATTTCGATTCGAACGGATTTGAGATGTACATGCATGCCCGAATACCGCCCCGCAACCCGATTTTATCGTCATTTATAGTCATAGATACTTTTTTCTCCATGATTCTCTGATCAGATACGTCGATATCGGTTGGAAGCATCGACTGAAGTCGAAAACCGACGTTTCGACAAAAATACGTTTAAACATACATTATATAACACTGTGTACAAGTTATTTATATAGAGAATCATTTGTTTAAATACTTTATACTAATTAATGTAGAATTATAAATTAGAGCAGAAATTGTATATATAAATATACGACATAAATAATGGAACGAAAGTGTATGAACCGACTGTTTATAATCGATCGCACTCACAATAATAACACAATAAGTTTTCATTTCGGATTAGGTTGGTACGACTTAGACACTTTAATTTAGGCCATTGTACAAGAACTGTAGTAGATGTCGTACGTAGGTGACGTAGATGGTACAATTGTCGTGCAATATTTACAGAAGGTCCAGGGATAATGTGGCAACTTACCCGGAAGCCGTCATATATCGTACTGTTTTTGTAAGATTAATTTTTTCAAAATAAAGGTTACAATATTTTAATCAATATTATATTTTTTTTATAACACTGAAAATTTTCATATGAAAATTCGTGTAAATATTTTACAATATATTGTATCTCAATCGGATATTTATGGCTATTTTATTATAGAAAATAATTATTATGAAAACATCGAAAACACCCTGGTGGAAAATTAATCTAGAACTATGTAGATCTATCTAGTTCGCCACGGGTATAATCGAGGGCCTCGATAAAACTAGATAATTTTCTACCAGGGCAGTAAAGATTACGAACAGTACATGTCTCAAAATTCTATCTATGGCCATGAAGTTAAAATTACAGCTTTTACTGAAATGTTGAATGTATACATTATAGTGCACTTGAATAGTCATCAAATTAATCTATCTTTTCGGTACGTTTCTCAATCATTAAAATTAGTCTTGTTGTTAAGGCGGGGGGGGGGGGGGGGGTAAGGTATTTAAATTTTTTTTTTTCGTTTTTTTTTTTATTTTTGAAACTTAATGCGTTGTATCTCAAGAATATTGTGTAAAAAAGTTGCAGGTGTTATGAATATTTTCCTACCTGTTGGATTTTCATACCTGCTCGGTTCGAGCGCGCTATTGTTACCTGGCAGCTGCTACGCTCCCTATATTATACCGAACCGTTCCTCCTACTTTCTTTTATAGAAATTTGAAGACAAGCATAAATATGCTCATACCTGTACCGTATATTTAGTCAGTGTAGAGAATATAATTTAGTTTAGCAGTAAACTTTCTATCGAACAGACGTACACGTGCGCTCCAATTTTTCGCATCATTTTCGTGAAGTTTTGTGGAAAATTATTGCTACAATGCCAAAAAAAGTTAAAAGGTGTGATAGAAAATCAAGTGGTTCGAGGTTATATCGATCTAGAAAGATTGTACAGCCGCAAAAACGTAAAAGAGAAGACATGTCAACAAGTAGCGCGTCAGCTAAAATATAAGAGTGACCGTTGAACATCAAATTAAGGAGGATCTTGAAAAACACTATAGGATAATAGATTTTCTATTAGTCTTTTCAACAATTTCTACGCTAGTGAAGTGTGTAGAATGTGATGGAAAAGTAAATTTCCATTCGACTAAGCGAGAAGGCCTTGGATTTAATATCAACGTGTCGTGCGAAAGTTGTTCCGTGATTACAAATGTTCCGTCTAGTGAAAGAATAAACTCCGGTGCTTACGAAGTTAATCATCGGTTTGCTTTCGTGATGAGGATATTAGGCCTTGGATTATCTACTATCCTTCATGCAAGACATAGGTATTAGTAGTGGATCAAGCGCTCATGAATGGGCGCGATCAACTGATCCCATTTGCATAAACCGAGCAGAGCAGGAAGCTGAAAATCAAACTAGAGATGGCAGGATTCGTCGTAGACAGGAGCAAAAAGATGCTGTAGACATCATAGATGAAAGCAACATTCTCTATGGACCTGGCATCGATGATTCAGTGTGAGGTAAGCCGATAAATCTCGCTTGTGAACGTTGTATTCCAAATTATTTAGTGTTCAAAACTTTAAAGCGTTTTTCCCAAAACTCAAGTTTTCAAAGTCGGTGCCCATCATAACTTCAAAACTATTGCACCGATCCTTTCGAAATTTTAAACACTATTTCTTTTCATAATTTATGAGGTAACGCTCGAGCTTCTTTTCCAAATTCGTTTATATTTTTCATTTTACAATAACAAATTAGCCGTATTTTTTTGTCAAAAATCGCGTTTTTTCATGTAAAGTGTTCCCGCGAAGTGAAAAATAGAAATTTCGAAAATCCCTCCCAGCGTTACCTGGAAAAAGTAATTATCTGACGAACGAACTTTGATTTTTTGATTTCAGATAATCGAGCACCGAGTTATGAGGGGCACCGCAATTCAACTTTTTCTGAGACACTTCCGAATAATTGATGCCATTGTCGTATTTTTCAATATTTTTTCCTGAAAATATTCCATAATATTATTTAAATGGACTACAATAATGTAACATTGGTTTTGATAAATAAATTTTAACTGAGTCGTAAAAAAAAATCACAAAAATGTGCCGTTTTTTGCAATTAACCTTACCCCCCCCCCCCCCCCCCCTCCTTAAGTGGTAAATTAGATTCTGGACATTATGATATTCTCGATTTCAGTAATAGTTATCAGAATTCCAAAATTGGTCAATTCTATAACGAAAAATGTAATCTTAAACGTAAACTTGTTGAGTATGATTACACAAATAATCTTCCGTGTAAAAAAGGTTAATATTATTCAGTTCTTAAAATTCTAATCCGACTTTTTTTCAAAGGAAGGGTAACAAAAAGTTAGAAAGTACATCTTATTTTGGGGAAATGGATTTTGTATGCAATTTCTGCGCCACTGTATTTTGGAAGGAAGAAAAGAATAAATCTAGTTGTTGTCATAATGGAAAAATAACATTATCACCTCTCAGTAAACATGACGAAATTCTCAAATAACTTTTATTTTATGAAAAACATTTTAGACTTTTAATACGATAATATAACAATTTATTCTGTTTTACAACTTTTAATGATAATGTGAGTCACGAAAATAAAAAGGTTATTTATAATTTAAAAAATCCAGGTTAAGTTTGCCATATTACACCTAACACATTATTATCTTCAAATTCTGAAGAACCTACTTGTGGACAATTATATGTTTATGATGTATAACGTCTATAAAAAGAAGAATTAAAACAAATGAAAAATTAACAAAAAAAATATTTAGAAATATTGACAATATTCTGAACGAATTTATCAAATTATAAACTATACTTTATTCATAAAAACGATGAACAAAATCATCGATATAACAAACCATTAATAGCTGAATGTGGAGCAATAATTGTGTCAAAATCCATAATTCCTGATGATTACGATCTTTGAGTTTATCTTTGAGTATTTTTTACAAGTACTTATCATGGTAGAAAGCAATAGAATACATTTTTTTAAATATTAAAAACAACTTCGAACTTAATGTTATCAAGGCCTATTAGACTATGTTTTTAATTCAGCTTCAAATATTTCACAAAATTTTAGAATAGCGAAAAATAAGGAAACCTTTTTATTTTACCGTGACCTACAGACTTACTTACAGATCGATCCAGTAAACTTTGCCGAATGTATTGAGATCTTCGCCAGGGTTGCGCGGGCAGTCGCTGACTGGGCTAGGGGTATCTCTCTCTCAAACTAAGTAAGACCAAGTCGAAAGCTATTGTTTTCCACTCTTGTAAATAAATAAATAGTCTTGAGTCGCAAGGCATGCCGGAGTAAGTTTGGAAAACGGCGTCTCCAAACCTTTCTCGCAGACTGTCAAGAACTTGGGTGTTATATTTGATTCTAAGCTCACGTGGTAACCACACGTGGAGATGATTACAGAGAAGGTTAATAGAGTATTATATAATTTGAGATTATTCAGAAAGTATACCACTCAGGATCTGCCAAACATTTGACCATAGCTATTGTTTTTTCGGACCTTGACTATTGCTCTGCAGTATGTCTAGACGCGTCTCTTGAGCATCGTATCCGGCTGCAAAGACTACAAAATTTACGTGTGCTTTAAGTCTTAGGTGCTCGGAGGGATGAGCACGTTACGCCCTACAGGGTGAAATTAAAGTGGACCAATATTGACACCAGAAATCCGGTCTCTATGGCCATATTAATGTATAAAATCATAAATATTAAACAACAGATTTATTTGGATCCGCTTTTTAAAAAGAACAAATTGGATCGCACTGTAAGAGTAGTCTATTTGCAATAAAAAGCACTGACAACAAAAATCGTGGTTACTCAGCTTAATACTTGTCACTTATAGGCTAAAGTCAATAAACTACGAGCGCCCGTATAAATTATCTATGATATTATATATAAAATTAAAAATTATAATAATAGAAAAAAGAGGAAAATTTTGACTGAACAATAACTGGGTCCAGACGGGACTTTTATACGGACTGGTTAAAAGTGTATAACCGAAACGTCGCGGCACGGAAGACAGTCATATTCCAGCATGCTCTATAGGTCAGATTCCGGGGCCGTTATTGTCGTTTGAACCTGAAGTCCCGTCGGCCCATCGACGTCTCGATCTCGTCATTGATTGCCGCTCCGTCGCCTCTTTTGAGGATTCTCTCTCTCTCTCTCTCTCTCTCTCTATCTGTCTCTCTCGCCTCTGGATGATTTTCTCTCTTTCTCTCTCTAAACTCGTATGTCGTTAGAAAGTGGAACATAACGTGAGACACTGGAAACTCCCATGCAATTCTAAGCTACAGAGAGATAGATAGATAGATATTCTTTTTATTTATCACTTAGGACAACAATTTAGAGAGAGAGAGAGAGAGAGAGAGAGAGAGAGAGAGAGAGAGAAAGAGAGAGAGATATGTATATAAATATATCACATGTCGTAAAAATATTACTTCGTCAGGTACATAATATCACAGTTATAGTAGTAGTACATAATGTCGTGAATACATATCGCGTCAACAATAAAATGTATAAAATTACTCTCATGCATCACTCTCACATATGCACTCATACAGAAATATACACATTCATCATTCGTACAATTCGTACTTGGTAAAATTATCACATAGTATCAAAATGCTAGTCAGAAATATCATAAAATAATAAAATCATACATTCATTACGCAGCTAAACGTTCATACATGCTTACAAATACACTCACACCGAACACAAAATAAAATAAGATAAATAAATAAATAACAATTGCGCAGGACGTTTAATTTTACAAGGTTTACATCATTATATTACGCTCACGTAAGTACCTGCGCATCGCAGTTTTAAATTTGCAGAGCAATGGCAGGTACTTAATACTACAGGGGATAGTATTCCAAAGGCGTGCACCGCGAGCTTTGAAGGAGTAAAGGCTAACGTCAGTGCGCGACCCTGGAACTGAGATATCTTTTACTTCACCCCCACTGGATGTTCTGGCCTGATCCTTTTCAAAAAGTTGTTTGAGATAGAGTGGTTGTCCTATCCTTATGGCTCTATAAAGTAGTAACCCACAAAAGTAGGTTCTACGTTCTTCTACATTTAACCAGTCCAGTTTCATTCTGAAAGGGGTGATGTGTTCGTCCCTTCTGACGCCGCAAATATATCTCACATATGAATTCTGCAGTCGCTGTAATTTGGTCTGCAGTTTTGGACAAATCAAGATAAACGACTGAGCAATAGTCAAGATGAGAGACAATCAATGCACCCGCGAGCTACTTACGCAGAGCTTCGGTGGTGCAGGATCTAAAAAATTTTAAGCCGTAAAGAGCGCGATTAACACGCTTAGTAACGTGATCTACTTGTAGTTTCCATGTTAATTTCGAATTCATAACAACACCGAGGTTCGTGACCCTGTCAACAAAGGGCACGAATACGCCATCCTCTACCTCAATGCCTGCTAGCTGCAAATCACCCAGTAAATTGATGTTATATACTGATCCGAAGATAATAACCTTAGTTTTATTGACATTGAGGCACAGACCCGCAGACGTTGCCCATGCCGACACGGCTCGCAATGCAGCTGTCAGGCGCACAATGCCCCCATGCAAGTCTGCCAGTTCGACTTGGGTATAAATCTGCAAGTTATCCGCGTAAAGAATAAGCTTGATGTGTCCAGAGTCCAGGATGTCTGCTACGTCATTAATATAGAGACTGAAAAGAAGGGGCCCCAAGACCCAGCACTGTGGAACTCCAAGATTGGTTATGAACCAATCTGATTGACCAAGCGACATTAATCTACAGGATCACACTCCTAGAGAAACCCATACTAATCAGTTTACGGAGCAGGTTTGTTGGTGAGATGGTATCAAAGGCCTTGCTAAAATCAAATAATAAAAGAATGATTATTAACTTCTTAATTTTTTTCTTATCTTTAATGCCATCGATACCACCTCGTATGTCCTCAGTTAATTTAAGTAGAGTTGTCTGAGTGCTGTGGTTATGTCGAAAACCAGTCTGGAGAGGATCGAGGACTTTTTAGATGTTAAATACTCAGTGACTTGAATATGTACAATCTTCTCGAGAACCTTCGAAAGAAAGCTCAAGAGGGCTATCGGGCGAAAGTCCGTGACCGATGAAGGAACTGCTGTTTTCTTTAGTGGCACCAAAGAGCCCTTTTCCATGTCCCCAGGAAGACTCCACGTGAGAGGGATGCATTAAATCCTTTAGCGAGGTGTATGCCTATGGTCGGAAGAGCCTGAGCTACTACTCTTTGCGGAATTCCGTCCTCTCCCACTGCTTGTGAGGAGAAATGAAAGACAGCAAGAGCAACGTCAACAGAGGAGACCTCTTTAAAACTAAAGACCTCCTTCGAGGCTGAGTCTATCATGTCATCCATCTCCCCCTCACATTCATTTTGAGAAATCGAAACCCCAGCAAAATGAGAGTTGAGCTCCTCCGGAGTAAAGCCGTGAAGATTTTCTTTATGAGCAGGCAGTAGCCCGAGGGCTCGCAACTCCTTCCAAATATCTTTTTTATCATTTAGTGTTTAAAAAGTTCTATTTTAAACGTAGGAGTTGCGAGCCTGATCTGCTTTTTTCTCTGCCTCGGAGGCAAGATGTAAGTACTCCTGCCAGAGCCCGTTATCTCTCGTCCTCTTGTACCGTCGACGTACAGCGTCACGTTTGTTATACAGATATGTAATATCAGCATCCACCCCCTAAATTATTACCATGTGTTGTATTCCAAGTGGTAGAACATGAGATAGGAACGACTAATTACCCTGTATCTGTTTTGATCTTCAAACTTTATGTTCATAGAACATGGGAAAATTATAGGGGAAGCGTTCTAACCTCAAAGTGAAGCTCATTTTTCGGAAAAATACAGTTTTTTCTGCGACAATGTCGTGATATATTTTTTACTACCTCAAATACTATATCTGGTAGATTTTTTGTCTCTGAATCCTGATTGACCACGTAAATTAACTAAAGTAATCAAGCTAAAACTTGGAGGATTCATTCTTTGAACAGTCCTATATAATATAAAAATTATTTGGATTTGGTGTATAGTACAATAATAATGAATTATTATCAAAACAAATACAAAGCGTGAAATTTGTAAATATCTTTGGCGCTAAATAGATGGTCACCTTTTGTTGTTCAACTTATTTGTTTAATAGAAGATGTAGGAAAACTATAGGGGAACTATTATTGTAACATTATAATCTCAAAAACTCGGTGTTAAAGTGTCATTTTTAAAAAAAAACTCAAATACTAGTAATGAGCTAGTGATCGATAAGTACATTTTTTTAATATTAAATTGTTTATAAAGCTTGAGTGTGCTGTAATTTCCTCTGGAGTCGAAATAAAAGTCAGAAGGCGAATGTTGAATGTTTCAAGAGAGAAGATAAATTTATTTTTCGAGATAAACAAATGTACAGTATAAGAACAAATAGCATAGGTGAAGGAAAAGAGATATACAATTAAGTGAATATATGAAAGATCAAACCGATACAAATATAATCGAAGCTGCTGGCTGTACACCGTCGTCCGTTCACCATGAGCGCAGGCACTCGACCGAGACGATCAGCGTCTCTCCCATGTAAGTAGACTGCCGGAGGGCGCATGTGCGCTCGCGCTCTTGGCGCCATCTCTGGGTCTCAAGTGGGACTAGTCATTTCGCTTTGACGTAGTTTGAATAACCCGCCCGCCTTGTTCCTTGAACGACAACTCATTAGTACTGCCCGCCGTGGGCAGATCAAGTTTGTTCCGTGGATACAGCCGGTTCGTCCGTCGTTGGTGGCTCAGTCACAGGAAGAAGCGATAGCTTAGAAATGGGTCGAATGTATTCCCCGCAAGAGGTCCTTACTGTCGCAGCCCTGACGAGTCCATCCTGCCCAGGATAAATATGTGTGATGCGACCCAAAGGCCATTTACCATTTGCGCAGAGGAGGGTGACGTCCAGAACGGCGACAAAATCACCAACCCGAAGGTTTGTTCGCTGTCGAGTCCATTTAAAAATGGGAACCAAATCCGGAACAGCGGTCAACGAGTTGTCCACAAGAAAGTGCCCCGGGATAAGCACATCGAGATCCTCGGGGTCACCCGAGATTGGGTTGATTGGACGATAATTCAAGATCGCCTCGATGCTAACCAGCAGGGTGGTAAATTCTTCGTAGGTGAGATGTCGGGGACCTACCGTGCGTTTTAGGTGAGTCTTGAACGACTTGACACCAGCCTCCCATAACCCGCCGAAATGCGGCGCTGCAGGAGGGATAAATCTCCACGTGATTCCGTCTTCAGCCAACGCCTCGGAGACGCGCGTCCAATTAAGATTGGCCTGTGCTAGCGCTTCACGAAGATCGAGGTCTGCGCGATGGAAGTGAGTGGTATTGTCGCTCCATATCTCCGCGGGTCGGCCTCTGCGCCCGCAGAAGCGGGTGAGCGCCCCCATGAGGCTCTCAGTCGTAAGGTCTCCGACTAACTCAAGGTGCACAGCCTTGGTGACGAAGCAGACGAACACTGCCACATATGATTTCGTTGTTCGCATTCCCCGGCCTTTCGCTGCCAGCACATGGAAGGGACCGGCATAATCCAGACCCACACGAGCAAAGGCACGCGATGGTATCACGCGTTCCGGTGGGAGAGACGTCATCTTCTGCTATAAGGGACGAGCTCGGGCTCTTGCGGAGATGACACACCTGTTGATGCAAGCCCGGATCCGTCGCTTACCGCCAACAAGCCATGCTCGACAAACAGTGTAGACATACGTGGACCGGAAACCACCGTGTATTGAACGTTGGTGAGCCCAGTCGATGATCAAGTTGGCCAAGTGAGAATCGCCACTTAGAATAGGTGGATGCCGCATGCCGTAGGGAAGGGTGGAATGGTGGAGGCGACCACCTACCCTCAGGAGACCATCAGGGCTGATGAAGACATCGAGACCTCGGAGAGGACCCCGAGCGGGCAGCGGTGCATTCTGACGTAACATCTCCAGTTCATTACCGAATGAGCGCTGTTGACTTGAAGCCACGCATGTGGCGAATGCGGTGTCGAGCTCTTGGGCAGTGATGGGACTCAATGTAGCGATCGTCGGTATCCCGGACAGACGCAAACGAATCCAACGCCTAAGACGCACCATGAAGCGGAGTAACACGTTGAGATTGGAAAAGACGGCGGAGAGATCACCATCGGCGCACCGAAGCACACAGACCAGAACAGTATGCGGTGGATGGTGAGAGTCAGTGGCAAATGACTCGGAATTATCTTGAGGCCAAGTCGTGAGCGGGTTAGATAGCCATGCCGGTCCATACAACCAATCTCGAGAGTGGAGGAGTTGAGCTGGGTCGGCCCCGCGACTCGCTACGTCCGCTGGATTGACGTGAGTGGGGACGTAGTGCCATACACGGGACGGTAGCACCTCTTGTATATGGCTTACGTAATTATCCACCAGAGAGTTTCCTACTGGCTCTAAGGACCGGAGCCAACTCAGCACTATCTGTGAGTCTCCCCAGGCATAACACTGATCCAAGTGTTAGTGCGCGGGATAGTCATTCGTGGCGTGGGCGTCGAAGCGGGTTTCAAGCTGCGAATCGGGGTCAGCTTGGTCTTGGCCGCGAGGAGATTGACGACAGCTGGTGAAGAGTGGTTTGACACTCTGACGTAAACAACTGCCGCCATAGCTCGACGGCTTGCATCCGAAAAGGCGTGGAGCTGGACGTCTTGAGTTGCTCCCGTTTGAAGCCAGCGCGGAACCACAATCTCGGGAATAGTCTGGAAACCGCCTTGAAGGGTTCCCCAGCGACGGGCGGATGAAGACGGCAGCTCTTCGTCCCAATCGAGCCGAGCTCTCCAGAGATCTTGCATCAAAAGCTTAGCCAGCAAAATGGTGGGTGCAAGCCAGCCGCAGGGATCAAATAGAGAGGCTATTGCAGCCAAGATCTCACGTTTGGTTCGCTGGCAACCCTTGATTTGAGGAGCGGTGAGGCGAAGGCTGTCTTCCGTCGGATTCCAGCTCACTCCGAGTTCGGTGACTGGGCCACCAGCTTTAAGCTGGCACCACGTTGACCGTAGGCAATCCTCGCTTGGAAGGTTCTCAAGAAGCTCCGGAGAGTTCGCGACCCATTTCCCGAGTGGAAAACCGCCAGCTTTTAATAATTGAATGAGCTGATCTCTTAACCGACGAGCATCCTCGAAATCACTGGCGCCGGAGAGTACGTCATCGACATACCGATCTTTGAGCACGGCTTGGACGGCCTCGGGATAGGGACCACCTTCATCAGAACACAGTTGTTCGAGGGCACGCAACGCGAGGTACGGCGCGCATGATTACCCATAAGTCACGGTGAGCAGCTGCAGATGCATGGGCTCCTCGCCCTCTGCGGGGCGAAATATGATGCGTTGGAGGTCAACATCACGCTCGTCGATCAGGATCTGTCGATACATCATTCGCACATCGGTGGCGACAGCTACTCGATGTCGTCTCCAGCGAATCAACACGGACCACAAAGAGGTTTGAAGTTTTCGCCCAGTATACAAAATATCGTTCAGGCTACGTCCCGTGGAGGTTGGCCTGGACGCATCAAACACGACTCGTAACTTTGGTCCCTGATCACCATGCTGCCAAATCACATGATGGGCTATGTAGTGGACTGGAAGACCTACCGGTGGCGGATTGTCAGCCGCGACCAATCTCATATGACCGAGGCGCAAGTAATCGTTCATGAAATGCTTGTACTCAGATGCCAGCGTTGAATCTCGGCGCATACGTCGGAGGAGCGATTGAAGAGCGGCCTGAGCTCCATTTAAGCCGTCGCCGAGAAGCTTCGCAGCGTCTGGCTTCACCGGCAAACGCACGACATATCGTCCGTCTTTGTCCCGTCGATGATCGGCAAAAATGCGTTCACAGGTTTCATCATCCGGGGATTGACGAACGGAGTGGGGTATGTCTTCCATTTCCCAAAATCGTTGTAGGGCTTGCAACAATTTTTTATGCCATTGAGGTTCAATCTCGCTCTGCATCGCTGAGCATGATAATGCGACTGTGTTGGCGCCCAGCTGCCGAGCACGTCCGGAGATTGCCCGCCCGACAGCTGTGCGTTGGGCGATGAGGTTAGCCCGCCGCAAGAAGCCCGGTCTCATGAGATCTGGGAGAACGTTTACACCGATGAGCAGCTGAATGTCTCCAGGAATGTCAAATTGTTCATCTGCAAGATCTATCCCTTGCCACATGATCTTTGACAAGGCGTCGATAGAAGAGGCTGGTGTGGAGAGTCCGAGATTCCGGAGACAGTGGGCTTCGAACATGACCGGTGTTTGAAGATCAGGCAAATGCATCTCGAGGTGAACTTTCAGGTATGCTCGCTCAAACGTTTGTCCTCCAACGCCGCTGATAGCGACCTCGCTCTTCTCCGGGATGATGTTCAGACGATGGGTCAGCTTGAGTGAGATGAGCGAGATCTCCGAACAAGCATCTAGCAAGGCTCTCACAATGATTGTTTGTGCACGACCACTACCAATCCTAAGGGAGGTCGTTGGCAAAATTCCGAGTCAGGCCGACACTGTAGCAGATTGCCCAGCATCGGTAGAATCAACATCAGATGCTGGTAGCCTCGGCTGTTTCGAAGGTATGGCGATATCATTATCTGACGCGGTGCGCTTTTGATCATTCTTATGAAATAACGATTGGTGCAATGCTTGGCATAGCTGATAGACTGACTTGGAGAGGCAGGAGCGCGCTGCATGACCTGGTCGAAGGCAGTTGAAGCAAAGATGCTTCTGCAGTACCACGTTTCTCCTCGCATCAGGGTGCAGACCCAGAAAATGCTCACAATGCCCGATGTAATGGCTCCCTTGACACTGAGAGCACGAACTTGCTGCTGCCCGAGTGGCAAAGCTGCGAGGGCCACGGCTGGTAGATGGGCCGCTTGAATAACTACTGGATGGCCGAGTTGACGGTAGATGAGATGGCACAGAGCTCTCGACAGAGCTTATCATGTGGCACCGACGTTGAAGAAATTCCGTCAACCTGGAAAATGTAGCCGTGGCGTCTCCGGAGCGGGTGAATTCGGCCTCTGGACGTGTGACATCGAATGGGCTGGAGCTGAGCTTCTCCAGGTCATCTTCCCAGGCACGTCGAGTCGTGGGGTCCATGCAGGAGGCAGCGATGGATATAAACCAATCGTCTCACTCTCTCGCAGTCTTGCTTTCTCGCTATCTAGCTCTCTCGACTCCCTGCCATCTTGGTTTTACGCACTCTTGCTGTGTTGCTTTATTGCTCTCTTGTTGTGTTGCTTTATCGCTCTTTTGCTGCGTAGGTTTATCGCTCTCTCGCCTCCTTGCTCTCTCGTCTTCTCGATCTCTCCCCTTATCGCTTTCTCGCACTCTCGATTTATTGCTTTTCGCTCTCTCATCTTCGCGCTCTCTCGCTCTCTTGCTGTCTTGCTTTCAAGATGTCTCACCTTCTCGTTCTTTTGCTCTCGCCTCCACGCTCTCTCACTGTAGTCCTTGTTCGCTGTCCAGCTCTCTCGCTGTCTTGCTTTCTCGCTATCTCGCTCACTCGCTTACTCGCTCTCTCCCCTTCTTGCCCTCTCGCTTTTTCGCTGTCCTGTTCTCTTGCTGTGTTGCTTTATCGCTCTTTCACATCCTTCTTTTCTCGCCTCCTTGCTCTTTCGCTTTCTTGCTATGTCGCTATCTTGTTCTTTTGCTGTCTCGCTTTGTCGCTATCTCTCGCTGTCTTACTTTCACGCTCTTTTGTCTTCTCGCTCTCTCGCTCTCTCGCGTCCTCACTCTTTTGCTGTCTCGTTCTCTTGCTGAATTGCCGTCTTGCTATCTCGCAGTCTTGTTCTCTCGCAGTCTCGCTGATTTGCTCTCTCGCTTTCTCTCTGAGGGTTAATCGTTCAAAGAATTTCAGTTTCAGATTCTATCGGTTTTATGGTTTTTGGATTTAAGGGTACGATAGTTTGCGATATGATGGATTTATGCGTTTAGAGATAATGAGTTTAAGGAAATTTCACTTTATACAACTCTCATAATTTATAGCGGAGTATGAACAATGCAAGAAGGACATACAAAATCGAATTTATGAACGTATCGGGGTCAGAGTTGATCAAGTGTTACAAGGTCACGGAACATCGAATACTGGCAATGTTGCAAGACGTTGTTTTAAATACCCTTCGGTCTTTGCTGAAGCACTTGAAATCGATCCTAGGTTGGTGACAAATATAGCTACAGTGCCAGCTGCATTCAAATGTACTAAACAATTAAAATTAGATAAATTGGAAGAATTTTGTTGCCAAACATATTGTTTGCATTATGAACTTTATCGACAAGCAAGGATGAACCCTACGTGCCATAAGTTACTGAAACACGGCTGCGAGGTGAGATAAACGATATATTGATTAACAGATGTGAAACAATATTAGGAATCCTTAAAAAAAATTAAACAAGTGTGACTGAAAACGAGATAAATTAAAGATTGGGACATTAACTAAGAAAACATTTTTCCTGGTTCTACATGTTGAACAACTAACTCGACAATTTGTTAACACGCAAAAATGACTTCCAAAAATTTATATAAAAATCAAGTTTTCAATCAAAGATATTTTTGAATGCTTGTAACTTTGTGCAGAAGTATCCATTTCCAACAAGTATTAGCGTAGATTGAAACTGCGTTCTTCTACTTTAAAACTTATATTTAGAAACATTTTCTTGAACCTCTAAATAATGATTAATAAATAAAACGTTATATTTCTGAAAGAGAAATCAATTTTTGTTCCAAAGTTTCACAATAAATTTTTAGGGGCTAAAAAGTTATTTCTTATCTGTATTTTCATATCAAACCAGAGAATATTTGTATTACAGCATGCCACACAATATCTTGTTTTTGTTCCCTACAGTCATTATCTTTTTAAAAATTTTTTTTAGAAGTATTTTATTAAGAAACATTAATATGGAATTCAAACGCATTTCTAATTCAGATTGCAAGTGTATTTTCGATGCCAATGATGTATTTCGCTTAAGATGGAAACGAATCTTGGCACAAGTTATATCGATTGAATATGACGAAGCATGCTAGGCAGAACAGTAGATTAAACAGGATTCTTGATGTTTACAATAGAGCTATTTTCATGACAGATGCTAAAATTTCTCTCTTGAGCAAACGGACGAAAGCTCTGGAGAATAAGCCAAAAGTAACAAATGTAGTTATAAGCCCATTTATAGAGAACGGATAGGATATTTGTAGAAACTCTTACTTCATTACAAAAACAATTTTCAAAACTATTCGTAGTAACTTCATAACTCTTGAATCCATTTACTGTAAATAGAACATATTCAACTTTTATAATTCATACAAAGTAACTGACGACTTTATTTATACCTTATTTTATTCAGTTAATCTTGGAATGTAACTACAAATGAACACACAACACAAACTGAACATCGATACAAATACGATGCGTAATACATTTTGATGAATTGAGAAATGAATATTAATTACTTTGCAGACAAAATGAGGATATGGCAGATAATGAATCTGTTTTTGATGACGACGACTTCACTGATTATGATCAAGAAAATTAGTTAAAAAATAGAGCTATGCCAGTGAATTGGCCAGTACAAGTAAATCGGCCTGTATATTCGCACTGTTTGTGCAATTATTTATCGTCAATAATACAAAACACATGTGCTCTTCTTAACGTACAGATTTGTTTAATTATTATTATTAATCCTTATAAAAGCCCTTATTACAAGTATGTTCAAAGAATGAATCCTCCAAGTTTTAGCTTGATTACTTTAGTTAATTTACGTGGTCAATCCGGATTCAGCGATATAAAATCTACAAGATATAGTGTTTGAGGAAGTAAAAAAATATATCACGACGTTGTCGCAGCAAAAACCGTATTTTTCCGAAAAAAGAGATTCATTTTGAGGTTAGGATGTCAATCTGACGCTTCTCCTACAATTTTCGCATGTTCTATAACCATTAAGTTTGAAGTTCAAAAGAGATTGAGGAGAATTAGTCGTTCCTATCTCATGTTCTATCACTTGCAATATAAAAAATGGTAATAATTAGCGTTTAATTGACTTTTTACCTTTTAGGTTACGTTTTTGGTTAATTTATGTGATGGATTCGAATTCAGCGGTAAAAAATCTACAAGATATAGTGTTTGAGGCAGCAAAAACCGTATTTATCCGTAAAATGTGCACCTCTGTACTTCATTTTGAGGTTAGGATTTCAATCTGACGCTTTTCCTATAATTTTCCCATGTTCTATGACCATTAAGTTTGAAGATCAAAAAAGATTCAGGGGAATTAGTCGTTCCTATCTCATCTTCTATCACTCGGAATACAAAAAATGGTAATAATTAGCGTTTAATCGGTTTTTTATCTTTTAGGTTACATTTTTGGTTAATTTAGGTGATGGATTCGAATTCAGCGGTAAAAAATCTACAAGATATAGTGTTTGAGGAAGCCAAAACCGTATTTATCCGTAAAATGTGAACCTCTGTACTTCATTTTGAGGTTAGAATTTCAATCTGAGGCTTCTCCTATAGTTTTCACATGTTCTATGTCCATTAAGTTTGAAGATCAAAAAAGATTCAGGGGAATTAGTCGTTCCTATCTCATGTTCTATCACTTGGAATACAAAAAATAGTAATAATTAGCGTTTAATTGGCTTTTTTGGTAAGATTTTTAGTTAATTTAGGTGATGGATTCGAATTCAGCGGTAAAAAATCTACAAGATATAGTGTTTGAGGCAGCCAAAACCGTATTTATCCGTAAAATGTGCACCTCTGTACTTCATTTTGAGGTTAGGATTTCAATCTGAGGCTTTTCCTATAATTTTCACATGTTCTATGACCATTAAGTTTGAAGATCAAAAAAGATTCAGGGGAATTAGTCGTTCCTGTCTCATCTTCTATCACTTGGAATACAAAAAATAGTAATAATTAGCGTTTAATTGGTTTTTTACCTTATAGGTTAGATTTTTGGTTAATTTAGGTGGTGGATTCGAATTCAGCGGTTAACAATCTACAAGATATTGTTTGAGGCAGCCAAAACCGTATTTATCCGTAAAATGTGCACCTCTGTACTTCATTTTGAGGTTAGGATTTCAATCTGACGCTTTTCCTATAATTTTCCCATGTTCTATGACCATTAAGTTTGAAGATCAAAAAAGATTCAGGGGAATTAGTCGTTCCTATCTCATCTTCTATCACTCGGAATACAAAAATGGTAATAATTAGCGTTTAATCGGTTTTTTATCTTTTAGGTTAGATTTTTGATTAATTTAGGTGGTGGATTCGAATTCAGCGGTTAAAAATCTACAAGATATAGTGTTTGAGGCAGCAAAAACCGTATTTATCCGTAAAATGTGAACCTCTGTACTTCATTTTGAGGTTAGGATTTCAATCTGACGCCTTTCCTATAATTTTCCCATGTTCTATGACCATTAAGTTTGAAGATCAAAAAAGATTCAGGGGAATTAGTCGTTCCTATCTCATCTTCTATCACTCGGAATACAAAAAATGGTAATAATTAGCGTTTAATTGGCTTTTTAGGTTAGATTTTTGGTTAATTTAGGTGATGGCTTCGAATTCAGCGGTAAAAAATCTAGCAGATATAGTGTTTGAGGCAGAAAAAACAGTATTTATCCGTAAAATGTGCACCTCTGTACTTCATTTTGAGGTTAGGATTTCAATCTGACGCTTTTCCTATAATTTTCACATGTTCTATGACCATTAAGTTTGAAGATCAAAAAAGATTCAGGGGAATTAGTCGTTCCTGTCTCATGTACTATCACTTGGAATACAAAAAATAGTAATAATTAGCGTTTAATCGGTTTTTTACCTTTTAGGTTAGATTTTTGGTTAATTTAGGTGGTGGATTCGAATTCAGCGGTTAAAAATCTACAAGATATAGTGTTTGAGGCAGCAAAAACCGTATTTATCCGTAAAATGTGAACCTCTGTACTTCATTTTGAGGTTAGGATTTCAATCTGACGCTTTTCTTATAATTTTCCCATGTTCTATGACCATTAAGTTTGAAGATCAAAAAAGATTCAGGGGAATTAGTCGTTCCTATCTCATGTTCTATCACTTGGAATACAAAAAATAGTAATAATTAGCGTTTAATCGGTTTTTTACCTTTTAGGTTAGATTTTTTGTTAATTTAGGTGGTGGATTCGAATTCAGCGGTTAAAAATCTACAAGATATAGTGTTTGAGGCAGCCAAAACTGTATTTATCCGTAAAATGTGAACCTCTGTACTTCATTTTGAGGTTAGGATTTCAATCTGACGCTTTTCTTATAATTTTCCCATGTTCTATGACCATTAAGTTTGAAGATCAAAAAAGATTCAGGGGAATTAGTCGTTCCTATCTCATGTTCTATCACTTGGAATACAAAGAATAGTAATAATTAGCGTTTAATTGACTTTTTACCATTTAGGTTAGTTTTTTGGTTAATTTAGGTGGTGGATTCGAATTCAGCGGTTAAAAATCTACAAGATATAGTGTTTGAGGCAGCAAAAACCGTATTTATCCGTAAAATGTGAACCTCTGTACTTCATTTTGAGGTTAGGATTTCAATCTGACGCTTTTCCTATAATTTTCCCATGTTCTATGACCATTAAGTTTGAAGATCAAAAAAGATTCAGGGGAATTAGTCGTTCCTATCTCATCTTCTATCACTCGGAATACAAAAAATGGTAATAATTAGCGTTTAATTGGCTTTTTAGGTTAGATTTTTGGTTAATTTAGGTGATGGCTTTGAATTCAGCGGTAAAAAATCTAGCAGATATAGTGTTTGAGGTAGAAAAAACCGTATTTATCCGTAAAATGTGCACCTCTGTACTTCATTTTGAGGTTAGGATTTCAATCTGACGCTTTTCCTATAATTTTCACATGTTCTATGACCATTAAGTTTGAAGATCAAAAAAAAAATCAGAGGCATTAGTCGTTCCTGTCTCATGTTCTATCACTTGGAATACAAAAAATAGTAATAATTAGCGTTTAATCGGTTTTTTACCTTTTAGGTTAGATTTTTGGTTAATTTATGTGGTGGATTCGAATTCAGCGGTTAAAAATCTACAAGATATAGTGTTTGAGGCAGCAAAAACCGTATTTATCCGTAAAATGTGAACCTCTGTACTTCGTTTTGAGGTTAGGATTTCAATCTGACGCTTTTCCTATAATTTTCCCATGTTCTATGACCATTAAGTTTGAAGATCAAAAAAAATTCAGGGGAATTAGTCGTTCCTATCTCATCTTCTATCACTCGGAATACAAAAAATGGTAATAATTAGCGTTTAATTGACTTTTTAGGTTAGATTTTTGGTTAATTTAGGTGATGGCTTCGAATTCAGCGGTAAAAAATCTAGCAGATATAGTGTTTGAGGCAGAAAAAACAGTATTTATCCGTAAAATGTGCACCTCTGTACTTCATTTTGAGGTTAGGATTTCAATCTGACGCTTTTCCTATAATTTTCCCATGTTCTATGACCATTAAGTTTGAAGATCAAAAAAGATTCAGGGGAATTAGTCGTTCCTATCTCATACTCTATCACTTGCAATATAAAAAATGGTAATAATTAGCGTTTAATTGACTTTTTACTTTTTAGGTTAAGTTTTTGGTTAATTTAGGTGATGGATTCGAATTCAGCGGTAAAAAATCTACAAGATATAGTGTTTGAGGCAGCAAAAACCGTATTTATCCGTAAAATGTGCACCTCTCTACTTCATTTTGAGGTTAGGATTTCAATCTGACGCTTCTCCTATAATTTTCCCATGTTTTATGACCATTAAGTTTGAAGATCAAAAAAACATCAGAGGCATTAGTCGTTCCTATCTCACGTTCTATCACTTGCAATATAAAAAATGGTAATAATTAGCGTTTAATTGACTTTTTACCATTTAGGTTAGGTTTTTGGTTAATTTAGGTGATGGATTCGAATTCAGCGGTAAAAAATCTACAAGATATAGTGTTTGGGGCAGCAAAAACCGTATTTATCCGGAAAATGTGCACCTCTGTACTTCATTTTGAGGTTAGGATTTCAATCTGACGCTTTTCCTATAATTTTCCCATGTTCTATGACCATTAAGTTTGAAGATCAAAAAAGATTCAGGGGAATTAGTCGTTCCTATCTCATCTTCTATCACTCGGAATACAAAAAATGGTAATAATTAGCGTTTAATTGGCTTTTTAGGTTAGATTTTTGGTTAATTTAGGTGATGGCTTCGAATTCAGCGGTAAAAGATCTACAAGATATAGTGTTTGAGGCAGAAAAAACCGTATTTATCCGTAAAATGTGCACCTCTGTACTTCATTTTGAGGTTAGGATTTCAATCTGACGCTTTTCCTATAATTTTCACATGTTCTATGACCATTAAGTTTGAAGATCAAAAAAGATTCAGGGGAATTAGTCGTTCCTGTCTCATGTTCTATCACTTGGAATACGAAAAATAGTAATAATTAGCGTTTAATCGGTTTTTTACCTTTCAGGTTAGATTTTTGGTTAATTTAGGTGGTGGATTCGAATTCAGCGGTTAAAATTCTACAAGATATAGTGTTTGAGGCAGCAAAAACCGTATTTATCCGTAAAATGTGAACCTCTGTACTTCATTTTGAGGTTAGGATTTCAATCTGACGCTTTTCTTATAATTTTCCCATGTTCTATGACCATTCAGTTTGAAGATCAAAAAAGATTCAGGGGAATTAGTCGTTCCTATCTCATGTTCTATCACTTGGAATACAAAAAATAGTAATAATTAGCGTTTAATTGGCTTTTTACCTTTTAGGTTAGATTTTTGTTTAATTTAGATGATGGATTCAAATTCAGCGGTTAAAAATGTACAAGATATAGTGTTGGAGGCATTAAATAAAAATATATGAGAACTTTGTCGCAGCAAAAACTGTATTTTTTCGAAAAATGAGCACCTTTGTACTTCATTTTGAGGTTACGATGTCAATCTGACGCTTCCTCTATAGTTTTCCTATGATCTATAATCAGTAAACTTGAAGCTCAAAAAATTTCAGTTTGATTGGTGTTTTCTATCTGAAGCTCTACGAATTGAAAAAGAAAAAGTCGATTTAGCCCACTGTGCGTCGTTGGTAGTGGTTCACTTCTCGCAGGAGAGTGACACGCTGTCACTTGACTAGTGGCCTCTTTTTCCTGAGCTTTGCTCAATGACTGAGACGTGAGATTTTTTTCATACGATGACAAGATAGAATGTAGATCAGCAGCGGCAGAAAAGTGCCATATGTACTTAAAGTTTAGTCCCTGTGCGATAGATTTCAAACTACAGAATTTTAAGAAAAGATCTTTATTTAAATATTCATTTATAAATATTTTGCCATTTGTGAGGCAATCGGTAATGTTCTGGTCAAGAAGCGACATGTTGACATCCAGCGTACATAAACGGGTAAAATTATTTTTCGCACGTATTATGTCAATGACTAGTACACTGCTGGAAAGGTTGACAAATCGTGGAGAACGTCGATTTGTAGTGCAGGCCGCTGCTAGAGATGCCGCTGGTTGTGTCGAGCGAAGTAGACGAGTGCACATAATGTCTTCCCGTCTAAGGGAAGGAAGAACCGCGGCGAGAACAGCATAGGCAACGTTGTCATAATGAATTTTATCTCTGTCAAAAGTATTAGATATAGTAATGCTGCTGCACTCGCACGTCCCGTTCCCAACCCAGACGACACCCGCGTATTTCGCTATTGAGACTTATGTGATTTAGTGGCTGCAGTGTTACGCGGTGCGTCAGCACTATCACGAGTCTCGTTAACGACTAGGTTAGCATGACCATTGCAAGAAATTAACGTATCACGAAAAGTAGCGCGTTTTCTAAAAGCTAAATTTATAAACTGATGGTCCTGCTTTTGCAATCTCGGATTGTAAGGCTCTCAAAGTACCTCATGAACTAAATTGCTCGATCTAAGTGAGCCTTGCGCATTGTCTAAATTAATTTTATATAATTTATTTTCTAGGACTAGCAATTTCTCAGTTAGTACCGCATTTTCTTTTTCTAATGAGGTTTGATTGATCCGAAACTCCTCCAACAAGGAATTCTGATCTGTGATTTTTTTCTCCATGACATTTAAGCTTTTCTTAAGATCGTTGAAACCCATTATCAATGCTAGAATTGCTTTCGCCATTTTGATATCTTCCCCAGACTTAGATGTTATGGAGTTTACCTCAGACTTTATAGTTCCTACTTTAGTTGCAATAACTGAGATATTGCTGGTACAGTCACTAAGCTTATATAACCTAATTCTACTCTCTTCTTTGGTGAGATCAGCATGGTCAGTTGAATTGGTGCTTTTGGCCCCGCCGATGACTGAATTCTTCAAAGAACTCGTGCTACCAGTAGGCCGGTGCCCCCGTTCAGCTGTAACCCGTCGTGCGCATGTGTTGGAAGGAGTAGAGGCGTGTAGTGGTAGACGCACGCAGCTGGTCTGTACAGCGCTCAGCGTACTATTCTTCTCCTCCCGCTCTCGCTGGCATTGCGATAAGGCGCAGTGCCTCTCTCCCGTGAGTGTCCGTGCTGGAGAGGGACAGATAAGAGGGGAGCGGCAACTGTAGCGTAGATCTCCTGGTAGTGATAGTGCGAGCTGTCTGCTTGATGATCGGCTGCGACTACGGCCCCGGCGGTGCACGAGTGTGATTATATAATACAGGCTTGTTGTTGTCGCTCGTTCCGCTGTTATTTTTCCCTCTCTCTTCTGTGCTGGTGTTATTTTTCTGATGTGAGGTCGGCTGGTTGATGCTCGTGTTAGCTCTATTATTAATATTAATGCAATGGATACATTTGAGGGCAGTGCTACCAGAGATGAGTAGAGAGATTGCTAACGTCAATGCTACGGTGCGTGCCCAAAAAAAGCCACTGATTCGAGCGCCGCGCCGCGGGTTATCGTCGAAGCTGGCGCACAATTCAGTAGAGCTATGGAGGGGTTATATACCAAACGTGCGCCTGCTGTAAGAAGAGGGGGAACGTGCGCCTGGCTGGTGGGCGGAGCGAACGGCAGCATATTTTCTCTGCGCGCCGCGAAAGCAATTCGGGAGTCGCGTAAGTTGTCCTCGTGGCGCTACAATTAAAATTTTATTTTATGCACATTACACGTTTACCTCAAGTACAATAGCAAGTACCTATAACTTAAGCTTCGATAATTAAATGTAAGTCCCAGAGCTTCTCTATGAACATATGCGACATACAAGCTATAGATGTTCAGTGCACCGACAGCCGAGGTGGCTAACACGCGTGCCTGTCGTCTTTGCTCAGACAGCAAACTGTCTCGGGTTCGAGTCCCGCTTGCTCCATGTTTTTTTTTCGTTTTAATTCTTCATATGCTAATTAAATATTCTTTTTTTTAAACATTCGTTAACGTGTATAGATACACATTTCAGCTTAGAAAAAATATCCTTACGGCAAGAAAAAAATATTAATCTATACATTATTTTAATAATTGTACGAACCAATTTCAGTTTATTCAATGCAGTTTATTCATTACAAAAATTGAAAATTCCCTCTTAAATTTAACCAACACATTCAATTTCTTTCGAATAAATACTGCACTGAATAAGTTGTAATTGATTAATAGTACTTTCATTAAAATAATGAACCGATTCATATTATTTCGTTGGCATTGGAAAAATTTATCAAAATAAATGAGCAAGCACATTTATAATTTTTTAAAACTGAATTCTTGAGTAATTATACAACTAATTTTTATTCGTGTACACATTTTAAAAAGTTGCCCTTTATGATATTTTAATTGCTTACAAAGATTAAAAGTAAGAGGTTAAGGAATATCGTAGTCATATCATTTTTCTATAGTTTTATTAACTATAAAGATATAAAATAGATACCTACATTGATTATATTGCTTTTTATTTATTGTTACATACTTTTTACTTGATTCAAAACGCTAGAAAATTCTAAAATCTTAAATAGAATTTATTTAAATAATAACAACTACGATTTTTAAAAAAATGCAAATGTGAGTACAGTGAGCATGGTTTTCCGCTCGAAAAAAGTTTTAAATAGCATGCTATATGGCTTAAATGGTTTGTATTGCGTGCAGTAAGAACTATGTTAAAGGCCAGGACCGATAAGTTACTCCAAGACCCTAAACCAGTACAAAAACATAGATATCACGGTACTCACATTTACTCGGGAACACGTTTTTTATGCAATTTTCCACGTTTTTTCACCTAAATCCATCCACAGATTTTTTTTTATTGCCGTTGAAAAAAATTTCTTTTGATCTATATTTTCGTTAAATTAGAAAACTATAAAAAAATTATTTGCATGTCTCAAAATAAAGTTTAAGTATTGATTTATGCTAAGGACACGTAAATTGCCACTTTTTTGCAAATGACCCATAACTGAAATTAAATTTTAGAAATTTTACATGATTTTGCGGTATTAGTAAGTTCTTTGTATACTGTTTCGATGAATGTAAAAGTAAGTTTTTGATTCTGTTTAATTTGGCTACATTTACGTGGAGCTTCAATTGTACATAAAACTTGCGTTGGTAAGACGGTTTAAATATCATAAGGCTCTGGCCACGTAAAATTTTTGTTTTTTTTGAGCCATAAATTTCGTGATTAATTCATTATTTTTAGTTTCTAAAACGCGATCTAGATATCATATCTTGTTATAAATTACTATACAAACCAATCGTCTTTGATGAAGCTGTTTAAATTATACATTGCAGTTTCCTGTTTTGTTGTATTACGCCAATTTAAGTATTATCGTGAGAACTACTTTTATGGGTATTTTTTCTCTGTAAACCATAAGCAGTCATATTATAAAAATTAAATAATTTTCATGGAATTTGAAACGAAAAAAAAACTACAAATGAAGTTCTAAAAAGTGAACTGAATAATTTAAAAAAAGTAGATACAATATGTCGTAGAATATTAACAGTAAATAGCGAAGAAATGCAAAATTTAGAAAATTTTATTTGATGTGCTAAAATTATTCTTTGAACAACTAACTTAAAACCAGCGTTGCTGAATTGTTAATTAGCCAATTAATAATTATAATTTAAAATTTAATTTTCAATTAAAACCTTTTTAATTGACAAAAAAATTTAGTTGTCAATTAATTTTTTTTAATTAACAATTATAATTTAGCTGTCAATTAAATTCTTTTTAATTAACAACTAAATATTAATTGTCAATTTAATTTTTTTTAATAGACAATTAAATTTTAATTGTGAATTAATAAAAAATTAATTGACAATTAAATGTTAATTGTCAATTGAAATTTTTTTAATTGACAACTAAATTTAATTGTTATAAATTTAATTGGATATAGCCGACAGTCCTAAATCCTGCTTGTGTCTGAGTTTTCGCTGGCTTGAAAAGCTAATTTTCATATGTCGAATAGCCGACAGATATATAGTGTCTGTAGAGATGGTGTAAACAGCACTTGCCCACGAATATATGGTATAGAAAATCAAACACAACGGTACCGTATTAAAAAAGAGGTCGGAAAACTGAGCCGCCGAGAACGAACACTGCACACCGCCTTGCCAGAGAGAGAGAGAGAGAGAGAGAGAGAGAGAGAGAGAGAGAGAGAGAGAGAGAGAGGGGGGGGGGGGAGAGAGAGAATATAATATACAAATTAAAAATATAAAAAAGAAGGTGCGAGAAAATGAATATTGTGTTTGAACGTTGTGCTTAGCTTTGGAATCGGCTGACAACTACTTGGCTCGTAGCGAAATCGTTCTACGGCGAATTACGTGACAAATTTGAATATTTCAGGAGCAACAGGGCTCAGTGCTCTTTCGAACTGATGAGGTATATTTCTTCTTCAATATCGTGATGATGATTGATGTCGAAGTTTTCTCGATATCTGTAGAAAAGAAAAGAAGCTTGTTAAATAATAAATCGAACTCTACGCAATAATTTGTCGTTCAGTTTTTTAATTCAGAGCGAAAGATGTAGGGCTGTGTTTCTGGTCGCTGATAGGCAATATATAAATAGTTCTTAATTGAAATCGGCCTTGTATTTTATTTCGTAGGCGAGTAACACAGAAAAGGTATTGTTCGCGCCTTTGTGCTGTTACTTATTTTAATATGAATCAATAGTATGAATTGCGCTTTGAACTACGTCGCAATTAGAGGCCTGCTGTGGCTCGAGAGCGGCGAGTGCGCATTGGTCGATGGCGACGTTATACAACACATTTTTCTTGCTATTCGCTAAGTCTTTGTTTGTGTGGTTTACTATTTAGTTTTGAATTATTAAACTTTTTAGTGAAAATTATCTGTATTTGTAATTTGTTTCGAGCGAGTGCATTTACTGTGTCTGCCTGTGCCCAATTCCAGTGGATGAGACACTTTGTGCTTTCTACGTTGAGTGAAACTCCCGCTCTGAGTTCTCTGGATTGTGACAATTCTGCGAGCTGTCCGAAGCTGATTAAAGGGGGCCGTTTACCCACAAATGTACTTTCTTTATTTTACTTATCTTTAAATTTCTGTCTATTAGATGACGTATGTAAAATGTAGTAAAATGTGACATTCTGGAACTAAAATACCGCTATATGCTTAAGAAAATCCAAAAGTTATTTAAAAATTAGCCATATTCAAAATGTAATTGGCGATGAAATACTGATTTTGGTGAAAAGTCCTAAGGTATATATCTTCAGGGGTACAAAATGAAGAAAAATACGATCGAATTATTTTTTTAAACTCAAAATAAGAAATCAGCAACTGTTAGACCAAACAGAACCATGAAAAATCAATTTTTTAAAGCATTTTTTTTTAATAATTGCAAGTTTGACCTTGAAAACTTTTGTAATTTTTAAAAAACTCACGTATTTTTCTTGTTTACATAGTGAGGAAACGCTATACCTAATTTCAAGTTGAACCGACAAAAGCTTCATCACCAATCCCACTTTGAATCTGAAAAATATTCGAATTCTTAATTCTGATATAATCAAGGTTTTATTAAACAGGAGTAAAAAAATGATATTTACAGTTTTTTCTGGCAGTTCAATTTCGATTTACTGAAGTTTCATAATTGTTATTTAACCTTTTCAAGTTCTTCCTCTCTTTGGCATTTTGTTTTGAATAGGTTGAATGACTATATTGCTCTCTGGGGGAATAAGAACTCAACAATATCGATTTTCAACATAATTCTATAAATCCTTAAAAGTGTCGTATAATTCGATAAAAAATTTTTGGGCAATTTTAGGGGAATATTGTTACACTTATCTGTATATAGTATGATAATATATGAAAATTTAAAAAATCATTTTTGTTGTACTATTGAAGGTTTTTCCAGTAAACGGCATCCTTAAGGCGAATACTGCTTTCTATTTTCTATAAGTTTTTAAGTAAACTTAAATAAGGAGATATAATATAGGAACTTTCAGCGACATCTGTTATATACCGACAAACTCAAGCAAGGTATCAGCGTGGTATAGAACGTCAGATGAATGGTACCCCCCCCCCCCCCCCTTAAGATAGTCAAAATGATCCTACTCCTGAATCGGAAAACTATCTATGCACACATGTTTATGTATAAAAAAAAGAATTTTTGGTGATTTTTCCAACCTTCTTTTCCCCTCCCCCTCTCTGAAATCGCGAAAAACCAATATTGTCACAGTATTTTCTTTTCTCCAATGATATCGTACCCTCCCCCTGTCTGAAATCGCGAAAAACCAATATTGTCACAGTATTTTCTTTTCTCCAATGATATCGTACACAATGCGTTATTCAAGCGCGTTGTAATTTTTATTACGAAAAACCAAATATTTTAATTAATTTATTCATTGAACCGGCGAAATACCGTGATTTTTATGATATTTTTTAAAGATTTTAGGCCTTTAAGCAGCTCCTAGTCATTTGATTGGTCTCCAAAAAGAATAATTTATTCACATTTAATGAATAAATTATTTTAAACATTAGATTCTTTCGTAATAAAAATTACAAAGCACTTGAAAGTGCATTGTGTATAATACCTTTTGATAAAAAGGTACTAAATTATTGATTTGGGAGACCAATCGAATTTCGGGGAACTACTTGAAGGTGGAAAAAGGGTAGAAAAACACAAAAATCTCGGTATTTCGACGTTTTAATGAGTAATTAAGTATAAATGAGGGTTTTTCGCAATAAAGATTACAAAGCGTTTGAATGTGCATTGTTAACAATATCTTTTGGTAAAATGTGAATAAATTATTGATTTGGGAGACCAATTTAATGTCTGAGAACTAGTTGATGGCCGAAGATCGCTAAAGAAATCACAAAAATCGCGGGTATTTCCATTTTAATGATTAAATTAATTTAAAAATGAGGTTCTTTCATAATAAAAATTACAGAGCACTTGAAAATGTATTGTTTATGATAGCATTTGATAAAAAGTGAATAAATTATTCATTCAGGAGACCAATTGAATGTCTGGGAACTGCTTAAAGGCCGAAAATGGCTAAAAAATATATAATAATTTTAGCCGTTTTAATTAATAAATTAATAAAAAAAATGAGGTTTTATCGTCATAAAATTTTTTTTGTTTCAGAATGCATTATTTATGATATCTTTTTATAAAAAGTGAATAAATTGTCCATTTTGGAGACCAATCAAATGTCTGGGGACTGCTTGAAGGTCGAATATTGATAAAAAATCATAAAAAATACGGCTTTTCGCAATTTTGAGAGGATCCACCATTCGAAAAAATCTGAAACAAATGTAGAAATTATAAAATATTAAAATACATTATATCTAGAAAAAATTAGCCTTTCAGATTTCGATGGCTCGGAATTATACATATTTTAAATATTTAACGATTTTCTTTAGATTAGAATTCGGACCTCCTGAGTGGTGAAAAAATGTGTGTAGTTGTATAACTACATACGGTATGTGCCTGATTTTTTGTAAAAAGTTTCACTATGAACGTTTTAAGAATAGAAACAATGTGATAATAGTAGTTCTTCGCAATTTAAGGAGCGGGAAGGGGGTTGGAAAAATCACTAAAAAATATTTTTTTTATATAAACATTTGTGCATACCTGGTTTTCCGATTCAGGAGGAGGGTCATTCTGTCTTAACGGGCGGTACCCTTTCAATTTAAAAGCATAAGCGGCTCAAAGAGTACATATTTTGTACATAAAGCGAGTGATCATAATAAATCTATTTTCATACTAATATATCCTCTATTATTTGTATAGCATATATAAAAAATTGCATAGTTTGGTGCACAATCACTTTGAAATTACTTTAAGAAATAAAATTAAAGTATAGGAAGCAATATTCAGTGTGTCTTGTTAAACAAAAAAATATTACTTTGCCGCTGAGTTATGATATTTTGAAAATTGATATACCAAATGTCTACAACTGCATAGAAATTACAGTATAAATTTTTTAATATGACTTTAGATAGAGTGTTAATTTAATGTTTAGATTTTTATAATATTTAGTAAACTAGTTTCTATTTTTTTATAATCAATTTTCTTTTTATATAGTGGCGCCAACTGGAGATCATGTAATTTCACTTGTTGATGAAATTTCTTTTACATTTCCACCATCGCCACCGTTATCACAAATTGACGATATTCCTCCTGAACAATTTTGTAATGGTGATAATAGACCTGCAGATTGTGGTGCAAACTGTATGTGCACACATAAAGTTGATATTCCTCACAATGCAATTGTCGAGGTTGTTCTGGTTGACGAAGGTAAGAAATCTTTTTACATTTTTATATTCAGATTATTTATATTATTTATTTGTTTAATTTTTAGGGACAAAAAGCTTTAATTTTGCTCAAGCGTTGTTTTTCTATGGTGTTAAAAAACTAAAATCTCAATTTCATTTGATTTAATATTCTTATAGCAATTTGCATGTATAGGGATGGCGCAGGCGACTTTCTCCCATTTTCTTTTCCTTGCAAGAGCATGACCTACGCAACAGAACCGCTTATGCAGCGCAAACTTACTCTCTTCCGACTTGATCGCTCGCTCTACCAGGTCGGTACGCGTGTCAGGACCTCTTCCTCGACCACTTGTCCCTTACTTTACATTCAGTCTAATTCTAACACACACCACGTAATAAAATTCAATTCAGTTAATTTATTCTAAATATTGAGAAGGAGCTTTAATAAAGAGCTTTTTATTGTTACAATGAATAAACAAAAGCGTGTCAGTTACTCTCCACTCACTTCTTCTCGACATCTTTACGTGCACGAATTCGATAAAATTAAAGTGCCTCGTAGCACGCTCGTTGTCCTAGCGCCTAAATTATTGTTAATAATTGTATGTATTGCTAGGCCAGCTAGCGCGCAAACAATCGTATTTATGTGTATGTCAAATCTACGTATTAATATCTTCAAATTTGTTAAATTACAGAAGGTGGAATGCACGGTATTTATAATTTTCTGTATATTATAAAAATAATGATAATTAATATATTTATCATAAAAAATACTTAACAATCCTCAATGGATTTCAATATTTCCCTTAATTTAATTTAAGGATTATTTTAAAATATATTATGTGGTGACACTTTCATGGACCAGATAAGAAGTACAAAATATGTATTACAGCCAAAACTCAGACAGTAATAATTCGGGCAATAACAACACAGCCCCACAAAAAAAAAATTGTAAGTCCCAAAAACTTGACCACGGTACTTATATGTTTTTGGGATCGCTGAATCCGAATCCAGGGTTAGTTTAACCCCATCAGATCTTTCTCAAGGTCAATTGAAGGTCAAATTATCGAAATACATGAAAAATACACTAAAACCATGGTATCTTGGGGTTTTTGGGGTCGCTGAATCCGAATAAGTGGACCTTTCTCCTTCTTAGTATTATAGGGAATCTATTCTTCGTCACTTGTATCACTTGTACTAGCAACGTCATTGTCTTCATCAGGCGCTATTTCTTCTTCCGCAATAATATCTCCTTCCTCCATTTCTTCTTCTAAGATTTCATCTTCATCATATCTTTCTAAATTTTCCTCAAGATCCATACTTCCACTTGCGTACATACCCAGTGGATCTTCTCTTTTATCAATTGACGATTCATATATAGGTTTCGTGACACTTTCAACGTTAGCGTAATTAATTTGCGACTTGTTTTTACTATTAACTCCATGCAAATTCGTATTACAAAAATAACAGTCTTCTTTTCTTAAAGGTTCCCTCCATATCGTAGGCACTTTCATTTTTACTTCAGTTTTACCATTTTTGTCTTTTTGTAGCATTTTCCTACATATTGCGCATATGATTTTAGGAACCCAATCAAATTCATCAATTTTCATGTCTAAATCAAACATGTTCTTGTACTGCTCTTTAATATTTTTATTGATTGAACAATCTCCACTCGTTAGGGTTGTAACATCCATGTTTAAAACCACAGCTCAAAAGAACCGTGAGCAGAGCTGTCTTCATTATCGGGTTTCTCTCTCGGTGTAAGTCCCAAGACGATTAATGTTGACTATCTTGGGTTTGCGTTAAGGTCTTCTTTCCCAAAAGGTTTCCAAAGTCATGTTACAGTAATCTTCATCTCCCTTGTATCACTCGTATTTCCTACTTGATACGAACGGATATGAATATGCTGTTTGTTTGCCCCAGGGTACCTCCACGTGGTGACGGTGGGCAACGACCGATTCTTTTTTTTCGGTCGGCTAAACCCCTGGGTGAAGGCTTTAGAGCCGTCATGGCAGACAAACAACAAAAAATTACGATGCAGGGATTCGGAACCCCAGTATCGGCGGCTGGTCAGGGTGAGCAAGCGGGCCCGCAGTCGTCGTCATCAAGCGACCGCAGCTCTTTGTTAGTGGGAAACTTGGCTTTCGAAGAGTATAATACTACAAGAATTTATCACTTGAGGTCTGGTGACCAAGAATGCCTTATAGCAAAACGGGATAGTTTTTGTTACATTTGTAGCAAGTATGAGACCCCAAAAAATAGAAGAAAAATCAATCAAAATATTAAAGAGCAGTACAAGAACATGTTTGATTTAGACATGAAAATTGATGAATTTGATTGGGTTCCTAAAATCATATGCGCAATATGTAGGAAAATGCTACAGAAAGACAAAAATGGTAAAACTGAAGTAAAAATGAAAGTGCCTACGATATGGAAGGAACCTTTAAGAAAAGAAGACTGTTATTTTTGTAATACGAATTTGCATGGAGTTAATAGTAAAAACAAGTCGAAAATTAATTACGCTAACGTTGAAAGTGTCACGAAACCTATATATGAATCGTCAAGTGATAAAAGAGAAGATCCACTGGGTATGTACGCAAGTGGAAGTATGGATCTTGAGGAAAATTTAGAAAAACATGATGAAGATGAAATCTTAGAAGAAGAAATGGAGGAAGGAGATATTATTGCGGAAGAAGAAATAGCGCCTGATGAAGACAATGACGTTGCTAGTACAAGTGATACAAGTGACGAAGAATACATCCCCTACAATACTAAGAAGGAGAAAGGTCTACTTACACAGGAAAAAGTGAATGATCTCATACGCGATTTGGGCCTACCAAAGGATGGGGCGGAGTACTTGGCTTCATGGCTAAAAGAAAATAATAATGAAGCTGGAAAAATTAAAGTTTCTTACTACCGAGACAGAGATAAGAAATATCGTGATTATTTCGCTAAAGATGAAGAATTTTCCTTAGTTTACTGCAAAGATATAGTTGGGTTGATGAATTGCTTTAAACATGGATGTTACAACCCTAACGAGTGGAGATTGTTCATCTATTCGTCAACGAGAAGTTTAAAAGCCGTTCTGTTACACAATACAAATGTTTATGCAGCCATTCCCATAGGATATTCAGTAATACTGAATGAAGAGTACTGTAACATGAAAGTAATATTAGACCGAATAAAATACAATGATCATAAATGGCAAATATGTGGGGATCTTAAAATCATAATAATACTTCTGGGGCAATAATCGGGATTCACAAAATATCCTTGCTATTTATGTGAATGGGATAGTAGGGATAGAAAGAATCATTACATAAAGAGTGTCTGGCCCCTTAGACAAAAGTTCAAACCGGGTTCTAAGAATATAAAAGATAAGCCACTTGTTGATCCATCAAAAATTCTTATACCACCTCTGCACATTAAATTGGGACTTATGAAACAATGGGTAAAATCTTTAGACAAAGATGGTAGCTGCTTTAAGTATCTGCGAAATCAGTTTCCCAAATTAAGTGATGCTAAAGTAAATGAAGGAATTTTCGATGGCCCTCAGATTCGTAAGATGATAAATGATGAAATTTTTGTTACGAAAATGAATCATACAGAGAGAGAAGCATGGTTATGTTTCAAGGACGTAATTAAAAACTTTCTTGGAAATCATAAGAGCCCAAATTACCAACAAATAGTTTTAAATTTAGTAAATAGTTACAAAAATCAAGGCTGCCTAATGAATCTAAAATTACACTTTTTATATTCGCATGTTGATGAATTTCCAGAAAACCTAGGTGATTACAGCGAAGAGCAGGGAGAGAGATTTCACCAAGATATCAAGGAAATGGAGCGCAGGTACCAAGGAAGATGGGACGTAAATATGTTAGCAGATTACTGTTGGTCGTTAAAAAGAGATCTACCATCAACATCGGAGAAGCGGAAGCGTAATCCACTTCGTAGATCATTTGACAATAAAATAGTTCGTTACCATAAAAAAGAGTAATGGGCTTAATATTTTTACGGGTATTTTATTGAATGGCATATACTTCTAACAAATTTAAAGTAAATGAAGGAGCAGCAAACTATGATATAGTTTGAAAGGATACGATTGTACTTGCATATACATTGTTCTTTGCTTTATGGTTTACATTACCTTTTGCATTGTTTCAGTTTATAACTAATTTTTTCACTCTCTTTACATCCATGACCTTGAACTAATATTGAACTGACCATAAATATACCCTTATGGGACTATACTGACCCTGGATTCGGATTCAGCGACCCCAAAAACCCCTAAATGTCATGGTTTGACTCTACTTTTTATGAATCTTTATGATTTGACCTTCAACTGACCTTGACCATGACCTGATAGGGTTGTAATAAGCCCGGATTCAGATACAGCGCCCCAAAAAAACCCAAGATACCATGGTTTTAGTGTATTTTTCATGTATTTCGATAATTTGACCTTCAACTGACCTTGAGAAAGATCTGATTGTTTAATTTGACCCCGGATTCGGATTCAGCGACCCCAAAAACCCCAAAATACCATGGTTTTAGTGTATTTTTCATGTATTTCGATAATTTGACCTTCAACTGACCTTGAGAAAGTTCTGATGGGGTTAAACTGACCCCGGATTCGGATTCAGCGACCCCAAAAACCCCAAGATACCATGGTTTTAGTGTATTTTTCATGTATTTCGATAATTTGACCTTCAACTGACCTTGAGAAAGATCTGATGGGGTTAAACTAACCCTAGATTCGGATTCAGCGATCCCAAAAACATATAAGTACCGTGGTCAAGTTTTTGGGACTTACAATTTTTTTTTTGTGGGGCTGTGTAATCATAGGGCAGTAATAGTCTTTCAGATTCGAACGGTGATCAAGTAAGTTTTGTCATATTAGGTCATCGAGGATGGCGTTTATAAACTTATATATCTATGTGTTAATGTATATAAAACTTTGTATCATTCCCACAAACTTTTGGGTCCAAGTCGTTTCAGTGCCCGAGGTTCTACTGTATATTCAGTTTTAAAAAAGAAATATATTACAAAACTAGCTCGCCAAGCGGTCTGTGTCCTGCGACATGCAGGCCGCGGGGTTCGCTGTTTCAATGATTCGGAGTGAGCAAGTTCACTCTTAAACTGATCCGCGCCTTGCATCGCAGAGTGACTGAGTTTCTGGAAGGATCGCAGGCACCCACTTCCTCTTGGGCTGTCCCCACCTCCTCTCATTTAGACGTAAATGCTGGTGCAACCACATCTCATCTTGGGGGGGGGGGGGAGGGGGAGAGTAGAGTACTAGGGACGCCAGAGGACGATCAAATGGAGGTTTCCCGAACCTGTTGAAGATACAGTTGCAGGGATGAGCGCAGAAAATCGCATTTTTACGAAGGTCATACTAAGTGGCAAACCATACAGGGCTCCGATTGACGAAGGAGCCATGGTGTCACTAGTACGACCAGCAATTCCAGCTGAGTTTAGCAACCGATTACGATCAGCGAATTCTGTCATTAGGAGTGTGTTAGGTGGAACGAAGAAAGTGCTAGGATACCTAGATATTAACATTGAAATGGATGGCAAGTCAAGAAAACTGATGGCAAGAGCCGTAGACTCTTGCGATCACGACATATTACTGGGGCAAGACTAGACCACGGGACGTCGATGTTAGATATGGTAGGCGTATGTGGAGGACTAATGAGGTAACATGGAAGCAATCTTGGGACGACAAAGAAGCCGAAGCGACTGCAGTAAATGCCGAATGTGCTGGCATTATTGAGGTAGACGACGAGCAGAGGATAACAATAGAAGACCTAGTGACCAAGGTATTGCCTCCACCGTCGGACAGCATAGGAACGACTACGGTGACCGAACATTGATGTACTCTCTGCAGCTGCCATCAAACACCGTCCGAGAAGAATGTTACCAAAACTCCTTCAAGTGGTACACGAAGAAATAGAGAAAATGTTTAGGAGTGGCATAATAGAGCGGTCGGAAAGTGAATGGAGTAGAGCCCCAGTAATCCTCAAGAATCCAGATGGGAGTTACAGATTCTGCATAGATTATCGTGACCTAAGTAAAGTGACCCGGAAAGATGTCTATCCTATCAGGAGTATGAATTCAATATGGGACAAACTGCGGAAAGCCAAATACTTGACCAAAATTGACCTTAAGCAGGGTTATTTTCAAGTGCCAATGCAGCCGAACAGCAAGAAATACACTCCCTTTGCAGTACCGGGATCCGGATTGTGGAAATTCGTAAATAGCCTTTCGAATTGACTAATGCGGCCATGGCGTTTTAACGACTAATCCATGCTCTGTTTGCCGTCAAGTATAAACAACATGTATTTGGATACCTGGACGACATCATCATAGCGACCGAGACCTTTGAGGAACATCTCTACTGGTTGAAGTTGGTTCTAAAGAAGCTGGTGGAAGCCGGATTAGTAGTCAATCGGAAGAAGTGCGAGTTCTGCTGCTCAAAAGTGACTTACATAGGTTTTTTGTTGGACAAAAGCAGACTGCGACCAGACACCGAAAAAGTAGCTCCAGTGAACGACTATCCAGCACCAAAGAATGTCAAGCAGTACTAGTTTTTGTTTTTGTTTTCAGCCATTATTTATAGTTTCTTTAAGATGATTAATTTGCGACAGCTCTGGTGCCCAAGGTTGTTCGGGAATCGCATTTGATGGGATGCAATGTCCCAATTGGCGTTCGTTTCGTTATTTTGAATAAGCAGTCCACTCCTGGTGGTGTATCCCACTTAGGGCGCAGGGGGGGGGGGAGGAATTCGTGACGCGTAATTCGCGTCAAAATATTATTTAATTAATCGGGGCAGTTAATCACGACCGAACCACCGCCATCACCAGAGCTGAGCAATTGAAGCTTTATATTAATTGTTATTAACGGAGGGGGTTATTATATTTGTTTGAGGAATCGTTGGCAGTAGTCCAGTTGGCAATCGCATCACAGACGGAAGAGATTTTGGATATACTGTCAATAAGTTCGCGTCGTTTGCAACTCCTAGAAATCTGCGTGTCATCGGCGTAAATCATATGTCTGGTGAACTTCAGAACATGGGGAAGGTCATTAATAAAGATGGCAAGCAAGAGTGGGCCCAGGACCGAACCCTGGGGAACTCCTGCACAGGTGGAGATCCAATCTGAGATTTTGCTGCCTTCATCTACGACTGCCTGGCATCTGTCAGATAGATATGAAATGAACCAATGCAATGTATGGTCGTCAATCCTAAATGAGCACAGTTTATAAATCAGAATATGCTGAGGTATTCTATCGAATGCCTTAGAGAAATCAAAGAGAATGAGGATGGTGAATTTGGTGTCATCCATACCCAGTCTTACATCGTCCAGAACCCGGAGCAAAGGCTGTCTGTGTGCTATGTCCATGCTTGAAGACAGCTTGACGTAAATCAAGAAGTTCATTTCTCTGATTGTAGTCCATTAACCGTTTTGATATAATCCTGTGTAAGACTTTAGAGCACTCAGAAAGCCTTGCTATGTGTCGAAGGTCAGAAATATCAGACAAGGATGAGACTTTAGGAATAGGAGTGATCAGGGTTTGTTTCCAATGCGCGGAGAAGAATGCGTGGGTGATTGATTTATTGAAAATGGTGGTGAGGGATGAAAGGATAGCTGGGCAAGAGACTGAAAGTTGTTTCATGCTTATGCCATCGAGTCCAAAGGTTTTAGATTTACCTTCAGCTAATGCTTCTCTAACTTCATTTAACTGAAAGGCCGAGAGAGAGAATGGCATAATATGAGAGGGAGTAGAAGGAAGATTAGGTAAAGGTAGTATGAGAGATGTTCGAGACGCGTTAGAGATAGATGCAGAGTAATAGAGTTTATGCTGTTGAGAGTAAATAGTGTGAAAGGTGAAGTAGTGCGGGTGGAGACTAAACCTAGCCTGTCGAGAGAGTTCCAAAGGCGGTTAGAGCGCTGAGCTTTCTGTATTTCGCTAGCAAAGTACGCATTTTTTGAGCTTCGTAATAGTCGAAGTACCTTTGCTCGCAGAGCTCGATATTTTGCCAACCAATAGGAGGAATCACGATCATGAGATCTGTTATACGCTTGGTCTCTTTCTCTCATAACAGATCGAATTTGGGTTGTAACCCACGATTTTCTACGGTTTTTAATGACAATAGTACGAAGCGGTGCAAGTTGGTCAAGAGAGCTGGTGATTGTAGTATTGAGAAAAGTGATCATTCCATCTAGATTATTGGCTATATGTGAGCTGCGTAATTTTGCGTTAATATAGGAAAGGTACCAACCTCTGTTAAAACATCGAAAATCTCTACTTATAATATGTCGTGTAGTATTCTATGCGCGACTAAAAGGAACCATGATGTTAATGATTTATTACACTGAATCACCGTAGAAAGAGAACCAAGCTGATAATGATGCGGGCGAGTCAAATGACAATAAGTCTTGCCCAGTATTTCAGATACGTTGTTAGTACTAGATGCAAGTCCCGCAGTATTTATTTGCAGATTTGAATGCTTGTTTAGGCGAAAATTTAATTCTTTATTATTCTCACTATTCCAGCTGCTTGCTGGGCTCCTGGGAGAAGGGAGGAATCAGCGCCGCGTTTTCTGTTATCTTGAGGTGTGTTATTTCTGCAGCACACGAGGTTACCATATTCTCTAAACCATGCATCACATGTACAATTACGATGATATGGAGCTTCGCATTTAACACATTGCAGCGCCTCTGAGTAATCTCTGCGGACGTAATTTGAACCATGGTTGCATTTGTTAAGCCTGAGCGTTGACATAGCAGCTGGTGTCGTGCCGATATTGTATACAGTCAACAGATGATTGATTTGTCGACCGAGGAAAAGGGATAGCAAACGTGAGTTGACAATATAGACGTAGAAAATCAACCAACTTCAAATGGATCACACATGCGCAGCTAGAAAATGACCAAAGCAGTGCTGAGGCGAGAGGAAAAAGCGATTGTAATGCACTCGAAAATGGTTCATAATGAATGTTTTCTAAAGCCACTCTATGTAACGTACTCGTTACACGTATAGTACTGCACAGTCACAGCACAAAAATACTTGGAATGACAAAGGCGAGTAGGCACAATTGCTTAAATCAGTTTTCAGGGGGAACTTGGTAACCGTCAAAGGCTTTGTCATAGCAGTTGCGAAACGTTCCGAGGCGAGGTGATATTACGGCGAGCAGCAACGATTTCAGCTTTGTGATTCACTACAAGAAATTCTAGTGCCTCTGATTAATAGGTCGAGCTTGGTCGCTCATACTCGAAAACGCAGTTAGCCAGCACGATTCCGATTCGCAAGAAAAAAGTCCGAAGTCTCAGGACCGCGTAAATAATGAACCACACAAATATATAAACGGAGCGGCAATTCACACGTCTAACTCCGAAGAAGAGCAGAGAGAGAGAGAGAGAGAGAGCGAGACAGAGAAATGAGCGAATGAAAAGGGAGGGGCCAAACCGACAACAAGAGTGATGGAGTATGTATGAGTGAACGTGCGTGTGTGTAATTACTTTGAGTATGTACAGGGCTCGAGAAGAAATTGTGAAAATTAGATTTAAATATTGAATCCTTTAAGGTTGTTCCTTGTTGAAATTTCTAAAATCTCTGTATTAAATTTAAAATATCTGGGCCTTTTATGTAGTTATACAGCAATTTTCAGATTCTTTTTGCCTATATATAAAAAATTATTCGGCATAATGTGTTATTTTTTAGTGAAAATGGGCTAAATGTAAAATCGCCGCTACAAAAAGTAACACCTGTCCGACGAAATTTTTTTACGAAAAATAGCACAACTTGGATTTTTCTAACGAAAAGTAACATTAATTACATTTTTCCTAGGAAAAATAGCACGACTTAACTTTTTCTATAAATTGCAAAGAAAATAGTAATTCTGATTGTTATAGGACATAGAAGGTGTTACTTTATTCTTGCAAAATCATTCTACGTATTTATTTTTGTCGCAAAAGCAATATGAGTGCCAGTCTTCGATGTAAAAGAATAAAAGTTGTTACTTTTCGCCGCAAAATCATTCCACATACGTCTTCGTCAAAATACGAGATTCGAGGTTCGAGGGTGTTGTGGGTTATTGAGTTGGGCGCCATTTTATAACGGCTAGCTCGTGTCGTACGAGCTTTTTCAAAACCGAAAAATAAAGCGAACGCAGGGATTCGAACCTCGACCCTAGGATCCCGAGGCACGCGCTCTACCACTGAGCAAACGCCGCACTATCTGCGACGAGGGTTGGTAATGATGGCATTCATGTTATCATTCAATGACATATTTGAATGGCACGCCTGTGATTTAAATAAGAATGTCTTGAAACATTGCGTGATTGGTAGAATTTAATGTGCAAAACATGTCTGAAAAGCGCTAAACTTATATTTTAATTTGTTAAGATGAAAAATAGATTTTTTTAAAATCAATATGGACATTGTTACTCTACACTGAGAACACACGATTTATGCCATGACTTTTTTAGCGTTTCAAATTTTGAATCACAACTTTGGAACATAGTTATATTTAGTAACCCAAACATATTATTTATCGATGAAGAACTGTGCTACTTATAAATTACACATTGACCGGTGCTCGAATTTGTGTTCTGAAATGGGAAAAAACTTATTTGGATTCTAATATTCTGTGTACAATCAAAAATAAATCCATTAATATACTTTTAACAACAATTTTATACTTAATGATAGTTATTTATGCTTAAAATAATACGTTAAGAAAGTAAAATAACTTTTTACAAAAATATCTTTTTTAATTTTTTTACGTCTAAATTTTTTGCGTTCTATAAAATGAATTACGCTGAGAGCTTATCACCCATAATGTATATACAAGTGTAATTCGACGGTCCTTACGAAGCTAGCATATTTGCATAGTTCGTGACAAATAGTAGCATAATTGGAAATTTCCCACGAAGACTAGCACATTTCGCCATTCCCCCATGAAGACTAACACTTTTCAGGATTTTGCCATGAAGGCTAACATGTTTGAAAATTTGCCATGAAGAATACCTACCCTCTCTCTTTCTCTCTCTCTCTCTCTCTCAATCTCCCTCTCCAGCAGCCGATATATATATATATATATATATATATATATATATATATATATATATATATATATATATATATATATATATATATATATCTAACGTCATGAGCAACTGCTGGGGAGAGAGAGAGGAGGATCCATACGGAAGCCAAATAATAATTATACATGGATACGTACATATATATACTATTGCAATAAAGGTGAGAGTGACCATACAAAATGAGGGAATAAAAGCGGAGATCGGGAATTGAACTCGGTACGCCTGGGTGACAGTCCACCACCCAAAACATGAGGCTACCGACGAACTGCACGCTCCTACTCATTCTAGTTATAATTTACAGCGATAATGTCTATAAGAGAGGAACCTGACGTACACCGGCTCCTGTCAGTATCACACACCATTATAATATATGTAGCCAAGAGAGTGAAACCACGACGACTGTCATTTCTTACACCATGGCACTGCTCCACTGTACCCCGCGTGAATTAAATTACCCCAGAGACACCGGATACCTGTAGCCGACGAATAAGACCGATAGTTTGGTGATGTACCATGGTGCTGCATTTTACCCTATAGTGTCCAATATCATTACAATTATTGTAAAATAACATTATATATTCAAAATAATCGATTTCAACGATGATACATTTTACCCAGTATGTACTGTATTATATATAGTGCCTAATATTATCCTAATCAGTATAAGAAAAAGTTTTGTACAGAAATTTATTAATTTCAGCCACGGTCCATTTTTCCCTACAATGTCCCATATTACATATAGTGACCCTTATTATCCCAATTATTATAATATAATTTCATGTACACAAACTTATCGATTTTAACTATGGTCCATTTTGCCCCGGATTATACCGCTTGTTACCCAGTCACTGTATAAAAGCGTTATGTGAACGAATTTGTCAATTTCAGTCATGATCCGTATTGCCTCAACGTGTCTTATATCACCAAGAGTATCCCACATTATACCAATCATTATAAAATAACGTCATATTCAAAAATTTATTGATTTCAGCCATGGTCCATTTTGCTCCACCGTGTACCTATATTACCTTAAAGTGACTCATATTATCCCAATCTACATAAATAACGTTAAGTACACAAATCTATCGATTTTAACCATGATCCGTTTTGCCCCATAAAATTCCTTACTACCCGAATCACGGTTAAATTACATTATTTGATCAAATTTATCCATTTTTAACATGGTCCATTTTGCCCCGATGTTTCTTTTATTCGCCCCACTATGTAACACTGTAATATCACACATAGCAATCTTAATCACCTGAGAGACAGTTTCCATGTGACATGTGCAATCGGGCACGGTCGGTACATAGTGTCACACAGATACACGAGCGCGTATAATACTCATCGATCACGACAAAAATTGTGCTCGCGACCAGTTTGTATTGACGATATACTCGCACTAAACTTTTTAATCTACACAGCACACACATAACACTCCTAAATAGCGACGTAGATGTGCTCGCGGCGAAAGCATATTCACGACTATCAGTTAATACAACATTGTCTTGAGCAAAGGCCGAACTCATCGGCAAGAGTACACGTGCAGTCTTTACTGCAGCTGCATAGGATATCGGCTTACCTCAGATTAGTCATCACTTACAGCCAGCTAAATCTTTCCAACTAAATAGACTTTGCAAAAATAGAACGTGGCATTCGTTCTTTACCGCTTAATATTTGTACAGCTGCATTTTCTACTCTTGTATCGGCGTGAAAAACTCGACGATAATCACCTCTTACTAAAATATACGTATATTAATAAGACCGTTCTTCTTAAGTTCGAGTAGTGCAATTGACTCGCGCCGACTTTCACTATCTACTTTTTTACATTCGATATTCATTATCTCAAAAATTTACTGTTTGACTACATAGCGGGATTACAATTTCTTATGGTTACAGATAAACCATTGAAAATCATAAATTTAGATATTTATCATTACTAGGATTACGCTTTTTTGTAGCTAGCTATAAACCTTTGCAAACCATGTATTCAAATATTGTCCATCTTCTAGTTTTTGACAATCGATAACCGATATTTTAAAAATTTATAGATCCATCAATTCGCGGGATTACACTTACGTGTAGCTTCATAAAAGCCTTTGTCAAGCATGTATTAAGATGTGATCCATCATCAATTTTTAACAATCGATTACCGATATCTCGATAATTTATATACCCATCAATTCGCAGGATTACATTTTTTTATAGCTTGATAAAAGTTACTGTCAATCATGTATTAGAATTTTGTCCATCATTTATTTTTTGACAATCGATAAACGATATCTCGAAAATTTATAGTTTAATAAGCTCGCGGGATTTAATTCTTTTGTAGTTACAACTAAACCATAACAAATTATAAATTTTGATTTTTACCATAATTTATTTTTTGACAATCGATAAACATTCTCTCGAAAATGTATAGTTTGATTAGTTCGCGGGATTACACTTGTTGTGGTTACAACTAAAACATTACAGATTGTAAATTTAGATTTTGCTATCATTTATTTCTAGAAAATCGATAACTAATATCTCGAAAATTTATTGACGATGAACCATGCAAATTTTAGTAAGAGAAGAACATAACTGTACATACCCCCCGTGTAACGGAACAGGAGAGTCGGGTCGCTGTTAAGAAGAGATCCGACGACGACTGACGTAACCCGATAGAATATTTTAGAAAGCCGAGTTCAGAATGGCACCAGTATCGTCTTCATTGCTATTCTGCGCATGCGCGAATTTAGTACGACAAAATACCGATGACTGGCGCAGTGATACTCAGCAGAATACTGATTGGTTGTTTATTTAGAGGAGATACGCAGTACTTGCTAGGTAGCAGCACCGACGAACTCACAGTGCGTGAATGCACCCTGGTCTGGCCGAGACACAAAGTGATTCCATTAAAAGAATGTTCAATTAGAACACAAATGTCTGCTGAGGTTAGACAAACAATTAACTTACCCTTTCACAGTCAGCATCTTGTCAACTTTATGGAATCCGATGAACTAAGAAATAGCGTGAATGCTGTTATGTGAGTACAGGCCCGCAGGCATACTCACGTAAACTCACAAATAAATAGAGCAACATTAGTGAAAGAAGTTTGACCTTGAGAAATTAAAGAGAAAAGTGTGGTGCACACCAGAATCCATTATAAAGTCGAAACCTGGGCGGTACTAGTATTATTTTCAAAAAATATAGCGCTATATCGCAACGCAACGCCCAGCGTTTCGCGTAGTGAACCTCGCATCTCGATAGTCGAGATGAAACTAAAGGATTTCACGGGGGTAGAAGGTCTTTGTTACCATGCAAAAAAGTGTTGACAGTGAAGGAATGATGGAAGGAGAAACCAGCTTCTACATCTCATGCATACTCACGAACAGTACATAGACACACATAATCACATGAAAACCTCAGTGGGAGAAACATAGCATTAATACAGACGATATGTATACAGAAACAAATGCAGCGAGAGATAGAGAGAGAGAGAGAGAGAGAGAGAGAGAGAGAGAGAGAGAGAGCGAGAAAGAGTTCTATGGCGAGTGTCACAGTATAATAGAATTTTCTGGATAAATGGTGACCTGGAGGGCGCTAGTATCAATATCGTATGCTGTAGTACCGCGTCGCGACACATAACGTTTTCGGGATAAATATGGCCTTGATACGGACGACGTGTATAGAGAAAGAAATGCAGCAAAAGAGAGAGAGAGAGAGAGATAGATAGATAAATAGATAGATAACATTTTAACCTTCTTTCATTCCTTCACTGTCAGCACTTATCATCATTCACCTTCAGTTCCATCTCGACTATCGAAATGCAAGGTTCACTACGCGAAACGCTGAGCGTTGCGTTTAGATATAGCGCTACAGTTTTTGATAATGATACTAGTACTTTTCAGGTGTCGACTTTACAATGCACTCTGGTGAGCACCACACTTTTCTCGTTAAACTTCTCAAGGTCAGAGTTCATCCACTGATGGTTTTCTATTTATTTGTGGGTTTTCGTGAGTATGTCTGTTTGCCTGTATTCACATGACAGCATTTACGCTATTTCTTTACTTCATAGAGTTCTATAAAGTCGACAAAATGCAGCCTGAGAAAGGACAAGTTAATTGTCTGTCTAACCTCTTACTGTTGTGTCTCGGCCAGATGAGGGCGCATTCGCGTACTGTGACTGTATCGGTGCTGCTACCTAGAACGTACCGCGTACCCCCTCTAAAAGAACAAACAATCAGTATTATGCTGAATTTCGCTGCGTCAATCGTCCGTATTTCGCCGTATTAAATTCACGTATGCGCAGACGAGCAATGAAGACTATACCAGCGTCATCCCAAACTCGGCCTTCTAGAATATTCTGTTTGGTTACGTTAATCGTCAACAGATCTCTTCTCCACAACGACCCGACTCTCCTGTTCTTTTACACGAGGGGTTTGTAAAGTTATGTTCTTCTCTTACTACAATCTGCATTGTTTATCGTCAATAAATTTGCAAGATATTAGTTATCTATTGTCGAGAAATAAATGATAACAGAATCTAAATTTACAATTTATAATGTTTTAGTTGGAACTACAGAAAGTGTAATCGCGCAAATTGATTGGTCAATATATTTTTGAGATAATGGTTATCAATTGTCAAAAAATAAATGATGGTAAAATCAAAATTCATAATTTGTAATGGCTTAGTTGTAACTACAAAAAAAGTTTAATCCCGCGAACTTATCAAACTATAAATTTTCGGGATATCGGTTATCGATTTTCAAAAAATAAATGATGGACCAAATCCTAATACATGGTTGTCAAAGGTGTATATCGACCTACGAAATATTGTAATACCGTGAATTGATGGGTCTATAAATTTTTGAGAAATTGGTTACGGATTATCAAAGAATAGATGATCGACAAAATCTTAATACATGATTGATATAAGCTTTTATCAAGCTACAAAAAAATGTAATCCTGTGAATTGATGGGTGTATATATATATATATATATATATATATATATATATATATATATATATATATATTTAACACATCGGTTATCGATTGTCAAAAAATAGATGATGGACAAAATCTTAATACATGGTTTGCAAAGGTTTATACCTAGCTACAAAAGAGAGTAATCCTACGAAGTCATAATTTTCTTACATTTTTTAGATGTCCCTTATCAGTAGTCGAAGAACAAATGATGATAGATATCTAAATTTGTGATTTTCAATGGTTTAACTGTAATCATAACATAGTGTAATCCCGCTATTTAATCAAACAGTAAATTTTTGAGATAATGAATTTCGATTGTAAAAAAGTAGATAGTAAAAGAAATCTTAATCCATTATTTGGAACGACTTTGATGGAGTCTCGCATGGCGAAATAAGAACGGAAGATACAATTTAGAATAAATTATAAAGTAATTATAAAAATTTTAAATGCTTGAATATAATATAAGAATAACGCAAGGATAATACTTGGCTGTATATTTCTTACGTGCTGCAGTTGGCGCGAGTCGGTTTCTCATGTGATTAAGATGGCTACGTGTGGTATTTCAGTGCTACTTAGTGGGGCGAATAAAAGACACATGGGGCTAGATGGACCATGTTAAAAAAGGATAAATTTGATCAAATAATGTAATTTAACCGTGATTCGGGTAGTAAGGAGTATGATGGGGTAAAACGTATTGGGATAATATGAGTCACTATAAGGTAATATGGGACATTGTGGGAGAAAATGGACCATGACTAAAATTAATAAATTTGTGTACATAACTTTTTCTTATACTTATTAGGATAATATTAGACACTATATATAATATGGTACATACTGGGGTAAAATGTATCATCGTTGACATCAATTAATTTGAAAATATAATGTTATTTTACAATAATTGTAATGATATTGGATACCATAATATCACCAAACTATCAGTCTCGTTCGTCGGCTACAGGTATCCGGTGTCTCTGGGATAATTTGATTCACGCGGGGTATAGTGGAGCAGTGCCATTGTGTAAGAAACGACAGTTGTCGTGCTTTCACTCCTCGGCTACATATATTATAATGGTGTGTGATACTGACCCGAGCCGGTGCACATCAGGTTCCTTTCTTGCCGACATTATCGCTGTAAATTATAACTATAATGAGTAGGATCGTGCAGTTCGCTGGTAGCCTCATGCTTTGGATGGTGGACTGTCATCCAGGCGTACCGAGTTTAATCCCGATCTCCACCTTTTCCTCTCATTTTTTACTGTAACTCTAACCTTTAGTATAATATAATATATTTGTACGTATCTATGTATGATTATTTTTTGGCTTCTGTAGGATTCTCTCTCTCTCTCTCTCTCTCTCTCTATTTCTCTCTCTCTCTCTCTCTCTCTCGACATGAATATGTTAAATACACATTATGCTTCGGTAGTAAACCGCTACTCGCCACTTTCGGAAACTGATTTTCTGGCCGTCCGTGCCCAGCAACTCCGTAAGTCTTCACAAAGATTTTTGGAATTTCGACCGGTATCCGAGGCTGACTACGAGATGCCATATCCGGTGCCCCTTAAAAATTTTCTGACGTTGATGGTATCTCCGCCCCGATACTGAAAGCGATACTTCCGGATGTTCTTGAACCCCTGGTTTTGTCGTGATTGTCTTTATGAATCCGCAGTATCTTGCTCGTAAATTTACTCGTTTTAACGTAGATATTGTTGCTCGGCGGTCTGAACGTAATCGTCCTCAAGTTCTTGTATATACTGCGTCGCGAACTGAAGCGTTTCAAAAATCTTTCGGGGTGCAAGCAGCTATAATCTTAAATTCACATAGCGTTACCGATTTTTCACCGCTTAAAATAGCTGCATTTAAAAACTTTCTACGTCAGTCATTGTTAGAGGGAGACCAGTCCGATTGTCGCGCTCGAGTCCAAAATGAAGGGCATATTATTTAATGTTCAATGTAGCAGCACGTATGACCTTTGATCCACCGACTCGGATATTTTTTTTTAAAAGCGTTACAAATGGCTTAAAACATATCTAGACCTCCTGATACATGGGGTATTATCCAGATGATACGTTCAAAAGGGACATTATTTATATGAATAACGAATATAAACAAAATTTTAATAATTCTGAGAAATTTACTCAATTTGTCTTACATAAGATCTTACTTAAGTCCTTATATACGATCAAATGTAAGACAAATTGAGTAAAACGGATAATTTTTTGAGTACCAAAATGGTCTAGTATACGACCTGAACCCGACAAAAAAGATCGATCCGATTCACTGAGAGATTATAAGTACAACTTAAATTTACATATTCTATGAGAAAAGTACTAGTCTTCGTGGCAGAATTGCGAAATGAGCTAGTCTTCGTGGGAGAACGGCGAATGGTGCTAGTCTTCGTGGCAAATGCTGAAATGTGCTACTCATCGTGGCAGTTTGAAATGTGATACTCTTCGTAAGAGCCGTCAAATAGTCATGTAAAGTAAGTGTGCACACATTTATAATATTAATATTTACTTTTTGCAAAAATAAAAGGTTCTCGAGAGTTGCCTATATGGGCAATTCTCAATTAGTTCGGAATTTTGTGTGACGCAACATTTTTTGTGCTAATACAATATTTTTTCTCGTTTATCAGACAAGCACTAGATTGTATACATTGTTTACAACATGTAAACACAAAAAAAAGTATTATAGTATACATTTTGAAGACAAAAATTCATACGATACATAAATAAAATAGGAAAATTTGCAGAAAACGACGCGTGACTTTCTTATTTTTTTTATTTTCTTTTCTGTAGAATTTGGTGCGTCTTTTGAAAATGTTTAAATGGGTGATGAGTTTCAAGCATTTGGTGAGCGCAATCGAATATGATATGTTAGAAATGTGTGCTCTTAAAAGGGAAAAAGTTACAAGGCACCAAAGTGGCGTGACTACTTTTTTTCATTTTTAATATTTATTACTATTATGCCAAACCGCTATTGGAGCGTAAACAAAATCATTATAAAACCACATGGATAGTGTTCTAGGGCACAAAAACAACATACCTATACATGGCGGAATTATTTGCTCCCAGAATAAGGGAGTAAACATGGAATGTATACTTAAGAAGGATAAACGTGCACGGAAGCAAAAACGCATATTTTTTATTAGCACATCATCTGTCTTTAAAAATGTTGACTAAATACATTTGTGCTCCATTATTTACAACACTATTAAACTAAAATTCACTCTCCCCATTTTTTACATCATTATTTAAAAAGGTACAGAGCGAAAAAAATATGAAAAATTCAAGGAAATATGTTTGTCAAGGGGCGCGGCAGCGCCCGCTGGCACGTATAAGTACCCTCGGTACGATACGAAGCCGAAGCGCGCACCGTCGCCTTTTATACGTCTAATTGTGCCTTTTTAACCTCTTCAAAATCTTTAAATATCAATATCTAAACACTGATTGACTTATGTGCAGTCTATTGACACTGTTTTAAGAGATAATAATTTAGTCTAACACGTAAAAAAAGTTTCTGTTAAAAAAGATTCATCTAATTAAAGATATAAAGCATAATATATTTGCTCAAATTTTTTCTTTTCATTTTGTTCTCCGCATTTCCGTTTTCTCTAATCATATATATGTGACTTCCGTTTTCTCTACTCATATTTATTACGCGTGCATTTCCTGTTTAAAAACATTGTCAACGAATGTATACATAAAAAATGTTTAAAATCTGTTGAACACTCAAAGTATATTATTCTAGACACTTGAATTTCCGCGAAATCGTTGGAAAAATCGATACCTTTACACGTTGACTCCTATAATATATATATATGGGTCAATCCATGCCAAAACGCACACGGCTCTGCCCAAAAATGCTAAAGACTTAGAAAAACTTGTATAGGGTCAAAATTTAGGGGTTTTTATGTAGAATCAATAGCTATGTGGCGCTTTTCAAAATTTTCAAAATGGCGATCCCAAAAATCCGATTTTCTTACCAGTTTTCCGAAAATTTTCCGATTAATCGTTCATAAAAATATAGATAAAAGACAAAAATTGTGAGTAAAGGTCATTTTATATGTTTTCGGGTACGCTGAATCCGAATCCTCTGACCGTTTAACCTTATCACTCCAGGAGTTGCTCTAACCTCAAAAAATACCTCAAAAACGCTCAAACAGGCATGATTATGGCTAGATAAAGGTTCGTGACGATGCATTTGTTCGTTTCAAGGGTCGCGTATTTCAAATCCAAGGTCCGTTCAGCTCGTTCAGTCCAAAATTTGCCCCTAGCCTCAAAATATTTTTCAAAACCGCTCAAATAGGCATGATTACGGCCAGATTAAGGATCGTGACCATAAATTTATACGTTTTCGAGATCGCTGATTTTAAGTCTAAGGTCCGTTTAGCCCGACAAGTCCAAAATTGGTCGCTAACCTCAAAAAGTACTTCAAAAATGCTCTGCGGGCATGATGTTGGCCAGATGAAGAATCGTGACCATATATTTATACGTTTTTGGGGTTACTGATTTCAAATCCGAAGTCCGTTTAGTTCCATCAGCTAAAAATTTGTTTTTAACCTCAAAAAATAGCTGACAAACGCTCAAATGGGCAGGTTCATGGCCAGAAATGGACGGTTATACTTTAAATCTCTACAACAACTTCCTTTTTATCACTTGAAAATTTTCTGATAATAATACTCTTGTTTCGTAGTGGAATAAAACAGTGATTGCTTGAAATTTGTGGGACAGAAAGAGCCTCGTCAAATCGTCTTTTTAATCTTCTTTGAGTGTTGCTATGTGTTACTTTTGAATAATAAAAGAACTTTATATTTTTTATTGAATGGCATGCCCACTCATAAAGCTGCTGAGCTGTTAAAATGCTGTTAATTGCTGATGCTTAGAGGCTTGCGTTTCTAGCTCCTATTTTAAGAATTGCACCAAGGCCATCATGTGGGCCTTTTTCGTGAGCCGTCGCGCAAAAATGCCACTCTGCTTTGATACCAAAATAATTTTCATGATTACATAAATTTTAGATATTAAATGATTTTTAAAATGTTGTTTTGCTCCATCAGAAAAGTAGATAATCTTTGTAACTTTGTGTTGTTTCTTTAGGTAATCAATTATCATCGAATTACACACATACACCGCTGCAGAGTCATGAGTATTTGATTCAGAAATCACGATTATATTTCCATGTTTTAATTCACCTTCATCTCGATAATAATAAACTACAGTATATACTGTGGCTTGATTATTATTATAGTGAAAATCTTGAGCTGCTTTTTGAACAACGAAAGCAAAATTCTCTGAATAATCTGGTAGAACAAGAATTTCTCCTGACTTTAAGCTTCCCTTCAATTGCTTAAAATATTCTGATTGTTGTTTCTTAATATAATCATGAGGTTTTAATAATTTTAACCGATGACCAAGAAGTTCGAGGAAATTTTCAGTAGCTGTGTTTGATGTAATCATAGTTGTTCTATCTGTCGAATGCCAAGAGCTAAAAGTTATATCCTTTACGTCTGCTTTTTCCAAACCTGATTCAAGCTGGGATCTGAGCTTATCGTAATTAGGGAAGTTTTTGCATTCGTTAAAAAAACATTCTCTATTTGAGTTACGACATACCATGAGATTAAGACAATCGGTATAGTTTTTTAATGGGAATTCCGATTTAGCCATCAGGTCAGATAAATTGATGGCATCGAGCAAAAGCTTGACATTCTCATGAATCACACATACGCAAACAATATGAGTACCATTACTTCCGGGTAAAAGACAATTTTGAGGTCGTAATTGGCAAAACTTTGAAAGACCTATAGTAGTATCCGGATGCTCTCCACAGAATTTGAAATATAATTCTTTTAAGCTAAACAATGTCAGTCTCTTCTGTTTGAGGACTTTTTATCCATCAATCTCAACAGATTTTTTATTTCTATATCCTGGGAGAATTCTGCTGTTAGAATCACATTTATAGAATTGTTTCACTCTATTAACCGTAGTTTGTGGCAGCGATTTACCTATTTTTGGGGGTGGTCTAGAAAAAGAGCCATTCGTGGCTTTTACTACTTTAGCTTTTCTAATGCAGTAAGTCGTAGTATTGAATAGAGAAGAAATCTTCTCTATTGACCATTTTGATGGCAGTATGGTTCGATTAGCTATCCTGTCGGGATCGTGCTCTGACAACGATGAAAATTTTTCTCTTAAACCTTCGATGATTTCATGGAGGTTTTCCTCAGCATTTGAAGAAGTAGAACTGTCAAGATCTAATTGCACATTCTTCTCTAGGCTATCTTCATTTGCACTGTTAGATACAGAAGTATTGTTCAAATTGCCATTCACGTTTTCACCAGGAGTATCATCATTGATGGAATTGTGGTTCACGTCTTCACTATGAGTATCATTACTAGTATATGATATTTTCCTACACCCACTGCAAATCATATTCTCTGCAGAAGCAAGCTCGAAATGTCTGCAAAGCCTAGCTGGTAGTGGTCGTAATGATTTGCCTATGTAAGCTACCAATTTGAACGGATTGCAACAGCGATCTGTTCGAAAAGAAACGGACCTTAGACTTAAAATCAGCGATCTCGAAAACGTATAAATTTAAGGTCACGATCCTTAATCTGGCCGTAATCATGCCTATTTGAGCGTTTTTGAAAAATATTTTGAGGCTAGGGGCAAATTTTGGACTGAACGAGCTGAACGGACCTTGGATTTGAAATACGCGACCCTTGAAACGAACAAATGCATCGTCATAATCATGCCTGTTTGAGCGTTTTTGAGGTATTTTTTGAGGTTAGAGCAAATCCTGGAGTAATAAGGTTAAACGGTCAGCGGATTCGGATTCAGAGTACCCGAAAACATATAAAATTACCTTTACTCACAGTTTTCGTCTTTTATCTATATTTTTATGAACGATTAATCGGAAAATTTTCGGAAAGCTGGTCAGAAAATCGAGTTTTTCGGACCGCCATTTTGAAAATTTTGAAAAGCGCCACATAGCTATTGATTTTACATAAAAAACTCTAAATTTTGACCCTATACAAGTTTTCCTAAGTCTTTACCATTTTTGGGCAGAGCCGTGTGCGTTTTGGCATGGATTGATCCATATATATTATGACATGTGAAAAATTGTTATATTTAAAAAATTATATTGTGTATCCGGAACCTGGTTCCGAAATGTAAAACGTATTATGATAAAAAAGATTATACAAGATAAATCTTATATGACGAAATCCACTAAAAAAATCAGTGCAAAGTTATAGGCAAATTTTTTATTTAAAAAATACTTAAATATTTATTTATTTTAAAAATTGATCATTTGCACTCAGTTGATTCGAATTATGGTTTTATTGTTTAATTATTGTTAAATGGAAAATAAAGTCTTAGCTAATTTTTCGAATTTTCCTCGACGTTTTTCATCGTTGTGTAACCTACAGAATAAGAAAAAGTTTGTTCAGAAGTGCTAAATTAAAAAATTTTTTTTCGATTTTCGGTGTCAGAAAGTGCACATTTTGGCGGATTTCGTCGCATAACATTCTACGTGAAATAAATATTTTTTTGTAATTTGACTTCACTGGTTTTTTTATTTATTATTACACATGATTTACTAACTTATTCTTCGAAAATAAGTTGAAAATCACGAAAAAAAGAAAAAACGTGTAAAAAACGTTAATAACTTTTGGTGCGTTGCTTTAAAACGTTGCACCACATTGGAGTTTGTATTCTAACAGCTGAAGGAACGTATACTAAAAATTTCAGACATGTGCTCAAAATATAAAAAAAAAAGATTTTTTTATAATAAAATCCGAAGTTTGTGAGAATAGCCTATATCTCAAGAACGGCGCCGTCATTTTTCACTAAATGGATGTCATTTTTTTGCATTTTTAAGGGAGAAGACAAGAAATACACAGTAGATAATGTGGCACTTGCAAATGCCGATTCTTCATCCACATCAATTGAAAGTTGGGCTGATTTAGTGGAAGAATAATTGGCAGCGAAGCTAGAATCTAAAAGGAAAAAGAGAGAAGAGAAAAAAAAACAAAAGGAGAATCAAGCAGATCTATTAAGAGGATTCCGACATCGTGGCTACCATGAAATCCAAAATGTTGAGAACCCTGTCAGCGAATAGTGAAAGACAGGCTTAGTTTTGATCCGGAAATTGCATAGATATGCAAGAAGAGATTGAAGCCGAAGAACAAGAAGAAATTCCGAGTAGATTCTTTCATCTTCATCATCCTTATGTCTATACGGAAAATGCAGAGAATCAGAAGAAAAAATAAGTACCAGAAGAAAAGCTAGTAGAGAATGATAAGGTTGAGAAAAGTAAGGAGAAAATGGTAGTGAAGGACACCCACTTACTTCCAGTTTGGTACCAAAAAGGCCTACAAGACCTCCGATGAACTTATGGAAGGATCTGATCAGAAGCTATTCAGACCGCGTTCTTCATTCTGCGTCAGTTCTCTGTGCTGAAATTACTTCTACACCTTGGTGTCTGAAGGCAAACCCGTGGAAAATGAGCTCACAGGATCTCTGGCCTGGGATGTGGATGCAGATGAAGAAATATGGATATTACCACCTTCCAGATATGCTTCCGCGGGTCTTTTCACCGAGGATACTCCACATGCTCAGAGCCCGTACAGCTCTAGGAAAAGGAAGAAGAGTTAAATCCTAGGAGACAACTGCAAATGGATAATTACTTTCCTCTGCATCTGCCGTCATCCCCTAGGACTCGAGTTCGCCTAGGAGGTAGTTTTAGTAGGATCAGTGATGAGAGGGATCGATCAAGGTTAGAACGGAAGATTTACCTGGTACGTTTGTCTGGAATTAAATTTGAAAGGCTGATTTATATTCCAACTTATCCAAAGATTGATCCCCCTCCTCGGAGCTGTTTTAATTGTTTGCAGAATAGACATGTGTCCAAGGAGTGTTGTCCGAGTTTTCTGGCTGTATGCCAATGTTGAAGTTAATCTCATAGAGAGTATGTTGAGAGGACTTTCGGGCAGGAGAATAGACAACTAGTATTAGATAGAGAAATGAGACGAAGCGTAGATGCTGGGGAAAAAACACCTTTAATTAAACATAGAGCCGCGCCGCGAGGTAGTCAATAGGACCAGAGAAGATGTTAGACGTAGAGAAGAGCGATGTACATATGAAGCCAGATAAAGAGAAGAGAGAAACACAGAAGAGTACCAGAAAGAAAGACAGAATATAGGAGAGAAGGACAGTTAGAGGTATAAATAATAGGGGACAGACAAGGGGAACGTTATAATTTAAGTGAAGTAACTCTACGATCACCTTTAATGGTACAAGAGCGAGTTTAGGAAACTTCGGATTAAATTCGGGTCCGCGGGGCTATCTAATTATTGGAGGAGCTCCGTGGATTACCGAATCAAACTCGTGATGCTGTACTCAGACAAATGTACCAGAAAAAGAGTCGCAGTAATAAGATAAAGTAGAAAATTAAAATATAAATAAAAGTTTGTGGAGATATAGAGATAAAATATAGGCAGAAGAGTAACAGACAGTTTTGAAAAGATAACTGAGTAAGAGTTGAAGTAAAAATAATATAGGAAGTATTTGTTAAGTAGAATCAAAAGAGAATAGAAAGAGAAAGAGTATAGTCATGTCAGGTAGGTTATAAATAACTAATCTAACTAATCTATCAATGTAAGTCAGAAAGTCATCTTAGAAAATTGGCTATTCAGATGAGTAACAGCTGGCAGCCGAAGAAAATGGTGAAAGAAATAAAAATACGTAGATGGATTATTTTCAGACGAGTTCGAGAGAATAAACTAATCTTTACTAAACCGAGGCCTATCCGGACCAATAAGTAGCGTTGAATCTTTAGGAGTGTGAAACGTGTGATATCGAGTTTAATGATAAATAGGAAGACTGTCGTATAATTCGGAGAATGCTGCGGTCTATGGAAGGGGAATTTGTAATGCGGTTTCCCGCGTACCTATATTAAATAAACAGATTATTTTATTTGATTGATTCACGTGGAAAATAACGTGACGGGAGTTGAACCAAGTCAGACAAAAAGTACGTCGAAGATAAGAGTGAATTAATCAAATGTACGAGGGGGAGCGAGAGAGAGGGATAGAGATTTGATTTGATTTATTTATTGGCCCGGAGACTGACTGTGTCCCATTGGACATCATGAACTATATAAACAAACTTATAACAACAATTGTTTTATATAGTACAGAAAATAAATATAAATATATTATAATGTGTATATATAGTAAACGATATACATGAACATAATTATAGTTTTACATTATAGATGGTAGAGTTTCTACGGACTAGATACATGAAGTTGACCAGAAACGACATAAATACGTACTTTAAATGTTGAAGGTAACGGTAAATACTAAAAACACTTAAAGGCAATAATAATACTTTGATTAGTTCATTTAATCCGTACATTAATATATTTATAAATATACTGTAGCCCTAGAGCTGATACTCGCACTTAAAACTAAGAACTTAAGACTAAAGACTTAAGATTCTAAAAATCACGAATATGAGAGAAAAACATGAGGAGAATGGAGAATGTCAGGGGTTGGAGTCATTGGAAATATGGTGTTCCAGGAGACGGGATTTAAATAATGGAATGGAAATTGTGCTGCAAGGGAGGGATGTGATCTTGTCGGGAAGACTGTTCCAGAAATACCATGCTGCTATGGAAAAGAAGTTGGCCATGAGGAAGGTTGAGTGTTGTCGTATCAGAAGTTTATCGAGGCAGCCAGCGCACATCTTAATTAGTGAGAATGTTACAGAACTTAAGAAATACTCTCCATGTGACTTTACCTTGAGCCATTCTAACCTCCTGCGGTAGGGAGTAACATGATCTCTCCAAGGAATATTTCGAAACACGAATATGACACATTCATTCTGGGCTCTCTGGAGCTTGCTATCGTATATCTCAGTAATAGCATGGTACATAAGGCAAGCGTAGTCAAAAGAGGAAAATAAGAGAGATTGAACAAGAGATTTGAGGACAGTAAAAGAGAGTGCATGCTTATGGGGACTAAGTTGATGTAATGTAGACAGATGTTAGAGACTTGTTTCTCCCAGCTAAGATCACGCATAAGCCAGACACCAAACTTCTTGGCTTCTGATACAAATGGGATAGGAAAGCCATTCACTATTATGCGAGGTAAATCATTTAATTCAATAGTTACTAAATTCAGTGTGCTACCAAGAAGCATTGCTGTAGTTTTCAAGATGTTAAGGGTAAGATCACTGACAGTTGCCCAGTTATATATGGCTGTAGCATCAGCTGAGACCTTGGCTATAGTGTCAGTGAGCTCATGGCGATAGCAGCTCCTATAGATTTGCAGTCTGATACCTTACCACCCTCATTTATAACAGCTTGGAATCTGTCGGCGAGATAGGAGATGAACCAGTTTATAGAATTATCGGCTACTTTAAACCTGCGGAGTTTGTGAATAAGAATATGATGAGATATGCGATAAAACGCTTTTGAAAAATGATAAATATTCAGCAGAGTGGATTTTGCGTCATCCATGCCTAATCTAATGTCCTCCATTACCCCAAGCATCTGAATTTGCTGTTCTTGGAGATTTTTTAGTTCTGTAAACTCTTCTGACATTTTGGCTGACTTCTGCAACCAAACAGCACTGACTGTGTTAAGTTCGTGCATATTAACAGCGAACCCCCAGAAAGAACAGTTGTAGGTGGTTGAGCGTCAAGTGAGGCTGGGTTATGCGATGAAAATTGCGGTGTTCCACCAGTTCGAGGTGGTGGTGAAACCTGCGTAGTGGAAGAGTACGTACTTAAGGATGCAAGAGATGTAACAGGGGGAAGTTATTACAGTAGTTAAACATAGGTTTACCCGACGGGTGGTTAGCCGGCGTATTGTTACATATATATGCTGGACTTAAACCGAGAGAATGCTTAAACACAGCACTGATGCTCCCCCCGAGCTTTAATGTATTATCGAGCACATCCTGTATGAAATACAGCGTTACAAATGTTGCAGATAACTATTTCACATAGAGCGTTACCTAAACACCTTTCACAAAGAGGCATGAGTTAGCTGATCAAGAATTCATGAAGCAAAATTGAACATATTGGTGTATAAACTAAACCAAACTTATTCTACTATACAAAGATTACATAGACATTAACAAACGCAATAACGAATAAACGAATAAATTAAGACTATGACGCAAGACCACGCCACGAAACACGTAGCTGCACTAGTCGTACGCAAGATTAAAATTAAATTACACCGAAAATACCCTAAAACTATCCAAATATACGGTAAAAAATAACTGTAAGTAAATAAGTAGAACTATAAGCTACTGTAAGTATAAAGAACGGATATTAGCAATGAACGCATCATATGACACATCTCAGCAAAGAGAGTACTAAATAGAGTAAGATGTGTGCATATTAAGTTTGGCGATAGTGGAGAAACAGCAGTATATACAGCAACGTAGACTGTAGTGTGGGTACAGCATAATATGCCATACAAAATGATGTAATCGAGACACCATACGAGTGGAAAATAAAACACCGAATAAAATTGCAAAATCGCCTATATTTTTGAAAAAAAAAATAAAATAAATCATAAATAAATAAGTAAATAGCGCAATAAGTAAATAAATAAGTTAGAGAATAAGTTTTTGTTGATTATTTATCACAAAATCTGTAGCTAAGAGTTAAGCATGCAGTGCAGTTCTATTGGATACCGGGATCAGAGTGCCAATTTGTGTATATGTGGTATAAATTTCGGGCATCGATAATACAGAGACCTCTATTCTTCGGCATATTAAGTGGAATGAATCGGGAATAGTCAGAAATAAATAATTTTTCGTGGTGACTGTGTAAAGTGATTTTAAAAATCAACAAATCGATAAGAACAGCACGTGATCTCCTAAAAATCACTGCACAGAACCGGTAATCATTTAGGATTGACACAAACAAAAAGAAAAACTTCTGTTCGCGGGAAGCCTAACCTAACCTGAGTACAATACACAGAAAAGCAACTGTTACACATAAAAAGGCCGGCGCTAATCGCTCTATGCACAATCCGCTGATGGAAACCAAAACGCGTTGTGAAAGCTAAAGATTAAATGTACGTCGCAATAAGTACACAATAATTATACGGACGCCAAACAACACTTTAAATGTTTATTATAACTGACGGTCACTCGAAATCGCTGACGGGTCGAAAATCGCGTTGATGGCGCTGTGAAGGAACTTGGTGCGGGGAGCGGCACACAGAGTTGGACGCATGACATACGTTACGCATGATACGTATGTTTATTTACGTATGATACTGAGTATGATACATCCAGGATTTCTTACGAAAGTTACCATATAATATGTATTTCAATACCCCAAATATAGAAATTTGCATTAGTAACAAATTTGAATAAAAAATTGTTATCCTTAAACTCTAAAGCTTAAATCCAACTAACCTAAGTGGAGCATTTTTTAATAATACATTTAAATAATAAAATACGTACTAATCTAAACCCTAAACCGTAAACAGAACTACAACAAAAGAAATCATTTCCAATAATAAAAAATATACAAAAAAATCGTTATCCCTATACTCTCCACTTTAAAACTCAACTAACCCAAGTAAAACAGTTTGAAATAATATAAACAGATAAACGAAAATAGGTATTCATAAACCCAAATCCCAACTACCACTAACGAAGCAATTTGTAATACTACAAGTTTATAGAATAAAGTATAAGCCCCAAATTCGCGTTAAATCACCTTCGCTGGTTAACAAATAATGATGTTTCAAATCCGATTGCATATCAATACAACAATTTAGTATTATATTATTTAATTTGTAGCAAATTGTTTCTTATTTTGCAGTAGCTAAGCATAAAGAGGTACCAAAGTCGGTTTGAGAATTCAAATTTCCCGCCTCAAATGTTATCGACCGCAAAATGAATAATTGGATATAATTCGATATATATAGTTAAATATTCAAATCGAAGAGGCGATCGCCCGTCGTAATACTATTATCTACCGATGTACAAAGTTTCAAATGAAAACTTCAAATCAAACCTTTAAAATATTATTCAATTGCAATTTTAAAAGTTTTCGGTTCAAACTTTGAACAGTGGTAGATAATTGTATTACGAAGGGCAATGAACGGCAAAAAATTCAAAGATTACTGGATATCGCTAAAAATTGAATATAGGGGGGTTTCGAGGTCGCTGATTACGAATCTGAACTCATATTTCGAAAATTCTAAATGGTGGATCCAAAATGGCTCCCAAAAATTGAAATATTACTGGATTTAAAATTATTTGCGTTTTGCGTACAGTTTATCAATCAATAATTTTGAAGATCTTTCATTCTTCGCAAATGAAGCATATAAATTTTAGCTTTTTGTAGTATGAAAAAATATTAATAGCAAAGAAAGTTAATAATTCGTCTTTGGTTATTGGTTTAGCTTTACTTTTCTTTTGTGGTGAATAAATGTTCATTTGTTCAACAATTAAATCTAATGGATCATTAGGAAACATAAAAATATATCCAAATGTGTGGTTACATTGTCCGGAATATTTGAATAAAATCATCTCTGGTCTTTCCACTCTTCGTCCACCTATCAATATCAATAAACTCTCTAGAATCATTCTCATCAGAACACTCCGAGTCGGAATCACCTTCACCTTCTACGCTTTCGGATTCAGAGTCAATAGGTATATCATAGTAGGTGAAGGTGATTCCGACTCGGAGTATTCTGATGAGAATGATTCTAGAGAGTTTATTTAACTTTCGGTCCAAATATTCCGAACACTGTAACCACACATTTGAATATATTTTTATGTTTGTTTCCTAATGATCTATTAGATTTAATTATCGAGCAAACAAACTTTTATTCACTACAAAAGAAAAGTAAAGCTAAACCAATAACTAAAGATGAATTATTAATTTATTTTGTTATTAATATTTTGATGGGTGTTAAAAAATCCCCCTCTTACCGTAATTTTTGGTCGTCAGATCCGAAATTGAATGATTCGTACGTAAACAAACGGACGAAGGTAAATCGGTTTGGTTTTCTCCTGAACCATTTACACTTGTTCCATAGCAGTCAGGAACCGAAAAAAGGGGATAATAACTAAGATAAATTATCCAAACTGAGATCATTATTAAATAAACTAACATGTATTCTAATGTAAACAGTAAACCTCAAATATCTATAAAAAAAGGTGCTCTCAATCTGCTGACGTACCCCTAGTTTTAACGACTTTGAGAAGTTCCGGGCAGTGCAGTATCAAAGCTAAACCTTGCAGAACTAAATTTTTTGGCAGTGTTTGCAATGTGCCACTCTGCATAAAGGAAAAATCAAATTGTATTTATAATTACCATACATAAATATAAATTATATTATGTAAATAAAATAGAATTTTTCAGAATAAGTTTGAAAAAAAACAAAAACCTAAGAAACAAATAAAAAAATTAAATGCCAAAAAAATATGGATACAATGACCGCCACGTCCACGTGCGTACCTCTAGAGTCAACTGAGCGCGGTTCATACTACAAATAGCTAAAATTTTAAATCTTTGGATTTTTAGCCGACATTTTGGATCCGCCATTTTGAATTTTCAAAGTCTGAATTCAGATTCGTTATCCGCGACCCCAAAAATCCCTGTATACGAATTCATAGCGAAATACAGTAATATTACAATTTTGCCCGCAATCTTAGATCTGCCATTTTGAATTTTCAAAATCTGAGTTAAGATTCGTAATCAGCGACCCCGGAAACCCCTGTATACGACTTTTTAGCGAAGTACAGTGATATTACAGTGATATTGTCTGGGTCGATTTGAACCATTAGTCAAAGCACGAAATATTCAGTGTGAAATATTTTGGTGCCCGTAGGTGCGACAGGACGAGCGAGCGTATACCGAAGAAAGTTAACTCAGTTTAAGTTTAGCTAGAGTAACGACTAGCTCTGGTTATGAGCAAATATACGGGAATAAATAGAGCAAGAGGCTCGATATCGACAGACGAAACAAGACATGCAAAAGTTGATTCGAGACCACGAAATAATTTTCGCCGCGAGCTTCCGATATTCAACGCACAATAGGATGCGAGTAAAAGCAGTGTGAAAAGTCTTGAGATGACAATAGTCGAGTGTCCTTCGATTTGCACTCATAATGTAGAGCAAACGGGCATATTCCGCTTGAATCGAAACAATACTCGCGCCCTCAGCACACCAGAATAACAGTTTGGGAGCGCAGACAGCCCGCAAGCAGGCGAGGTAATGCACGAAAAATGTATTCTATCGGTCGGTTTTATTATGTCTGTCGGTCTGTCTGTATGAGTATGTGTATGTATATGTATTTGTATGTGTCTGAGGGGGGGGGGGGAGGATTTCCTTGACCAACTACACCTTCAACGTCGATACACATGAAAGCGGGTCTTGAAGTGAGTTCCGCATTGTATACGGAGAAAAGCTGAAGTTAAGCTGTCGGCGTCGAGGGGAATGCCAACGCGAGCATTCATATAAACGCACAACGTAGCATAAGCTTGCAGAGTAGTGGCTCAAGGCCGCATACACAGCAGAGGTGTCACACATTTTTTATGTTCTTTATTATAGCAAATATAGTGTTTTCATCAGACTTTTTATGTAGTTGATTATGATAACAATTATCATTTTTATATTTAATTAAATACTAATATTGTATTATGGTTTTTATTATTTTATAGTTGTTATGTTTTTTATGGTACTACGGATTATAACCTCAAAGGGCATACGGGGGATACTGGGTTTTATGCGGTTTACGATTGTTATGTCTTTATGGGGTATATGTACTTTATGGTTTGTATTCTATTTGGGATTTTTGATTGTTATGGCTTTATGAGAGATTATAGGGTTTATGATATTTATGATATTTTGGATTTATATTTAAGGGTTGTATAGGGTTTATAATTTTTATGTGTTTTAATAGTTCTTTGGGGTTTATGGATTTCATGAATTAATGGTATTTCGAGGTTTATAATTTTGTTGTGATTTCTATTGGTTTTATGGAGTTTATAGTGCTTATGACTTTATGGATTTAATGGCCATTGTGAGCCTTAACATGATTTAACCTGAAACTGCTTACACTGTAAATTTTCTTTCTGGATTTGAATGGGCACTATATCTAGATTATTTAGCTATCATATGTATAATGTGACGAGTCAGGAGAAATGCAGGTACAATAGAGGTATACTCGAAACGAAGTAAGGCGACCAGTACGGAAGGATAGCGCTGTGGTTAGCGCTCTCGTGTTCTGACGAGAATCAAAAACAAGCTTCGGTTCGAATCTCGCCATAGGCGAATTCGTCTGCCTTGTCATATTTTATTTAGCCGAATATAAAATCGTAACATAAGCAAAAAAATATAATTTCAAATAGTAACATTTTCCACCGTTCAGTAAGGCTTAAACAAGCCTATTTCTCGTAGATTTCCTCAAATCCCTGCAATGCCTTTTGTTCAATTGCAAATTTCACTTTTCATAAAATATTTTGAGTAATTTTCCGCCAATTAAATTGAAATTTTTACACATCTGCTATACGTTCATAGTGAAAAAGTTATGGTATTTTAAGCATAATGATGAAAGTTAATATTGGTAAAATCAAGTTTTTAATATTTCGTACTCATGTAACGTGTTCGTACGCAAGTAAGTTTTTCTGTGAATTATGTAATTTCAATGTAAAATGTTGAAGAATATGTCACATATACTCACTAAAACGATACTTCTTATTCTTTAAAGATTCTTTAAAGTCTTATTTTTTAGAGTTTTTTTTTTTTATTCAACTTACTACAACCTGTTGGAATGAAAGGGATCAAATATAACATAAAAATCGGAAAAATTTGCATGCGCGAATGAATTGTATAAAATAATGCATGCAATATTCTTGGTCCGTAGGTATTTTTGTCTGAAAGTTGGTTAAATAACAAATAATTCTGCGCTGCTAAATCTTGCACTTCCTGAAGTTTATTCATGCGCTCACTCCAATTCTCTAACGCAGCTGCCTCTGCTTCATGCGCTGCGGCGAGTTCCTCTTGCCGTCGTAGCGTACTTGGAGGCACAGGGTTGCGTCCAAAATTCAGAAAAGCAGGTGACAATTCCGTGGACTCTTGCACAGCCGTATTATAGGCAAACACTAGTTCGGGAATGTGTAGATCCCAAGTACTATGGTTCGACTCTATATATGACGTGATCATGGTCTTGAAGGTGCGGTTTACTCGCTCTACTGGATTTGCTTGCGCATGATATGGTGGTATTGTCGTGTGGACCACTCCATGTTCTTCTAAGAATCGGTCCACTATCTTGTTTTTAAATTCCGTTCCATTATCAGAGTGGAACATCTCCGGCACTTCGAAGCGTAGGAAGATTTTTTCTCTTAGTTCCCTCTTAATCGTTTTCGCATTTGCTTTGCGAATGGGGATACACTCCACCCAGCGCGTGAAAAGGTCCATGAACACTAGCAGATATTCATGACCGCGCGGTGTACGAGAGTTGGAGCCCATTATATCTCCGGCTACTACTTCCCACGGCCTTGTTACGATACGCCGGCCCATAAGTCCAGCGGGTGCTAACTGGACAGCTTTGCATTGCAGGCACACTGCGCAGCAACGCACGTAATTTGCTATATCCTTGTAAATTGACGGCCAATAATACAGCAATGCGATACGCTCATATGTTTTGGCGCGTCCCAGGTGTCCAGCTGTCGGCTCGTCATGTCCTTCATGTAGGGCTTGCATCCGCTTTTCTTTGGGGAGGACTAGCTTCCAAGCATCCTGGTCCTCTAAGAGATCTTCGATCGAAGGATCAGATCGATAATGATACAGTCTGTTGCCAACTATTTTCCAATATGGATGCTCAGTAGGACTGGCGCGGACTTTCGCTTTCATTGCCAGATACCAGGAATCACTAGTATCCTCGTTCGGGCAACTGACTGACGAAACTGTTACCTCAGACTCATTCTCGTACATGCGAGATAATGCGTCTGGCACCCAGTTGTCGATGCCTTTCCTACACTTAACCCTGAAGTCATAGGCAAGCATTTCGAGAGCCCAGCGTGCCAAGCGTCCTGTGGGGTTCTGAATACCTCGTAACCATTTCAGACTTAGATGGTCTGTAATGACCTTGAAGTTATAACCTTCTACGTAAGATCGGAACTTCCTTATGGCCCACAGCACTGCTAGACATTCTCGCTCGGTTGGTGAGTAGTTCCTCTCAGCTGATGTCAACGTGCGGCTAGCAAAGCATAACATGTGTTCCGCCCCATCAATAATTTGTGTGAGCACCGCGCCCAAACCCGTGGAGCTGGCATCAGTTTGTATGACGAACTGATGGTCGAACGAAGGACTATGCAACACAGGAGAAGATGCGATAAGCGCTTTAATCTGTTGAAACGCCATCTGTTGCTCATCACCCCATACGTACTTGACATTTAATCTAGTCAGATGGGTAAGCGGGTCCGCAATCGTGGCGAACTCATTCAGAAATTTCCGAAACCACGACGCCATTCCTAGGAACCGTCGAAGCTGTTTAAGATTTTTCGGAGCTAGATACTCCAAAATTGGGGCGATCTTCTCTGGATCCGGCCGGAATCCCTCTCGATTCACAAGAACCACCAGAAATCTAACTTCGCTGCGGCAAAACTCGCTTTTATCAAAATTGATGGTGAGGCCCGCATCAATAATTCTGCGGAGAACATACTCAAGCCATATTAAGTGCTCTTCAAAAGTTTCTGTCGCTATAATCATATCATCCATATATGAATATGCGTGTGGCTCCAGTTCGGGACCGATAATTTTGTCGCTGAATTCTTGGAACGTTGCGGGCCCGCCAGATACGCCATACGGGAGAGAACAAAACTCGAACAGGCCTAGGCCGGGCACTGTAAACGCAGTCAAGTGTCGGGATTCTTCCTCTAACGGCACTTGATGATATACACTGCTTAGGTCAATGCTGGAAATATAGCGTGCTTTCTGTAGCTTTCGCAGGATAGAATCCATGTAAGGAAGCGGATACGCAGGCACCTTGGTGACCCCGTTCAACTTTCTATAGTCGACGCAAAAGCGATAAGAGCCGTTTGACTTACATCTCTTGCAATTGAGAGCGCTGCGCATCAGAAACGTCGGCAAGTCCAACAGAGGAGATGGGAATTCGCTCATCTACTCCAATTGCCGCTACCTCAAGAGGGAGAAGTTCCTCAATCCCTTCTACCTTTATTTTATTTTCCCGCGGTAGGATGTGTGCGTTGAACGTTCGCTTAAAATCCACGCCGAGAAGACATCCTTCTGGTAACTCGGGTAGAATAACGACCTCTAAATGGCGTCGTACCTCACCTATATCGAATGGTAAATCGACATATCCGATCACAGGTTAGATCTGTCCATTAGCCATCCGTACGCCTGGTCCTTTAATAGGTGCAATCTTTTTATTGCACACTGCAGCAATATGTAGGCCAAATGGTCCAATACATGTGCGTGCAGCACCTCCATCATGCAGTGCACGCACTCGGAATCCACCAATCCCCACTTGCATCCACCATCGAGAGTAGTCTCTCTCGATGTACGGAGCTGATTCCTCAGAAGCGCCATTCGCGTCGTAGGCTACTATAGGTTCTGCCGCCGTCACGATCGGTGGGAGAACTGGCTCAGCTTGCGCTTGTGCTTCGCTGGTCTCATTGGAGTGAGTCGGTGAGGTTCTTAAGTTGGCTGCAGGGGTGGTATGGACCTAATTTACGCACCCCCCTGCTCTTTTCCCGCACACTCAGGACACGTCCGTGTAGTGTATCCTGGCCAGCTACAGCCCCAGCATACAAGATGGGAACGTGGCCCAGGAGTTTTTCTCTTATTCTTGTCACTGGCCGGCTGGCGTGTAGGACTTCTTCACTTTGGACTGCTGCCCCTTGTATAATACGGCCCTTTATATCTTGGAGGAACCGATTTTTGCGCCGCTGCTTCCTCTGCAGTTGGCGATGGAGCTTTCATGGGGCCAGTCAGAGTCAGCTGTTTCAGCTTTTCATTGAGCAACTTCTCGATTAAAGCCGTCATCTCTTGAGGCGCTTAGCACTCAATTTCTCCTCGACCAGCTTATCTACCTTATGAGACAAGTCTGTAGGCGAACCTTCCGCAATAGCAGCCAGACTCATTTTATAATAATTCGTCGGTGCGCGTGGCCCTTTATATGCCAATTCCGGCAACAAGCATTTATCCGCTGGAGGTGGCTCTTTCCAACTACGCCGTACCTCCACGACAGCTTCTGCCTGCCGCGCCAACCGAATCAAAGTGTCAACATCCGTGGTCTGCTCCTTACTCACAATCGCCTGCAACTCTGGTGACATATTTTGATAAATTAGTTGCAGTTTCCTTTCTTTATTTCAAGGCACTTCAAATTTATCAATGTAAGATAGGAGAGAGAATATATAATCGGTGACTGGTTCTGCGAATCCTTGAGTGCGCGCCGTCGCTTCTGTCACTAACCGCTGCTGATAACGGCTATCCACGCCATAACAGCGTCGTGCTGCCTCGCAAAAATCTTGCCATGTATGCCAATTTCTCCGGGATTGGCGACACCATTGGAGAGCTGCTCCCTTCAGCAACTCCGTCATGGCATTTAGGAGGTCCTCGTCCTCTATGCGGGCCAGTGTGCGGCACTCATTGACGCGTAGCAGAAATTCTTCGATACTGCGACCGTCTTTTTCGCCAGAAAACTTAATGTTCCAGGATCGAACTGTTTTTCCGATATCATTAACACGGTGACCAGCAAATGTGCTATTTTGCGATTGACGCATTGTCTCAGGATACTAAGACATTCCCCTCCCCCCAGACTCTTGCCGGGTTGAGAGAGTCTGATCGTGCTGGCGAGCCATCGCTGGTCCTCTCTCTCTGGTCTGTTGCAGCATTGAGGTAAAACTTGGGGTGTTAGCGTTAAGTCGCGATCCCCCGCTTCTTGCAGCTCCTCCTGCTTGTGCCCTTGGGTAATAATTCGACTGGTAGTCATCGTCATAACGTAGGTCGAATGTGTCCCGAAAAGCGACACTCCTGTTGTTTTTGGGCCTTGCTCCTTGCCCTTGATGCGTATTTGCTGCTTCGTTGCTTTGCAAGGTTTCAAAACGCAACCTTGTGCTCGTAATCAGTTCAGCAACATTTTCTTGCAACTCTTTCACTTGGTTACTGTATTCTCGGACAACTACTGACGTGGTTGCCATTTCGAGTGCCACGGTTCTTGGAACGGGATATGACGTGCCGTTCGATAACGTCACCAGTACCATATTTGACTCTTGCGCGTTCGCAGTTTGTCTTGTACCCATTGAATATACTGTATTCGGGTTACTCATTTCCCCTAAGCCGGTTGCTGTAGCAGTTGTCGTTGTAGTTGTAGTACTTGTTACTGCTATCATACTTGGCGGCACCGCAGTACTAGTCTGTTGGCTTCCCCAGAATGCTAGTGGCATTGGTGGCGGTGGTGGCGGTAGAATGAGTGCTTGAACAGGCCGTTCATACACAGGTGCTGTGGTTTCGTCAGCTGGTGGATTGTGGTTCGGCGTCGTCGTAACTACCGTCGCTGCCGCCGTTGCTCCTGCATTATTTTGTACCATACCAGTGTTACCGAGTCCATTTCCTTGGCATGTCGTCAAAGACATGTTGAACGAACTCATTTGGATGGAGCTGGTTGCTATGGGAGCGAAGTCATTTGATAAATCCGTTCCTACTCGGTGACTTGCCCAATATTGCTGCCTATGTAGAATTTCGGCTTGTGTCTCATTACTGAACTTCGCATCCTGTAATACTTCGTCGAGCTTCTCTTCTCGATGAGTTTTCAGCTCTTCTGTATCTATGCTGTCTAAGCTATCAACGAAGTCGGCTGCTGTGTAGTCGCCCCGCAAGCGTCTATATAATCTATCGCTTTTCGCAAATTGTGTGCCATCGCTTTTTAATTCTAGCCTATTTAAAAAAATATCTAATCTTTGTCCCTCTAAACGTAAAATCCACGCTTGGATCTCGGTTCCTACCGTTTCATCGAAGGTGAGGTCGTATTGATCCGCCATTTTCTTGTGTTTTTATCTATTTTATTTCAAGAAACCCAATATTTTTAAATTTAACTACGTTGTAATTTCCAGTACAAGTTATTAATTCGAGTATTTAATAATATTTGTTGTACCCGTAATTGTTTTCAACAGACGGTGTTAATCACACACACTAGGTGTTTCTTTCAGCGTATTATTTTCCGCAAATCACTTCTCTAGTAAATATTATTTGGTAATTATTAATGATAAATATTTATTTAAATATAATAATCAATAACGCTGAAAGAATACTAAATTAATCTACCTCAATTCGAATTAAGTATCTTGTGTAGTTTGTAGTAAAGAAAGAATTTTAATTATATTTTTCCTTAACATCGCGAAAAAACGAATGTAATATTTCCTGTTAAAAAAATAATAAAAAAACAAAGAAAAATTTTCCAATGATTAAATAATTTAATAATTATTCAACTAATTGATTAAACAATAATACTATTTTCCAAAAATAACCAAATAATAATAATGATCCTTAATTAAAATAACAACAATTGTTTATTAAACAAACAATTATGCCAAAGATACGAAGTCAGTGAGCAATCAACTATTTAGTTAATTAAGTAGTCAATTAACTCTCACTTTTATTTATCAAAAAAAATTTAACGACAATTACCATCATTAATTAAGTTAATAAACCATTGTTTATATGTAAAAAAAAGAAAAATCACAATAATATTTTTAATCAATTAATTAAGCGACACGCATACTATGGCCACGCAATTATTCGGCGGTTTAGTCGCAGTTCAATTACATATACTACTCTGCAACTACACAGACTCGCACCTATACAACTATCTATATTCTATACAGTACAGTCACTGTATATACTCTCAATATCGACACTACATATGTATAATTTTAAGTACACGATGTTATAATATAAGCGCGCGCACTACCCGCTTCTATTTTTCCCGTAAATCGAATATACGGTTTTAACTAAGCTAATTAATAACCGAGCAAGTCAATTAGCTATTAAACGAGCAAGTGGTTAAAAGTGTTATTTTATTTACCAAATTATTTATTTAACCATAAATTAATTTTGTGAACAAGTGATTAATTTTCTAAACAAACTGTTTAATTCGAAAAGCCGAATATAAATGTAACTATACTTCCAACACAATACTGAGTAATACTACTACTCAAATTCCGAAATAAAATTTTCAATATTTATTTTATTCTTACACACTTTAAATCCTAGGAAATTTTCAGCAATAAGATTATATTTATTTACGTCACGAAATAAGTGTTTGTATTATTGATTATGCGAGTTCGCTTTAAATATATGAAATTGTATTAATTTAAATACCCAGTGATTTTATTAAAATTCACACTTTATTTTTACTAAAATAGCAATATCTCATCACAACACCAACAAAAAAAATGTATTTGTTATTTACCGTTAATTAAGAAAATTTTTAATCATTATATTTTGTTTCTAATAATTGTTATAAAAACTCTTTGACAAATACATTTGTCCACTTGCGACAGACGCTTTTACACTAAATTATTTTCGCATACGTTCCCTTACCTATAAAAATCTATCTAGCAACAAGTTATTTTCTCCTCGTATGTTAAACACGTTGACCGCATAAATCGAGCAGCCCTTCGAATTCACTAAAATGCCGAAATATTATTTAATTCCGGCCTGACCCGTACGCAGAATTTTCCAGGGTTCGCCGCGGTTTGTTTACCTTTTGCGCGTGAGTGCTCGCATTACAGCGGCAATATACTCTCCGCGCAAAGTCTGTATATACGGCTGACTCGAATATTTTTCAACGCGCGCCTTCACAATATACGCCACGCGAACCGCACTATACACTTTACCGCTAATTTTTCACTTAATTCCCACAACTCTGTGAGTTTTTCCGGAGGGCGCCAATTATATGTAACGGGGTTTTAGTCCGTAAAACCCGCGGTACATGTTAATATCTATGATAAGAGCATGAACAGGTGGGGGAAAGGGAAAGCCAGAGACAACGCAGCATGTAAGCTATAGAAAATATATATATATTCAATTGAGGGGGTAGAAGAACAATCACGCACTTCACACGGAGTGTGCGTCGTACTCGCAGGCGTGTCGCGAAATAGAGAGAGAGAGAAAGAATACCCAGGGAAGAGAGAGAGAGAGAGAGATAACCGCTGACTCACCCTGATCCGTGCACTTAGCAGCGGCCGCCGCACGATAGGTAGTTATCCCCAGACAATCCCTGGGAACAGCTGTAGCCGGCTCGAAGGTGTGCTGGGCGGTCGTCGCAGTTGTATCCCTCGCTTTCCGCTGCTTTTTCTCGCGCACCGAATGAATTCTCGCCACCCGCGTCCGTCCCTGCGAACCGTCGAAGCGTCTCTACCTTCTACCGAAAAACTACCGTGGCTCGGGCCCCTGCACGCCCCTTACTTATACTCTCTCTCTTTCTCTCTATGCGGCTCGCAATCCTCTATCTCCCTTTACAGCGTTGACACCTGTAACATCTGAAAAGTGTTAGTACATATCTATGTGTGTGGGAGAGAGCATGTGACAGGGTATGTATAATTACCCGTCACAATATATACAGATATAAATATATATATATATATATATATATATATATATATATATATATATATATATATATATATATATACATATTGTCAATATCTAATTTAAAATTTGTTATGGTATTATTAAATTATCTTTAAGCAAAAAGTGTGTATTTTACAAAATTTAATGTGTTAATATATTTTTACAGTGCAACAACCAAATCTATCCCATCCTTTTCATTTGCATGGCTATGCATTTAAAGTAATAGGCATAGGTCGTTCCCCAGATAAAAATGTTAAGAAAATAAATTTGAAACATGCTCTTGATCTGGATAGACGAGGTCTATTACATCGAGAATTCAATCTACCGCCTTCAAAAGATACGATTGCTGTACCTAATAATGGATATGTAGTCTTTAGATTTAGAGCTGACAATCCGGGTAAGTTATTTAAATTTATTGTTGTTATAATTCATAATATCCATAAAAATTTTCAAAGATAGAAGACTTAGAAATAGTTTAATAATTAATTTATTACTTATGCGCGAGAGTCATTTCTATAATATTGTAAATATTCAAGTCCATGTGGGTCTCTGATTTCGCCCATTATGTTTTATTTATGTTTAAAGAGAAATGTGTCTTCGTGCATTTGTTAAACGAAAGTGAATCATTTCGATACAATAATAATATTGGCCGATATTTAAATGAGAGCGCGTGAGGATAAGAACATTAACAAAAGAGATTTTAATAAGTACTCACAGATTTTTATAACAATAATAAATAAAGAACGTTCATTATTCTGTCCAAAAATGTCATAAAGAAAACTCAATTTGATTTGAATTCAAAAAATAGTTTAACTTACAAAGAAGACGAGTAGGCAGTGAAAATAATATGTTGACGAAGCGCATGCTAAGACCATGGAGGTGACTTCTACGATATAAGCCGAGTGCATAGTAGTCTACATATCCTTTATCGCTGTCTCATCTTAGCTCGTACTATGAGCGTTGCGGATGACGTATCCGTGGCAATAGTTTCAGTAAAAAAAGAAACACATGGTTGTAAATCTAGGCCTCGTGATGAAATATTAAACGGGCCCAACTTGCCTTAGTCCTCATAATCAAGTCAAATTTTTTCTATTTATACATAACGATAAAGTAGTAGATATGATAAGACGATATATTACAAATCATTTTCAGCCTTACTCACACATCATATTTAAAAAAATCGCATCAATGTATTATTCAAAATACATAAACTGTATCAAGGGAATGTGAAAGGGTCTCACACGCATTGCTTACTATACAAAATATTTTAATCTATTTTCTGGTTGCAAATAACAATGGAATCTTTTCAAAGAACTATACAAATTTCTTTATGAATTCTGAGGCATGCGCATACAGGCACTAAACATACATGGATATCATCTACTCTTAAAAAAAGACAATTATTTCATAATCTCAACTTCTTATAGGTCGTGGATGTTAAAAGCAATGGGCTTAACAAAATAGTCTATATTTTTTTTTGTAAAATACGCTCGATTTACGCGCTTTTCTTACCTATAATGCGGACCTAAAGTGAACGTTTTCCGACCAGAAAAAAGCGGGCGAAATAGTACATTATGTACCAAGTGAATAAAATCGAAGATTAATCCCGAGGGTGGCTACACAGTAATTACCCGAGGGAATACTCGACTTTATTCCCTTATTGCATATAGACTTTAGAGCATAGTGTCTGTACCTCCTTCTCCCCATTGGTCTTGCTTGCACTCGTGATCGCAGCAGTACCAGCTTCGCGGCGTACAAATGCATAGAGTTAGAGAGATCGCGCGTGAAGGAATGCGCGCTGCTTATCTCTCTCAGACTTTCTGGCAGCGAAACATATTGACGAACGCGTTTGTAGAAGCCAAAAGAATGGTTGTTTAATAACTGTAAGAATGAGAGACTGAGCGTGTAGGAATTCGATCGTTTTGCACAAAATTATGTTATACACAGAGTGCACACAAACATACGGCGTCTATTCTCCTAAGAATTATGCCGTATTACAATACAATAATAAAAAAATAATATTCAAACTGATAATCTCTATTTTCATATTTAAATTTAAGTTTTTCTATTTTACTAAACAATATTCTATTTTTTCTTATAAGAATATAAAAAATCATCATGTATATATGTACAATTTTTACTATTTTAATTTTTTCAATTATCTATTATCATTACTTTTTTTCCATAAGAATCACCAGCATATATTTTATTGCGATTCTCCTATAAAAAATATACGATTAAGCAGTATTTAATTTAAATTAATGTTATTAAAAACGTATTTTAAAAAATTGTCGATTTACTTACTTATGATGATGATGACCAATTTCTTTAAATGCGACACGAAATTCTATTTTATTATCTGTTACTTACTTATTTAATATTAAGTTTTAAAAAGTACACATACAAAATCACACACTCACTCACAGTAGAACAATGGTTACAATAAAACCAGTGTGTCATTTAAAAATATTTAAAAATTTCACGGCCGTATCGTTATATACATGTTAAATAATTTTGTGCAAGAATCCATCATCGGTTAGGTACAGCGCGTTCCGCGCGCTGATCGACGATGTGATCCTCGCCCGCTCCACGTTCTTCGACCTCGTCGACACCCGGATCGGAATTGTCACTCGTCAGTAGCATTTTCATGACTGAGTATATTGTCTTTAAAGAAACATCGTTTCTCTGGGATAGATGATCGTATGATCTCCTTGTTCTAATGTTACATGGAGACAAACCAAAATAGATGGATATAATAACTGGTGCGATATAAGAATTTGATGGATAAAAGTCAATAACCGAAAGTCTTCTTCTTGGATTTCACGCTTTAAAATTCAACATTTCTCTCTTAAATTACATATAATTTGATTCTTTTTAAAACACTATATATTTCAATATGATAGTGATAGAAATTAAAAACAGGAGATAATAATCGAAACTACAATTACATCCGAGTTTCGCTTTTTATAAAATCAGCCAAATCTCAATTTTTTACGATAACTCGCTATCGGTTGGATCATGGTCGAAAGAGTAAGACACATCTACATCTGTGCAGAGCAAGTAGTATCAGATCATGCTACATGATATGAGTAGAATTGTTTTAAAAATGATGTAAATCACATTACAACTGCATTGGTTTAAAGAGGTGTGTATTGATTTACAATGAAAGAATTTGCATAAATTAGATAGGTCAGTCAAAGTTACTTGAACTAAATTTTTCTGATAGAAGAGTTCACGGTCATTTCCCCACTACCACCTCTACCACCACTATGGTGTAAAATATAAAAGATGGTATTTAAGAAGAACTACAGGTAATCTTGTTCAGTCTATTTTAGCCGTTCGAGTCTATAACAACTCTATTAAAAAATGGTTAGCAAGTTAGCAAGTGCTAGTCATTTAATTAAAATTATACAACTTGCTCTGCATATCGCAAATCTACGCGAACCACATATCTACACAATGTGTGGGGCTATGTGGTGTAAGGATCTTCAAAGTTTATCAGTGGAAGATATATGCAAAAAATTGCATTTTCTTTTAGTACATTGTCATATACCAACAATTAATTATATGTATCATGTCGGGCTTTTCCATAATATCCAGTGGATTGATCCGATGACATTGTAAGTATTGGAACTGATCATTTTATAATAAACCTTTATACTTTTTACTTTATAAAAGAGTGATTTCAATGTTTTTAGTGATTAATTAAATGCTCGACGATACCATAGCTGACGAGCTTATTCTAAGTTGTAACTATCACGATTATCAAAAACCAGAAACATCCTGATCCAGGTTACAAACGTATCATGAGGCTACGCACGTTCATAAGTATTGACTTTGATATAATTTATATATAATTATGTCACGCTTTAACACTTTAGTTTCAGAACAATGGCCAACTGGTATACAACAACGTCATGAGAACACACTAAATCGTAAGTATTGTACGTGCTTCAATAAAATACAAATTTTCATGTTATTTAAGAACGTCCAAATACCTAAGTTTCAGTTCTGATGTCTAACGAGCCAGGATTATCAGTAAGTTTAGGGAGAAACCCACACAGCGAGGACGCCGTAAATCGTAAGTATTAGTTGTGTTAATATAAACAAATAATTTTATATTATTATGGCACATCCCAATACTTTAGTTTCAGAATCGATATCTGCTGAACCTGGAGTATCAACATCGAATAGTACAATGTGTGAAGAGGAATACGATTTCAACTCTAGCACCACCACCACTACAAACAGCACCAGCAGAACCAGCAGTAGCACCAGCAGCAGCAGTAGCAGTAGTGCTAATACGGTTGCAGACGGAGAGTGCTGATACGGTTGTATACAAAATAACGAAGGTAAGTTTATATAAATAATTTTTATAATTTTTCAAGATAAAAATATTTTACAATTATTCCAGGATTTTATTTACAGCACGGTAAAGGCGCATCAATATCGTCATTTTGGTTATGAATTGTAATAGTCTTAGAAATTTCGGTAATGGCGACCAACCACTATATGGCGGTACACGTCTTGTCATTGATAAATACAAAAGTGTGATTTATACTTTACGAATTATGTACTACGATCGTTCAAAACTCTATCAGCCTATACTCAATTTGACGGCAGCATCTGAAAGTCGTGGTTATTGTATACCGTGCAATAGATGTTACACTAGAATTGAAGATCTCAGATGTTCCAATAAATATTACAAATGTATGCAAACACCACCATGCTCGATAAATAATGATCATCGAAAATGTGGCGATTGTTGTAGAACATTTTTTGTAACATATGCAATGAAAATCACTTGAAAAGAAGTTATTTTAACAAGTCCCTCAGTGAAAGTAAACACAGATAGACGATATTTCAATTATATATGATCATTGTGGTATTCATGAGTATGTGTTCAAAAACGAACCGGTAAAACAATTGATTGATCTTGCTATGGAACCAAGAAAACAATTCAAGAAAATAATTTGCATTGCACACAACTCGCAAGGTTTCGACGCCAAATTTATATTGAAGTATATTGTTGAAAAGTACAACAGCGATCTCCTCAACTCGTCAAACCCTACGTTATAACGAATGGTTCGAAAATAATTTTCATGGAGATTATGAATGTAAAATTGATAGATAGCCTAAATTATTTTCATATGTCATTAAACAGCTTACCAAAAACGTACGGCTTACCCGAATTCGGGAATGGTGTTTTTCCGCACGTATTCAATACGCCTCAGAATCAGTCGTACGAGAGTCCACTTCCATCTTTAGACGTATACACACCAGCTAGTATGAACACCAAGGAAAGAGAACGCTTTTTAGTCTGGTACAATTAGCAACCGGCAAATTGATATACTTTTAAATTTGAACAAGAAATATTAAATTATTGCCAAAATGACGTATCTATTTTAAGATTAGCTTGTTTAGCTTTTCCAAAAACTTTTATGAAATTTAGCGTGGATTCTTTTGTTGAATGCACAACTATTGTTTCGACTTGTATGCGTACATTCTACCCGTGTAAGTCACGATGGCTGTAAAATTAGCCTAAGTGATTAAAGACGTCTATGAGAATTGACAGTACGATATTACACATTATAACCCGAGAGCACGACAAGGTATCTTGTTTGCTGATTATATAAACAAATTTTTTCATGCAAAAAAATTTAGCTTCTGGGTGTCCTTCTGAGTATATTACGGATGAAAATAAAGATCGGTACGTCAACAAATTCGAAGCAGCTGAAGGTATGCGATCGGAAAGGGATGCAATATGTCTTAATGCTGGTTTGAGATCGGTAGCTAAGTTGTGTTTAAATTCAATGTGGAGAAAAATTAGTTTAACGCGAAAGCCTGTCCAAAAGAGAAGTTGTTAAAGAGCCGAAGAGACTTATGGAGGTACTCACCTGTGTAAAAGTAGACGTCAATGGTATTTTGCCAGTCAACGATGAAAAGTTATACGTTAATGGGTGCTACAAAGCCGAAGCTCTCATACCATCTCCGACGACGAATGTTGTTATTGCAGCCTTTACTACAGCACAAGCGTGACTGAAACTGTTCGAATATATTCACGTATTAGGGCCCCGCGCCCTCTACTATGACACGGATTCGGTTTTTTACGCCAGTAAACGTGTTATTGGCGAATACGATTTACCAATCGGAACGCACTCGGTAGTCTAACGGATGAATTGGCAGACAGAGATTCCGGCACGTACATCACGGCATTTCTATCGAGTTGTCCAAAGTTTTACCTTTTACAAGTACAAAAAATCTGATAGTGGAGAAGAGTACGTATGCAAGATAAAAGGGTATAAGACTGAACTACGACAATAGTCAAGAGATAAATTTCAACTCGATTCGTGATTTGATAGTTTCACCGCACGCCGACATAATGTTAACGAATTCTGCTATTCCTCGAACTATCTTTCACGAATTTTAACATAAAACAAGACAAAGACGTGTAAACCGGTGTATGGGAAGAGGTGATTCGTGACGACGGACAACAGTTACCCGTACGGTTGCAAGAGCGGCCAAACGACGACTGACGAAATTCCACAGAATAATTCGGAAATCTGAAATATAGATGGCGTTACTATCGACAATAGTTTAAGCGTGGCATCGATTGAGCGGGGAGTTTAAAAGAAAGAAAAAGTGAGTTTGCAAGAAGAAGACGAAAATTTTCGAGAAAAAAACAGCGCTCTGGGACCTTGATTGATTTACTACAATTTGAGATGTATGTACCTGGTCGCAGATTATGTGGACGAGGTATTAAATTAGCTAAACACATCGAGCGCGGCGACGTTGGAATTAATCCTTTGGAGTTTATACTTTTTTCCACCTCCACTTTTAGTTTCAAAGATGTATTAAGAGCTGGCACGGTGACAATTTCACATCATTCATTCACTGACCACTCGAAAAGAGAGGCCAACATGGCTCACCAACCATGAACCACTAGTCATACCCATAAAATATTGAGCTCGTTATACGGACTAAACAAGTTATTCACCAAGAAGATTATCGCTGGCTTAGAACACGATAGTTACAAAGACGAATGTTACCGACTACCTGTACGACTGCTGTCTTCTAACTTTGATGGAATAGCTTTCTCAATCAGTGTTTGGCAAGAATTTAAAGGTACTTGTGTTGACATTGTCAAGTATTTTCGTGGGGACGCCGATGAATTACGGGATCAAAAGATCTACGGTAATGGTTGGATTTTAAAATTCACTCATAGTCATCAAGATAAAGCTATCGAAATAGAGGAGGATCGGTGACCTGGAAAATCTATTGTATGTAAACGTTTTCGGCATAGTTGTATTATGAAGAAAGTTACTTTTGACTGTCTTATCGAATACGTAGAAAAGCGTATTAACGCTCGCCTCGAATATTTAAATTCTATAGCGGATAGTGTAAATTGCGTTTCGGATGAAGTAATTGAATTTATTGTAAATCAAAGTAGTCTTATGCTTGAATATAAATTTTTTAATAACCACCAGCATATAAACACGTTCAAACGAATTGAATAAACAGATTCCTCTTTGTAAACATGATATAAAAGATGTATTTTATCAACTCGTATCTCTACATATGTATAATATTATAGACGTACTAAATAATCGATTATCATCAAATATATAAGAAAATTTAATTGCACTTACCTTCTTTTTATTGACCTGATTATTTATCCTTTTTCCTCTAAAACAATTTATAATTATATATTAGAATGATTAAAGTTTTTTTTTATAAAAAATTAGTTGTGTTCATATTTTTATTCAAATATTAAAATTTAATTACATTTATTTTTTTCTTTAAATAATAAAATTTATATACGAGAGAAAATATTTATTTAAAATCATACGTCACTCAGATAACATATGATGAGTCATCAAAATATCAAATGTCACTCCGCAGGCGCTAAGTGTTGATGTTGAAACAATGGCGACAGTCGTTTGTTTTGACGCGCCATTGTCGTACCGGAACTACTGGTCTTTAGGCCCCCCTAAACATGTGATTCAATCGCGATGATATCACATGTCTAGGAGGGCCTAAACACTTTAGCAGCATGATTTGTGTAAAATAGGTTTTACATATGTTATTAATTTTCTAAGCTGACGGACCCATATTTGAGTAGGCCTTTTTGACCTCGTATGTTTGCATTGATCGTCTCCGGCTCGTGATACACACTCGTCGTCGGCTTGTGAGCGCTCGCCTGCGAGTCGTACAGCAAACTCCACAATCGGTCAAAAAGGACCCGCTTTTCGCCCTTGGTTCACAATATACTATTTTTGCACATATGCAAGAAATCGCTTTTTTCATGTCTGAATAGCTGGACGAAAGTAGTCATTTTGCGACCGGCGAGCGATAAAAATATTTGCAATAAAAAATTTACTTTTGCACCATCGCTCGAGCTCGCTCGCCTTTGACTCCTATTGCAAACTTCACACGCGGGCGAAATAAGGCCTACTTCTCCCCCATGGTACACAATATACTATAATACAGTAGATGGTTAGATTATATAGGTACATAATAGTCCATCATAAAACAAGGGTTTAAAGTCGAACATTATTCCCGATGGTGGGTTTACTACCCGAGTGAAGCGTAATCATCCGAGGGAATAGTCGGCTTTATTCCCGGATTGCATGTAGTACTTTATGTCCCACTTAATGAGTTTATGAAGGTCCTATTATATAACTTGTGAAATGTACTTAATAATACTCCATAACTACATGAAAAGTAAAGTGATCCAGATGAATTGTGACGTCGCAAGTTCGCTTCGCTTCGCTTCGCTTCGCTTCGCTTCGCTTCGCTTCGCTCGCTCGGGCAATAAACTCACCCGCGAAAAAAATATTCGACTTCTTGCCGTTGTTACATAATGTACTATTACAAGATTCCAAGACAATTTTGTATTCCGGTCAGCTTTTTTGTATTTTCAACCACTATGGACAGCAAAGCCGAGTCAAGTAAAACGGACAGGTTTAATTAACGAGCCTTCACATAATCGGTCGAGTTTGTCCGAAGACTAACAGCGTCAATTGTATATGAGAGATCGTTCTCTTTCTTTGCAACGCTCTAGAAAATCGAATGAGTCGCTAATGAGGCAAATATTTCTGTGCTGGAGCCACTGAAATGTGAGAATGAGATACAGCTAGAGAGAGAAAGAAAGTCGATGTCTACATTAACGATCAACCCAATTATGATCGAAGCATCAACAGGTAACACACTTATAAAAGCATCACCGAAGCAGGCGCTGTATTTAATCTAGGGGTTGCGTCATTCGAGACTGGAGATTTAATTTTTCTGGCAATCAATGTAGAATGATATACAGAATTATGATCTAATGTTGCTCTAGCCAGAAAAATTGTGCTATTCGTAGGAAAAATCAAAATTTTAACCTAATTCCGATAAATCACTCATATTGTTAAACATTTTCTTAATTATCTTGGAAATTACTAGTTTTAGGGCAAAATTTATTAAAGATTATGAAATAATAAATAAATAGAAAGAAGTTTTTAAATATATTCATAATATTCAAGTTTTATAAAATAATAAATAAACACAAATAACTTTTTAAGTGTATAAAAAATACTTGTTGAAAATAATTTTATCATTAACTTTCAATACCAATAAAAAGAATAACATTTTTATACGTCATTGTATCTCGGAAAATTAAATTCCATGTAGCCTATCGTGTTCGACTCATTTCTCTACATCCTTTAAAAAATAAAATCATCCTAATACGTGCATTAGAAAGCGAGATATTGAAGTCAATTAATGATACGATAAAAGTAGCGGTAGAATTCGAATGCAAAGATTTTTTTGAAAACTTTTTTCAACTGCAAATAGACGACACATCAGGCAGCTACAAGCTTCGTGTCTCAAGCTCTATGTACTAATCCGCAAAACAATTGGATATTTTCGCTAGTGGAACAAGATACGCATGCCGTGGCGATACAAGCCCTGCAAGTTTAACAGCAACTGCAGGCCTTGGAAGCTCAGCAACATTTGCAAGCCCTGAAAATTCAGTAACAGCTTCAAGCGTTACAGATGCAGTAGCTGACATAGGCTTCTACAGTAATTGGCCAGCCCTCAAGCCCACATGCAGCACACGTGATAGTCTCAGAGGTCTTCATAACGTCTAATCACTGTGGTGCCACTGGACACAGTACAGTACATAAGAATGTAAGAAAGAACGCCTTGACACTAAAATGTGCTTATTGCAAGAGGCCGGGGCACGTGCTAGGCAAATTCAGCATATGACGTACTGATATGCAGTCAATACGGGTTTGCACGACTTATATTGGGAATAGCAGTAACAACGGCGGCGATAATCTGGGGCAGAACAATTACAACGGTAACTAGTGTAATAACATGGACAATTTTTACAACAATTACAGCAACGGTAACGACAACAGCAACGGTAACGACAACAGCAACGGTAACGACAACAGCAACGGTTATAACAACAATAGAGGGGCAGAGAATTACAATTATTACAATAACAATTGAAATAAAAATCGTAGCAATAATGTATGATATAACATCCGAAATTATAAGAATCAGCAGTACGACAATAAGCGCAATGATCGCGGTAATTATGCGACTGATAGGCGCAAAGATAAATGCGCGGGTAATAGCGGGCCGACTACCAACAATAATAATTACCAAATTTTACGTTGACACGGGAGTAGACATATCCGTAATCAAAGCCAGCTGCATTGGAAATAATACGCACATTGATACAAATCACGTAGTAGCTGCCACGGGCATTTTGCCCGGAAAACGCTTCACCTTTGGTAGAGCAGAATTAATTTCACACAGCATCACGTGCGAAATTCACGTCGTCCGGGATAGCTTTCTTATCGACACGGGTTGGCTGATTGCTGGGACATTTTAACTAAATACGCAGGAAATGTAATAACTTTTATACGCAATGAATCCTATGAAAATTACAATGTCGACAGTGAAACACGATTTACTCTGATTAACGGAACATTTCAACTATAGAAATGAAAGGAGATTCCTAGAACATATTTTCAAACTTTTTAGAAATGTTTTATGTTCCAAGCTATATTGAACAGCATGTGACACACAAAATCCAACTATTTTGACAATCACTCATATTATGCGGACATGCAAATAAAAACTCAGGAAACTCCTTATGTACATACATCGCACATATACACAAAAACAACAATAACCACAACCTTGTCCTTGACGAGCCTCTGGTCGCGCAGGGGGAAGTAACTTCGAGCACAAACTTACAAGGAGAGTATCATACCTCCGGGTCACGGATTTTAATGAAACTTTGGGAAACGCTTTCTGGTGCACATAAATGAAGCCAAGCCCGTACTTCTGCCCTCAGTATTTTGACTCCAGGTGGTTCCAGATTACTTTCCAGAAGGAAAGTATCTCCCCCACACTGCTGTTAGATATACTTTGTTCAGTGACGAAAAACTCCCCAGTCATCATTCTCTGCTTGCTCATGATTGCTGGGCACTTGCAAAGAATATGCCATGAGGTTTCCGCCTCTTCCAAACAAAACCTGCACATTGAACTTTCTGCCAGCCCTATGTTATATTTATGGTAATTTAAGCAACCATGTCCAGTAAGAATACCAGTAATGGTTCTTGCATCCGCTCTCTTGGGTTTCAGAAGGTCTTTGCTCCTTTTCTCGTTGAGCTCCGTGCCAAGCAAGGCTTTGGCTTGACGGTAACCTTTAGCCATGGTCCAGTGCTTCCCATGCTCTATGGTCACCCAGTTATTCAACTCGTCCGATCTCCTCTTAGCATTGATGCCAATCATTGGTTCCGGTCCGATGAATCTCTCTTTGGCACCTAGATTAGTAAACCTGTCAGCTATCTCATTTCCGAGAATATTGCTGTGTCCAGGAGTCCATACCAGTGTAACGATGTTTCCTGAATTTGCCAAGTTGTTTATTGCCTCATGGCATTCTGCCAACAACTTGGATTTCGTTGTGTAATTAGCTAATGCTGATAGAGTGCATTTGCTGTCTGTGCAGATGAAGATATTCCTTCCACCCTCATCCTCGGCGGCATTCTGTGCACACCGAATGATACCGAGTGTCTCTGCCTGATGGATGGTCGCATTGTTTCTCATAGGGACCGTGAATCCTTTACTGCCCACCTTCCTGTATACCCCTGTTCCCACGCCCGCTTCACTTTTGGAACCATCGGTGAACCAGTTCTCTCCTTTCTCATTATCAAAGATATACTTCGTTAGACTTTTATCTGTGGGCATTGTTAAAATATCTCCATGTAGGAGTCCCTGAAGCATTTTTTCCCGCTTTACATTAATATTCCATCCAACTGTATCTTTTAATCGGAGCGCCGATTTGACCGCCTCTGATTTTAGAGTTAGATGGAGAGGTTCAAGATTCACCAGGGCGCCCATCGCCGAAGTTGAGTTGTGCTCATGGCTCCCGTGATGTATCTCAGTGTTAGGCTCCTGGCCGTTTCGAGTATCTTCCTTGCCGTGCATTGTTCGGATGTATTCCACCAGACTACCACCGCATATGTTAGTCTTGGTTTCAAAATGGCATTATGAATCCACATAGCCATCTCTGGTTTCAAGCCCCAATTTCTGCCAATGGCCCTTCTACATTGCCATATGGCTGCTGTGTGCTTTGTGTACTGTCATGCAAGTTGTGCGTTGCAGTTAAGTTTCTTATCTAGAATAACCCCTAGATACTTTGCTTCCTCAGAAATTTTGAGTTCGTGTCCTCCCATCTTGAGGCCCATTGGTAGTGTCCATTTGTAATTTCGGGTGAACACTACTACTTCGGTCTTATCTGAATTGACCGAAAAACCCGTTTCCAGACACCAAGTATTAATAGTATTTAGGACCCGCTGTGTGATGCTTACTAGGAATTCCAGAAAGAACCCCGCTGGTAATAGCTAGTACGTCATCAGCGTGTCCGACCGCTTTACATCCTATTCCGGTGATCCGATTTATAAGCTCGTCAACGACTATACACCACAAGAGGGGAGAAAGTACACCCCCCCGTGGGCATCCGCCACTGACCGAGCTTGTAATAGTTTTGCCACCTTTGCTAACCGTAATGTATCCGTTCTTCAGCATGAAGCAAATCCAGTCGATTAGTAGTGCCGGAACTCCTCTTTTCCGAAGAGCTTTCCTGATAATCTCTGTCTTGGTATTATTTAAAGCCCCTTTGACGTTCATAAAGATGCTTCGTTTAGAGCTGATTCTGTAGAACTTCCAGCACGGTATGTATGCTGTCTATTGTGAAGAAGCTTTCGAGATAGCGTCGTTTCACGTATAAACCTATTAACTAATCTTTCTGTTAGTTTTAGGAGGAAAGAAGTGAAACTGATAAGCCTGAAGTCCTTAGGCGATGTGTAACCATTTCTGCCTGTCTTGGGTATGAAGACTACTTTAGTTCCCCGCCAAGCGGATGGGATGTGTCTCAGGGCGAGATTAGCCTTGACAAGTCCCACTACTGGCCCAATAATGGGTACGCCTGCCATTTGTAAAAGGACCAGCAATATCCCATCAGGGCTCGGGGACTTGTAGGGTCTGAAGGATCCAATGGCCCACCTAACCCTAACCCTGGCTGGAGTGACGATTTTAGAGGTTAGGCGACTGTCGGTTCCTGAAGGTGACCCGACCGCCCAACTTGCTGCCTCCGAATCGCTCGGCTCTGAGGTGTCCCCGACTCCCTCCTCAGTCCTAGTAAACCCTGAGAAGTTAGCCCTGATTAGGTAGTCAGGAGTCTCCTCGTCTGTGACTGAGTAGCTCCCATCCTGCTTTTTAACAATTTCCAGAATAGCCTCCAGGTTCTTCGCTAGCAGTTTATCCAGCCTTGCTGCCTGATAATTACTAGTGACACTATCACAGATAGACTCCCATGATTTTTGTTGTGCAAGTCTTACTGCTTCTCTATAAGCGTCCCTGGACTTGTTGTAATTGGCCCAGTCTTTCGCTCTTTTAGTTTCCCTTGCTCTACTGTAGAGCCTTCTGATGTTATTTCTCATTTTTTGCAGATCGTCGTTCCACCATCTGGTCCTGCCATTATTTCTTACAAGATGTGATTTGCAGTTTTCATGGTAGGCCGTAGTTAGTATGTTATTTAATTGTTTCGCAGTTTCCTCTAACCCAGCCACATCCTCGATCAACGTCGATAGTCGACCGAGTTGTGCCTCAGTGTCAGTTCGGAAACCCGCCCAGTCAGTCCTCTCAGGATCCCTGATCCATTTTTCTTCTGTAGAAATGTTAGTCACGAGCTCATATCTCAATTGAGCATTATCTGAAAGAGATGGTTCATCAGAAACTCTTCAATTCAAAATTTTGTATATAATGTCCCTGGTGTACAGTGTAATGTCTATCACCGTTCTCCTTATTGCATTGTGGAAGGTTGGTTTCGACCCTTGCCACTGTGCCCGAGGAATCTTATCGATTTCATTGGCCACAGCATTCCTAAAGTCTTCCAGCGGTTCAGGCTTTATGGCGACTCCAGGGTAGCCTGTCTCTACGACTACCATTGTCAGCGGATTTGCCGTTTGAACCATCGTTAGGCCTGTTTTACGGGAGTTAGACTACCTGGCTTAGACTACCTGTGGGTCCCCTCCTCTGCTTCTTCTGCTTCTCAGTCTCCCCCTCCGGCGGAGTGCCCTTGTCGTCTTTCTTCCTCTTGGACACCCCCGGAGGCGTTTGCTGAGCGGCACCGATTCTCTCCTTAGCCAGGTGTCTTTTAGCCATGATTATTGGAATTCGTTGGAGCAGGAGAAGCCTGCGAAGTTGGTTGCTCCTCCTGACGGTCACTTGGCGCGCTAGGTTGCGCTAATTGTTGCCGAGGATCTGTTGATGGTGTGGTTGACTGAGCAGTGTCGACGCTCCAAGGCAAACGCCGACGGCTTTGCTTTCGTCTTTTATTCTCTATCGGCTCGGTACCCGTTCCTGCAGCGTTAGCTTAAGATTGGTTCCCGACCTGTGGGCTGCAGTAGAGGGTTTGCCGAGGCTGCCCTCTTGTCCTAGTGTGGTTGGGGTACACCGCACCTCGTTCCCATGGGAGCCCAAGGATCTCCATGTCTAGATCTGTTTGCACTTTTAAACCCGTGTCTTTAATCTCGTCTTGCATTTTCTAAGTAACCCGCCCGGTACCCTGACCCCAGTGTTGATGGTCAAGAGAGTACTCCTCTGTTTCTACTTCCGGGTGCCACCTTCCCCCAAGCCTGTCCCAGAGAAGTCTGTGGCCTCGATGTAGCCCCCCCCCCCCCTTCCCCGACACAGCAGGGCTTTAGCCCGATCGCCAACCGGCACTACTATGCCCAGGGAGATTATGTGCCGGCTGGTGAGGTAGCCAGGGTCCTTTTGGCTAGACGACCCCGGGTCTCTGTACTATCCGGCAGCCTGGGAGTGTTAACCCAGTTTATACATTGTACCCTCAGCCAGCCCGAGCAACATACACGACAAAGAAGACGACGGCCCCTGGTGATTCCAGAAATAGGTGCTCCTTGCATTGTGGTGTGATGTATGTCCCAGTGTCGTGTTGTGCTTGCGTTCGTGTTAAATGTTATCGTGTGAAGTTTTAAAGAGACCCGTTCAGCTGTACCGTACCGCTGAACGGGAGGCTGATTCTTCGTTACCAGTGCGAGCCGCTGACCTTCCCCCTTCATTAATAAGTAATTATCAATCGAAGATGGTGACCGAAAAAACGTCAGTATTCGAGGAAATAAAGTTATAAATTCGTCGATTTTCGTAGCCAAATCATATCATCACACACACACACACACACACACACACACACACACACACGCACACACGCACACACGCACACACGCACACACGCACACACACACGAGAAGCCACAGAGAGCAGATGAGGACGAGCGCGACACCGGAGTATGCGTAGATGCCGTACTCCGGAATAAAGCCAGAACGAGAGATAGATAGATAGATAGATATACTTTTTATTCATCAAAAGACAAAATCTTACAATTTCATGTACATGTAGTTATAATTATAATTAAAAATATCAGTCGATTTAATATAATTGTTATCTTAACTTTCACTTATTGCATATTTCTTATTAAAATAATAATTCACTTTATCAGTTCGTCAGTTTATAAAATTTAAATGTAACGAACTAGTCACAGTCAGATATCACAGAAAACGCTTCGTCAAAAAATAATAATACATAGAATAAAAAATAAATACAATAGAGATAACATATAAATATAGAAGAATACATACACATACTTTGCTAAATCTTTGCGTATACTATCATGTCTAAATTTAAAACACACTCATTCATAACACTTTAACAATCACGCTAATAAATACATTCACACCTAACTAACACTAAACATATTTAATAAATAAATAAATTAATAAATAAATACGTCAAATAAATAAATAAACCAGATAAATAATTAAATTAAATAAATAAATAAATAAATTTAAATAAATAAATAAATAAATTTAAATAAATAAATAAATAAATTAAATAAATAAATTAAATAAATAAATAAATAAGTTTAAATAAATAAATAAATTAAATAAATAAATAATTCAAATAAATAAAAAGCTTAAATAAATGTTCGACTCATCTCTGTACATACTCTTCACCATGTAATTGCTTAAGGTGCCTGCTAAACGCCGTTTTAAATTTACAAAAAGATGGCAGGCACCTCACACTGCTCGGGAGCGAATTCCAGAGGTGCGCACCTTGAACTCTGAATGAGCAAAGGCCCTTATCGGTGCGCGACCCCGGAACCGAGAGCTCTTTCATACCACCCCTACTTGAAGTTCTGGCCTGGTTTTTTTCAAAGAGGGCAGTAAGATACGGTGGCTGCCGCATGACAACCGCTTTGTAAAGCAGCAGCCCCATAAAATACTCCCTCCACACCTTCAGATCCAACCAGTCCAGTTTCTTCCTGTAGGCGGTGATATGCTCATCCCGCCTAACACCACATATGTATCTCACACATGCATTTTGTAGACGTTGTAGTCGTGTCTGGAGCTCCCCTGACACATCAAGAAGAACCACTGAGCAATAGTCTAAGTGAGGTAGTACCAGTGCACATGCCAGCTGCTTCCTCAGTATCTCTGTGGTGCTTGAACGGAAAAGTTTTAAGCTATACAGAGCTCTATTTACCTTTCTACTGACCGCATTCAGTTGCGGCTTCCATGTCAACCCTCCGTCCATCACCACGCCGAGGTTGGTGACTGTATCGACAAAGGGAACGTGTACGCCGGTCTGTATCTCAATGCCTTGCAAGTCAAGGTTCTGAACCTGTTTGATGTTGTGATCAGATCCAAAAATGATCGCCTTTGTCTTGCCGACATTGAGGCGCAGGCCAGCTGACGTTGCCCAGTTCGACACTGCTTGTGCTACAGCCGACATGCGACCGATACCATCACGAAGACCCTTCAAGGTCACTTGTGTGTAGGTTTGCAAGTCGTCAGCGATAGATAGATAGATAGATATACTGTTTATTCATCAAAGATGAAAATTCTTACAATTACATGTACATGTATAGTTATAATAATTAAAATATCAGTCAGTATTATATATTTGTTATCTTACATTTAACATTCAATTATTGCATTTCTTATGTATTAAATAACATTATTTGATGTAACAGTTCGTCAGTTTATAAAATCTACATATAATGAACTAGTCATAGTCAAATGGCACATCACAGAACACGCTTCGTCAAATACATAAAATAAAATAAATAAAACAAAAGATAACATAATACGATAAAAATAAAAAGAATACATACACACACTTTACTAAATTTTTACGTATAACTATCACGTCGAAAAATTAAAAACACATTCATTCATATGACACTATTACAATTCACGCTAATAAATACATTCACACTTAACACTTAACATATTTAATAAATAAATTAATAAATAACTAAGTCAAATAAATAAATAAGTTAGATAAATAATTAAATTAAATAAATAAATAAATATAAATAAATAAATAAATTTAATAAATAAATATAAATAAATAAATAAATTTAATAAATAAATAATTTAAATAAATAAATAACCTAAATAAATGTCTGAGTCAGATTGGGAATACACAGAGATGAACAAAATAATGTATAAACCGATTTTCGAAATGTTCACCTCTGTGTATTCCCGTCACCATGTAATTGTTTAAGGTGTCTGCCTAACGCCGTTTTAAATTTACAAAAAGATGGCAGGCACCTCACACTGCTTGGGAGCATATTCCAGAGGTGCGCACCTTGAACTCTAAACGAGAATAGGCTCTTATCGGTGCGCGACCCCAGAACCGAGAGCTCTTTCGTACCATCCCTACTTGAAGTCCTGGCCTGGTTTTTTTCAAAGAGGGCAGTAAGATATGGTGCCGCATGACAACCGTAAAGCAGCAGCCCCATAAAATACTCCCTCCTCACCTTCAGATCCAACCAGTCCAGTTTTGCCCTGTAGGAGGTGATATGCTTATCACGCCTAACACCACATATGTATCTTACACATGAATTCTGTAAACGTTGTAGTCGTGTCTGAAGCTCCCCTGACACGTCAAGAAGAACCACTGAGCAATAGTCTAAGTGAGGTAGTACCAGTGCACATGCCACTGCTTCCTCAGTATCTCTGTGCTGCATGAACGGAATAATTTTAAACTATACAGAGCTCTATTTACTTTCTTACTGACCGCATTCAGTTGCGGCTTCCATGTTAACCTTCCGTCCATCACCACGCTGAGGTTGGTAACTGTATCGACAAAGGGAACGTGTACGCCGGTCTGTATCTCAATGCCTTGCAAGTCGACATGCGACCGATACCATCACAAAGACCTTTCAGGGTCACTTGAGTGTAGGTTTGCAGGTCGTCAGCGTAAAGTATATGTTCTACACCAGCTAAGTCTAGTGCGTCTTGTAAGTCGTTTATGTAAAGACTGAAAAGCAAGGGTCCCAGGACTGAGCCCTGTGGAACGCCAAGATTGGTGGTTAGCCAACCTGAATTCCCTTTTGTGTTTGTAACGACTTTCTGTCGTCTCCCCGTTATATATGACTTAAGCCACAGGAGAACACTCCTGGGGAATCCCATGCGCATCAGCTTACGCAGCAGTTTAGAGTGTGAGATGGTGTCGAATGCTTTGCTAAAATCAAACATCAACAAAATAGTCAATAGTTTTTTGTTGTTGTTAATGCCTGATCTTATGTCTTCCGTCAGTTTTAGTAGTGCTGTCTGTGTACTGTGATGCTGTCGAAAACCAGTCTGCATCGGGTCCAAAGTGTTGTTTTCTCGTAAAAAGTCAACTATTTGGTCGTGTATTATTTTTTCCAGGACCTTAGAAAGGAAACTCAGTAGGGCAATTGGTCGGAAATCTGACACCGTAGATGGGACAGGCTTCTTCTTCAAAGGCACCAATTGAGCTCCCGTCCAAGTTCCCGGAAAAATGCCACTGGACAGAGAGGAGTTAAAGATTTTAACGATATGATCGCCCACAAATGGAAGAGCTTTAGCCACTATACTTTGGGGGATGCCGTCTTCTCCTCTGGCCTGCGATGAGAAATGGGCAACAGCCAGGACCACGTCCGAGAGCTGACTTCTCGGAAAACAATGCCGTCATCACTGGCAGTGGTCAAGACGTTGTCAAGTTCTTCATCACTTTCACTTTGGGAGATCGACACCCCTGCAAAGTGGGCATTGAGCTCTTCCGGCGAGAAATCATGAAGCTCCTCTCTTGTCTTTGGCAGAAGGCCCAGAACCTTGAGCTCTTTTCAGATATCTTTCTTATTATCAATAGCTTAAAAAATTGTATTTTGTAAAAATCTTTCCCTTGTTTCCTTCGTTCATAATTCAGCTTCTACTGCAAGGCTCTGATACTCCCACCACAGTCTGTCGTCTTTGGTCCGCGCATAGCGTCGTCGTACAGAGTCACGTTTTATGTATAAATGTATCAGTTCAGCATCAACCCATGGTGGATTCGTTTTCTTTTTCGGTGTAAATTCTTTTAACGGCGCAATTTTATCTACCACATCCAGCTAGGTGAGACTGGAAATCATCTTGCTGGATCGATTTAAAATCTCTGTAGCCGAAAGATTCAGCCACAGGGGATGCAACAGTTTCGACCCCAATCTCGACCTCTATGATGTTATGATAACTGGGTAAAGGCGCCGGCCGATTGTCCCTGCTCAGTACAACGTCATTATTATCTGTCAAGATCACATCAATCCATGTGTGAGAATCTGTGAGATGATGAGGCGCACCATGATCAACTATTTGAAGGTTGAGATCATCAGCCAACCGCCTAACAAATCTTACATCGGCTGACGTTCCGAGTAGGTTCGCATTCAGATCTCCCATAATAATTTTATGACTAAAGTCTTGCGTATGTGTTGTTAGTTTGTCTGTTAAGTCGGAGCCCTGTAAAATCGGTACGTGTGGTGGTCTGTATACCGAAGCAACAAAGACGGGGGGAAGGCTGCCCTGCTGAACACTGCACATTAAGTATTCAGGTATAAATGGCCTGCCCTCCTGTGTTGTTGGAGAGCTGCATATTAAAGAGAGAGAGAGAGAAAGAGAGAGAGAGAGAGAGAGAGAGCGTGTCAGTGGCAAGTGAGAGCGCGCGGAATCAATCGAGTATCGAGAAGCCATGTGGCGTGTGCCGAGCCACATGCTACGCAGGGCGAGTCATGAATTATACGGCGGCGGTAGAGCCGCCCGCGTGGGGGAATAGAGCGAGATGCGGCATGACAGATGGGTTGGGTTACAAGCTGGATATACTAGCTGAATATTCATGTCATTTCAAAGTTCATAGCTACGTAAATATCATACCTGTAGTTTCTAACCATTAACTATAAAATAACCAAGATTAGTTATTTTATTCTGTAAATGGATTCAAGATGAGTAGCCATTTGAGATTGAGACGGAGATTTAGTTTGAGTCATGACTATGAATTCCAGCCTCTATCTTACAATGCGTTTCGTTTTTGTGTTCTATTTCTTCACATTCCGCTTCTCTATGCAGTAGGGGCACGTTCAACTAATTCACCAATTATTATGTTTGATATTCAGCTCTAACGAAATTGGTCAATCGGGTAACGTGCTACACACAAAAAGATGGATCAGGAACAAATATTAGAAATAATATGGGATATTACTGTATATTGTATTTAACAAGTTTAAATAAACTAAACTTATCTGATAATTAATAAAGTTATATCTAGCAGTTGGTATATAAATGTTACTTTGTGTATACTTAAACTTTTAATTACTGATAAAGTTTAATACTATACTTTTAGTACTATGTTATTTAACGAAGTATACACAACTATTGGCGACAATAAACATCAGAACAGCTGATGAAATTTAAGGGTCCCAACACAAATAAATTATACTCACAAGGAGAGTCCACAACCTGCGGGAAGCAATTTTCGATGAGACTTCAGGAAATGGATTCTGGTACCCAAAAATGATGCCGAGCACCCGTAGTTTCGCTGCATATGCCATTGGGGTCAAGATATGACCATTTGTATTCAAAAGGCGCGTTATTTCAGTAAAAAATGGGTAAAAAACTCCGCAAGTTATTTTTCTGGAGAAATGGAGTAATAAGATACAAAAAGTTGACTAAGAGATCTTTAACTTAAGCTTTGTTTCATATAAAAAGATCTATTATGTTTGCAAAGTTATAAACGAGCAAAAATGATGATGAAAAATGCATTGAAAACTACTCAATTTAAAAAGCGAATGCAAAGAAAGAAAGAAAGCAAGACAAAGAAAGCGAAAGCAAACACTACAAAACTTGCGAACTTTGAGTTTGGGTTTGAGAACTGATTAACAGGTATTGAGTCTGAGTGCAACTATAAAATCTGGCCTAAACCGCTTATTCCTTGTGACTATTCCACTTCATATAATACAGATATAGTACTTCATACTTTTCTTGTGTTTGTTCCTGTGCATGTTCATGTTTCTTTTTCCGTGTAATAGCCTAAGCTCGCACCCGATTGTTTGTTGTTCTTTGTTTCATGCATATTATTTTAAGAATAAGGCTTGTTAGCCAATCACGGACGAGCTTTAACTACGTAATTTTTTGGAATACGGCTGACGACCTAGTAAACTTGTGCCAGAGGGCAAAACGATAAAATAAGTCTTAACTCTATCAGAAGCGGCGATCCTTATGCACAGATTGGTTGGAATCTTATCTCGCTTGCGCAATCTATTGACCAGAGTTTGGTGCTCTCTATCCTTTTAGGAACAGTCTAGTCAAAGCTCGTTTTATATTGGTCGCCTAGTATTATTCTTTATATTTGCTTACGCTTTATCTTATACAACAACCGGATGCTGGTGCTGACATATTATTGTTGAATTTGTTACTTTACTCCAATTGACAAGTACACAGTGAGATGAGCACTTCCGTCTTGACATATTTTTTATTTTTTTTTTGTGATATAATGGATTTTTTTTTAAATTTCTTTTTTGATTATATTTAAAACTTTCATAACATTTTTTATATGATTAAGAAAGGTAATATACCAATTTTGATACACATTTATCACCGACAGCTCTAGTTATAGAAGAAAATGCATATTTTTAAGATGAAAATAAGGGTTTTTAAAAAAATTCCTCGCTCAAATCCCCTGGTCCAATCCTATTTAAAGAATTCATACATATTTATGAACTTAAATTGAACAAAGCATGATATTTTTAAAATTATATATTCTCACTTATACGTCTGAAAAAATTAAAATACTGTTTTTACACTAAAGATATGAGTAAGGTCTTTTCGTAATACTTAAGGCAATATTTCCTGAAAATTTTAAAAAATCTTCAAAATTAATTGCACGAGAGAGTTTTTACAAATAGAGTATTGAGTTTCGAGAAGAACGGTTCAAGACCACCTTAATATAAATATATATGTTTTTTTTGGCAAAAATAGTACACCCTGCGATTTTTCAGGTTGCTCTTACATAGTATTAGTAAATATGTACGTCATATGTAAATCATTTGTAATGTCCTTACAGGTTGTAACGGTTTTGGTCTTATACGTTTATGCGGCCTCTATATGCGGACTCTATATGACCTAGGGCAGTACGTGCAAACAGCCCGCGGTGAAATGCGTGCCGCCACGTTTGTTGTTAACCGGGCAACACGTACGACGGGAGGTCATATCTTTAATTATTGCGGGGCTTGACTAACCTCATATCTTGCACACATCCAGTTGCACCCGCATAGTGGGTGGCGGTTCAGGTGGAGGGAGTTCCAATATATAAATAAACACAAGAAAGTTAAAATCAAACTAGAAAAGGCTTTTATCTGCAGCTATCATTTACGAACGATAGCCGCGGTTTCGGTCGGTGCGGAGGGGAAAGAGATCAGGGGGTTTATCCTCGCATGTATACCGCGTAAGAAACGGACAGAGAGAAATACTCGTAGAGGATGATTATCCTAGCCTGGCGTAGTTGCAGTCGCTCGCTCGTTAACCCTTCGATGGTCGGTATCGGTCCAGCCAGACGCGCTCGTTCAGTGGCGTGTCCGCTCTCGCAAGTCACAAGGTTTTCTGTCGATGCTGCTGGTACGTGCACATATACGCGCGCGTTGTCGAGAGATCGCTTCGCGTAGCGATCGTGGCGTTGATAGCCAGCGCGTGTATCGTGCCGAACGGTTTACCCGTTTAGTAAGACTACTGGAACTCGCGCGCGTGTATACCGGCCTTGATCTAACCCTACGTGATGCGGCAGCGACACTCTCGTGCCGCTGTATCTTCTCTCTCTCTCTCTCTCTCTCTCCTCTCTCTCTCTCTCTCTCTGCATCTTCTATGCTTTACCCTGCGTGCAATAGCACGCTTTACGGAGACTGCTCTCCCTTATGCTTGCTGGAATAAAAAAAAGTGTTAGATATATGTTATGTGTAGCTTTCGCCCGGAGAGGCGTTATAACGTTTTAGAAGAGAATGCATCATTAATGTATAAGTAAGAAAACTATGTTTGGAGTAAACGCATATTATCGAGTAAACACATATTTTTGTGATAAAAGCAGGGATTTTTTAAAAAGGTTCTTTACACGCACCTATTGGACAAAATCTATTTAAAATAATTTTAAAAAATCTCAACTATGAATAAATGAAAGTTAATATTATTGAATACGTTCAAACTCAATTTATGGTCTAAAATAAATAAAACATTTTTTGAACCTATGCAAAAGTATACATAGATTATGAAAAAATATTTAAATTATTTAAAAATGTAAGAAGTTTTTGTATATCAAGTTACATTCTTTTCAATTGTCAATATTAAATCTTACAACAGTATACTTGTTGATTAATTTGTATTTATAAATATAATGTATACTACTTATATAAATAAAATTATTTCGTATTTTTCTAACTTTGTTCGAGTTTATGAATAATGGATTTATTCATTAATTACAAAAATATCATAAAAATAAAAAAACGATGTAAAACAAAAACAAATTGATGATTCTTCATTTTCTCTTTCTGTCAAACTTTATCAAACAATAAAAAAGAGCTTTGAATTGCCAAAAAATACCGCATAATACTCAAGAAAAAAGCAATTAATTTTTTTTAAATACATGAATATCATAAAACTGAAAAATCTTTATAAATAAAAACAAATCGATAAATCTTAAAAATTCTTCTTTATTTTAAATCTTCTTTAAAAAACATAAAAAATGAGTTATAATTGGTAAAAAATTATCGCCTAATATGCAAGAAATCAGCGATCAAAAATTATTTGAAAAATAAAATATCATACAAAATGAGAAAACGTTATAAATAAAAAACGATTCAATGAACTTTGAAAATTCTTTTTGATTTAAATTTTCTACCAAAAGTCGAAAAGAATAAATGTTAATTGGTTGACAATTACCGTGTGATGCCGAAGAAACGAGTAATCAAAAAAAAATTTTTGAATATAACCTTGAATATCTTAAGTAATAAAATTCCTTGTGATCTGGGCAAGTAACTCTTTCAAGAGATAGTAAACAGCTACCGTTTTTTAAAGTTTCACATCAAATTCTTCAGATTTACTAAAGCTATCGTGGTTGGCGCAAAATCGTTTTTTTTTTCAAAAGGATTTTTTTTTCCTTCAAAAGAAAAGATGAAGCCTACAAAAAATGACAGAATATTCTTCTCTATATTCCTAATTATCTCAAGTTTTTAAAAAAGTTCCCTTTTTGTATTTCATAGATATAACTGTTTGATAACAAATTACAATTTCTTGTATAACAAATCAAGGGAAATAACTTATTCAAAATTTCATGACGGAAAATATAGGCAATTTTATGCTGTTTCAAATGCCTTATCACTCAATCAACGAACCAGAAAAACTACAACTCAATAATCATAAAACCACTAAAAAACAAAAACGCATCAAAAGTAAAAAAAATTATTTTTTAGCCGCCTTCCTTACAAGAAAACAAAAACCATGAGCCTCGAATCATTAATTTTCACTTTGTATATTCAGACTAATGCTAATCCACTTCATGTCCATATAGATGTCGATGTGTGTGTGTGTGTGCGTGGGTATGTGTTTGTATGTGTGTGTGTGCGTGTGTGTGTATGTATGTGTAGCATCATATCTCAAATAATCCCCAATCAACTTTAATATTTCAAGGCTCATTTTTTTGTTTTTTTTTTAACAAAGGGGGCTCAAAAATATATTTTTTTGTTTTTCGATGCGCTTTTGCTTTTTTATCTGTTTTTCGATTTTTGAGTTTTAACTTTTCGATTTGTTTAATACCGTAGAAATAATATCATCGATTTAGTATTAATGTATTTGAAAGAGCTTAAAATTACCTATCTTTTTCGACCCGAAATTTTTATAAGCTATTTCTCATTTTATATTATACACGGAAAAATCATGTTTTATTAAAACGGTTATATCTCGAAAATGTATCACTAAAATATATTGATAATAATTGGAATGATCAGTAACATAGAATGTAATATACAGTAAAATTTTTTAGCCATATTATTTTTTTTGCCGAAAATAAATAATTTTGTAAAAAAATCGATTTTCTATGTCGAACGATAACTCGAGTAAAACGGCATTATTCTTTTTTAACATTTCCAGAAAGGTAGCTTTTAACTATCTCTTGGCTAAATTCTTTTCCAAATCATGAGGACATTTATTTTTCAAGATATTTGAGGTTATGTTATTTTTCAAATATTTTTTTGATCGTTTATATCTCGAGAACGGCGCTGTTATTTTCTTCCAACTGGAGCTCATTTTTTTGATTTCTTAATGCGGATTCGGAATTAAAAAGAAATTTTAAGATTCATTGATCATTTTTGATTTATAACGATTTTTGTATTTTAGGTTATTCTGAAATCAATAAGGTAAATTAATTTGGTATGTAGAAATAATATAATCGCTTCAGTGTAAATACTTTTGAAAGAGAATAGAGTTATCTACCTTACCTAATAAATTTTTTGCATATTTAAACAGCGATATTTTGGAATCATACGATGGAAAATCTTTATAAATTAATTAAAATGCAAAATGTAGCTATCCACTATCTCTTAGCAGGCTTGGCTGAGCTCTTTGGTCTGAATATGAAATCTTTTATTTGTCAAGTATACTTTATTTATTAAATTTGTATTGCCTTTTTCTTGTGTATTACACGGTAAGTTGTTATGAATCGCTCATTTTATTATATTTTTTGATGAAATGAAATATTCTTCTTTTGTTGCTTATTTCTTGGGCATTAAGGGGTAATTTTTGTCTATTCAAAGCTTACTTTGTTTTGTTTTTTAATAAAGATTAAAAATTAAAAAGAGATTTTAAATTTCATCAATTCATTTATTATTACCTCTCCATAAACTTAAATATTTTACTAATTATAATAATTTAATGGTATCAATTTATTATTTAGCACGATAAATTGTATTATTGTATCCGCTATAAATGCTGTAAATGCATTTGAAAGAGCATAAAATTACCTATTTTTTCCAATGAGTACTTTTCCATAATTTTCGTATATTCTTTTATTTCGTACACACGAAAACTTTATTTTTTGTTTAAATAGCGATATCTCGGAAACGTATGATGGAAAATGTTTAAAATAAATTGAACTGAACAAAGGTAGCTTACTACTAACTCTTGGATGAGCTCTTTGCACAGACTGTAAAGTGTTTTATCTTTCAAAATATTTGAGGATATATTTTTTTTAATTTTATTGATTATATCTCGAAAATTTGGCGATCATTTTCTATCAAACACTCGAGTTTTTAATTGCTTTTTTCATGAACATACGAAATAAAAAAAATTAACGATTCCTCGATTCGTTTCTGTTTTATAACGATTTTTGTATTTTAATATTTATAATCGATAATGCAATTTATGATCACAAGCTTATAATTGTTTGTATCTTATCTATTGATAACAATCGATGATAAATAAAAACACCTTTTTTGAGCTATTGTTTTATTTACCATCACTAAGCTACCTCTATGACGTAGCAATATGATATGGGTGATTGTAAAAAGTTGGTTCTTTTCAAGAGTATTATTTAAAAAAAATTAAGTCTTTGTAACCGAAAATAAAAAGTATGATGTAATTGTATTGACCATATAAATAATGAAAATTAAAATGGGCGAGATCTAAAAACACTGTTATGAAATTGAAAACATATTACAATGTCTAAATGCTCTTATAATCAATTTATTTAAATTACGAAATAATAGAGCGTAACTTTTATTTAATATCGTTTAAATAGTATTACCTTACATGTAGTTTCTCTTATCGAGCACACATTAAAAATTGATTCGCTTATTACAGCTTATGAGCGATTATACTCTACGCTTAAATAGATTAAAATGTTTTTTATTTCTATTTTCGTCGTATTCGATGCTAGCGCTTTCAACTGTTTTAGTACATTTAACATAATCGTTGGATAGATAAGACATGTGTACCATACATATTTTCAAGTAGTTTATTTATTTAAATGCACCGGATGTATGCAAAATCAATAACAAAGTACTTCCTCTATATTTTTAAACAACAAATACGATTCTGATATTTATTTATCAAACTGAATGCTCGATTTAAGAATTTTTCGCCGGACGGACAAAACATATAATTAAGTTATGGTAATACAAGTGCAGCATTAATTAATTATTTTTAGAAAACAATACTAATAAATAAGTATATGCAAACTTCTTTTACAAAATGTATATAAGAGTTACGAGTAGGAATTAGTTTCACTTGGGCGGACAAGACATCAAAATCAAGGTACACATTTCGAAACAACCATACACAAACAGAACGCATACATTAAAAGGCCGCGGATCTTTTTTGTTAGAATTCAGTGTATTACTACATTTTTTGGTATATTTGTGTGAAATTAAGGTTTGGGACACAGGACGGACAAGACATTTTGCATATTTTTTGATTTTTTACTCAGAATTGAAAATACTTGATATTCTGAAAATTTCACAGATTGTTGCTTACGATAGAAGTGCGGTTGTAGTACAATTTTTTGAGATTCATATAACATTTTTTTTACTTTATTCGCTATCATTAAAACAACTCGAGTATCACTTTTGAAGCCACTTTTTAGCAAAATCAATTGCAGATGTGAACAGCTGTTATGATGAAAGTTACACGACAAATGTGAACTGATTGTCAGAATACGAAAAAAATTTAAAGAAGCAGCATGCAAATCGTAAGACAAAGCCAAGCGCTCGAGTAAGCCCGGCCGGTGCATTATAGCGGCTGACTGTAGCGCAGTAAAACTCAAGTTGTCCATCCAGATTTGAATATTTTGGGCTCTAAATTTGTTTACATGTTCCTGAAATAATTCCGAATAAATAACTGTGTCGATTTGTCTCTATATATTTTAGATCGGATATTTGACCCCTGGGTATTAATCTACTAATATACTTAAATTTCACCCTGACCTCCCCTTAAATACCTTCAAAATATTAACGAAAAGGAAGGATGTTAAAAGTAGATAGTCTAAAGGCATACTGGCTCATGCGGATTCTGTATCACCCCCTCCCCTCTCAAAGTGATCCACAACCCGTTCGGATTCTAAATCACCCAGAATGATCCAGAATCCGAAATGGAGAGAGTGGAAGAGCTTCCCTTTCTCTCACGTGAACCAGAATGCCTATAGCGTTTTCTACTTTTTTTTTCTTTATTTCCTTTGCAAATGTTTCCAGGAGTGATAGAATAATTTTATGAGTTTGACGGTGTGAAGTGCGCAGGCAGTCTTGTAGATGGGATTATGGTTTGTACATACTGTAACGTACTTGACTATATAGGTTTTTGACGGATAGCCGTATTGCTGAATGTTATGAACTGCAGAAAAATTGAATCGTTGCAGCCATTTCTGGTTAAATTCACCCATGACAAAAATTTTGGTAGCATCGTGTAAAGAGCCACGGAGTAATGATCCAATTTGTGAGTAGTCAAGCCCATCCGTGTTCCAGGCTATTCCATGATAATGATGTTCCAGCCAAATGTTTTCCCTTTGCAATTTGTCAGAGAGTCTTTTCCATGAAAAAGGTTTCTTGAATAGACGATCGATAGGATCACCACATTCATTGAGAGGAATAATAGCTATTTCTTGTAAAACATAATCATCTCGCATTTGTTTGAAACCAATAATGTCTACTGCATACTCCATCTTGGAATGAGTGTTGAAACGAAAATGTGTTGGATAATATGCTGTTTAGACAAGCTTATTGATATACCCACTGATGGGATTGTACTGAACGATGCGATCGTGTAAGATCATGCAATAAGCTGAAGTGTTAGCTGGAAAGTCTTTTTTAGATTCAAACTCTAGACGGACATCGACAGGAGCGCTCTTTATAGATTCGTTTTGCCGTGAACAGTCAATAACTATGAGTGGTTCAAGGTTGATAAATTCTGACTTTGTCAGCAGTGGCTGTGGGTCTCTTCCATAGTAGGTGATTTGAAAATTGGTATACATATCATAGAGAACAGCGAACTGATTCTTCAATATGTCGAGATTCATATTGTTATATGGATAATATTGAGAATTCAAGAAAACTCTCACATTACTAATCTCACAATGGTCAAATCGGTTGGCATTTTCAATTTTCAGATTTTCTTTCTTGGTCTGTAGTCCGAGAATGACAAAACGAGGTATTTCTAATTGATTTGAAGTTTTCACTATCCAGACATGTTTATTCATGCTCGAAAGTAGAGGATATTCAAATAACTCCCAAGATCGATAACACAAAGAGATAAGATTATCTTTGCCAATGAAACTCAGCAGCTGGATCTTTTGTTTATCAGGTGCAATAGCATATGGCATTAACCACTCTATATTCGTTATTTTTACCTGGTAGTCTTCATATGTAGTTACACTATTTTCTACAGTACCTTCCTGAATTGCATTCAAGTCATTTCTTGATTTTGTGAGAATGAGTTTATGCTTCATATTAACTATAATTTTTTTATAGTCTTCTGTAAAGCCCAAGGGCATACTCAGAGGAATGGAAACGTCAAAGTTGCCGTGTGCATCTACCAAAGTTTCGCTTTCTTCTCTAACCTCAAGCCAACCTGCATTTTTTAACATGAGAGTCTGATTCGGATTCAATGATGTCCATCCTTTAATGAGACTGCTTAACCGAACATATTTACTTTTATCTATCTCCACAGCATTAATTTCGTAACGAATTTCATCAAACAGATGGCAAATGCCACTGTTCACGAATTTAGTTTTAGTTAGTGCTGTTCCATCTGGTTTTTGCAGTTTTCCACATACATGGATAGAACTGCGCGATGGTTAGAGACATAAATCATGATGTTGGATAGAAATACGAATTTCATCACTATTATCAAAGCTTAGTGTCGAGTATGGTTGATGTGCATGAACCTCGTAATGAGAAATAGACTCATCGTATACGACACCTGATTGAATGCTTAGAATTTCGACCATTTTTCTGGAAGCAGCAGAGAATTATACACGTGAATTTTCTCCATGAACTTTTAGACCTAGGTTTCTGAGGAACTGAATGCTCTTCCGTGTTAACGGTTTGAGTTTCTTCGGTCGACTGATGACCGATTGACATGTTGGTTGACTTATATGCACTCTGGAATTGTAAACGATGCCCATTATACAGATTTAATGTGGAGTCTAATAGTAATTTCTTCTCCACGGAAATTCACTAAATTTCCATCTTGATCTACGATTTGGATTTGAAGATGATCTATGCACTCGACACTGAGTGGTAGATATATATCATGAGATGGAACTTCCAAGATTTCATATCCTGGTGGAATTCTGGGAAAGAACTCATGGATTGTATGAACTCTTTCGTTGTTGATGTAAGCACCTGCGGTAATATTGCACTCCACTCTGAGTGCGTTGATTTTTAATATTTTCACAGGTAAATCAGAACTGTGATGAATTTTTTCCTTGAGATTGCGAGGAGTGAAGCCAAGAAGACGACCTATTGAATCGTGAGGAGTGAGATCTAACGGATTAATTTCTCTTCTGAGAGTATTGTTGTTAGCTCTCAAAGAAAATTCAATTCCTTTAGATTTCAAGGTTTCTTGTAAAAATTTATTAATAGCATTAATCTTATAACTGCCAGTAGAGATATCGATAATATTTCCATTCACATGAAGTTTATTATTCGAATAGTCCACATTGGGAATAGAGTTGAATATTAAAAGTTCAACTAAACCCAAAACAACATTTTTATGCTGAGGTAGTTCAATTGAGGGAAAATATTGTGCTTCTAGAACAGAAGATTTTCCTGAAAGACTCAAAGTGAAACTATCTTCCATGACTGATTGGAAGAGAATGATTCCCATTCGTTTGCAATCTTCTCTTTTATAGTCTTCCGGTTAAGAATTGAAGACAAAGATGACCGCAAATGAATGAGTCAAAATTTTGATATCTTTTATAGTTATATTTTACTTCTTTCACGTTGAAATATAACATGAGCTCTATGGGAGGTTTAAGATCATCAAAACTGTCAAAATAAATTACTTTGGAACCATGTTTTCGATAACACACCCAGTGAGTGCCTTTATTTTTCATGTCATCCAAGCTAACAATAGCAGATTCATTACTCCATGGACCATCGTCAGGCTGATTATTTCTTATAAAATCACCTCGGAATTGTGGAATTTGCAACATACGAGCATATTTTAGAAGACCATAGTCAGTCAGTGGACGATTTGGCAAAGTTAAATCGAAGTTTTCTTTTTTAGTAACTTGACCATGACCAACATGAGGTTTCATAAATAATCCCATTCCAGTTTTATATGGTTTAAGATAGAGACCTTCGCCTAAAGCAATAGCTTCCATTGTCTTATTATGTCTCTTACTTTCTTCAAGGTTTTTCTGTGCAGCTTTAGCATCATTTACTGCTTTAGCTATTCCTGCAGCTCCCCGTGTTAGAGCACCGGTCGCACTTCGTCCTGCGAACAGCGGTATGAGAAACGGAAGAACTCCACCAGTTTTTGATGAAATTGGAAGAACACGTGGAATGATAATGTGATGGGATGGTCGTTTGCATGCCATCACATGTATACAGTATATAGTATGTATGTAGTAGAATTTAAATAGCCAGCGGGCCAGTGAGTTTGTATACATAGATTTGAATAATGAGTGCGAGAGAGAGAGAATGAGTTGTGACGCGTTCGGCTAATTCGCGAAGCGAGCCGTCGCTGGACAACACTTGCCCCTCACCGCGCGCGCGCAGCGCCTATACTTTTAGTATACACGCTAGACCGGAGCGGCCGGGGATTCCCCCACTGCGCCGCCGCCGTTCCTACGTCAGCAATAGATATAGATATACTGCCTGTAGGTGCTCGAGCCGCTTATAAGCTGGCGTCCGAGCGCATTTGGTCAGTCTGCCCTGGGCGATAAACTGGGCTAGTTCCGGGGAACCTACGCTCGGCGATCTCCTCATATACTCTCGGGCGCACCCGTGATTATACGATGAGACACGAGCCAGGTTAGCCGTGTCACTAGGGTTTTGACTCGCTGGAGATGCTCGCTCGGGCGCACCCGTGCTAGCATCGACAATTTTACCGATGTACCTTCACTTCTCGGGCGCTCCCGTGAATTGAAGAAGGGGTAAAAGATTCACCGGAAATGCACTATAATGCATCGGGCGCTCCCGTTGCATTATAGATGATTTACTGATCTGTATTACGTTAAATCCGTTATGTATAGAAATTAAGTTTGTGTTGTACAGTACAAATTAAGCGTTTATTGACGTAGATTGTTTATAATTTTGTTACAGCCGACAGACACGTTTGCGGATCACTATTTCGGCTAAATCTGTTTAAATACGACGGCGAAAACCGAAACCCGGTTGTTATTAGAAATTTATTATTTGTTATTAATTATTTTGTAAATACTTTATACTTTACTTTATAATAAAAATTGTTATGGTTAAAATGTAAATAGAGAAGTGTCAAAAAGCAGTATTTTTCATCTCCGTCCTTACCTTTCCCGCGAACCCTGGCTTAAACCGATTAGCTGGGGGGAGGTTTCGAACCCGTACACCTAAGGTTCGCGATAAAGAAAAGACCGGTTTTGTTACATGGCGCTCGGACGGTTTTTGGACATTATTTTTTCCTGGTTTTTGACACTTGTTTTATATTATAAAAAATGGCTGTATCGTGGGTCTACGATCTTTGTAAGGAGGACCTGCAAGAATTAATGCAGACACACGGACTGAATCATCAGGGTACGATTGCGGAGCTGCGACAACGCATGGTAAAATTCGTACGTTCAAATCCCGGGTTATTCGACAAAACAGACGAAGACAAGCCAGAATTCAACGAGACAGCAGCGAAGCAGCAAGATGCGATAAAATCCTCTCAAGAACAAATAAGAATGCAGCAGCCTAGCACCGCCGCGAGTAAGATGGAGCAGGCAGTACCGCAAGTAATTTATGTGCAGGCTCCGAATGAAACAACCCGCGTTTTGGAAACAATGCGCAAGTGGGGTTGTCATTTCGATGGGCGGGAGCTCTACACATTTTTAGAGCGCATAGAAGAATTGCAACGAGCATATGGTCTTTCCGATGCACAGTTGCTATAAGGCTTCCCCGAACTTTTAAGGGGAGAAGCTCAACTTTGGTTCCGTAATCTCGGAGTGATTTTTACCTGGGAGGAACTGAAAGAAAACCTCCGATCATTTTTTCTCTCGCCTATGCAATTACGATATTTGGATAGCCAGATCCACAATCGTCGACAATTGCAGGGCGAAGAAATAAGATCTTACGTAACACAGCTTTCGACGCTTATGCGACGTCGAGGCGATATACCGTTGGCAACACAGTTGGACAACGTATATTATAACATGCGAGCGGAACTACAGTTGCACATTCCGCGGGGGCAACTGCAATCTTTTAACGACCTAATTCAGTGCGTCGACCGTGTAGAAGAGACACTGAAAAAGATCACGGAAGAAAGCAGAACGAAAACGCCGCAACAGAACAGCCGCCCTCGTGGTACTGTAGATAATGTCGCGACGTATGACCGCAATAAATGCTACTGGCGTTGCAAGCAGCGAGGTCACAGCAGATTGCAGTGCCAGAATCCGGCACGGAAGTTTTGTTCATATTGTGGCAAAGAGGGCGTGCTCTCTAAAGATTGCCGATGCCCGAAGCCGGAAAACGCCAACGCGGCCGGGCCGCGAAGAAACCCGGCCGCACAAAAACCAGAGACACCCGCTATTTAATTTCAATGAAGGCGGGACGTCACATTTTTCGAGCCCTAGTCGACACGGGATCCATCTGCTCCTACATTAGCCAAGAAGTGGCTGATTTAGTCAAGCATGGAGGTTGGCTAGAGGGACTCGAGAACAAAGTGGCGACAATGGCGGACGGCACTCCAACAGTGGTAAATAAAAGTTTAGCAGGACGAGTGTCGATAAAGAAGCGATCATTATACCACCGCTTTCTGGTAATGAACACCCTCGGCCATGACGCTATCTTGGGAATGGACCTGCTGAACCGTCTAAATTTACGAGTTACTCTTGACAACGATGACCTGTCACAAGAGGATGACGAGCTTCCAGACGAATTATGCTCTGTCGATCCAATTGCAGGTCTATCCACGTTACCGGAAGAGCAACGAAAGCACCTGATTTCGCTCCTTGACGAGGAAAAACGCAAGTTTGACTCAGTCAAAGGAGTAACACCGTTAGTCAAGTATGAAATCCGTCTGCTAGATAACACACCGTTTAAGCACCGTTACCAACCGAAAAATCCCGCGATGCAAAAACTCATCAATGAAGAGGTCGACAAAATGTTAATAGATGGCGTCATTCAACCATCTGATAGTCCGTGGAATTCACCAGTCGTTCTAGTGACGAAAAAGGACGGGAAAAACCGTTTTTGCGTGAATTTCAAACGTCTGAATAATATATCGGAGAAAGATGCGTATCCCTTACCTCAGGTAAACGCAACTCTAGATAAACTTAAAGGCGCAAAATTACTGACGACTATCGACCTGAAGAATGGCTACTGGCAGGTGGCGCTCACCGAAAAGAGCAAGCCTCTCACAGCATTCACCGCACCGGGTAGAGGACTCTTTGAGTTCAAGGTTATGCCGTTTGGTTTACACGCAGCACCCGCCACTTTCCAAAGATTACTAGACCGAATTATAACACCAGATTTAGCACCACACGTGTGTGTTTACCTTGATGATATTATCATAATTTCGGAAAATTACGAAGATCACGTAAGATTACTAAAAATTGTAATGGAGCGACTAACAGCGGCGCGTCTAGTTCCTAACTGGGAGAAGTACCAATTTTTCCGGCAACAGTTGAAGTATCTTGGACATATTGTAAATAAAGATGGCAGCCATTAAAGCACTTCCTCCACCGACCAACACGAAGGAATTACGTCGTTTCATTGGCCTACTTTTCGGGTACCGTCGGTTCGTGAAAGAATTTTCTCAGATCGCAGCGCCACTCAGCAGACTTCTTCGGAAGAAAACTGTGTGGGACTGGGGAACAGACCAACAGAGGGCGTACGAAGAGCTAATTCGTCGACTCACGGAAGCTCCAGTGCTGGCGTCTCCTGATTGGGAAAAAACGTTCGTACTGCAGACGGACGCTAGCCTTGAGGGACTTGGCGCAGTATTAACACAGAGAGAGGGAGAAGGAGAACGGGTAATTGCGTATGCTAGCCGTACGATCAACAAAGCAGAGCGCAATTACTCAGTCACGGAACTCGAATGTCTTGCAGTAAAATGGGGCATTTGGAAGATGCGAGGGTACCTAGAAGGCTACCATTTTGAAGTAGTAACAGATCACCAGTCACTACAGTGGCTCCATAAAATCGATAACCCATCAGGCAGGTTAGCTCAATGGGCTATGGAACTTAGCCAGTGGGATTTTGATATATCCTACCGAAAAGGCGCGGAGAACAACGTCGCCGACGCCCTCTCACGGCAACCGCTGGAAGTATTCGAAATTGGAGCCACGGGGAAACTCAAGTGGTATGGACGCATGTTCAATTCCGTAAAAGAAAAACCCGAAGATAACCCCGAATATAGTATAAAAGGAAACCGTTTGTATCGACATATCCTACACAGCCTCGATTTCAAAAATAACGAGCCTCACGACGAATGGAAGATCTGTGTGGCGGAGGGAGAGCGTGCGAGAGTGATGCAAGAAGTGCACGACAACCCGACAGCCGGTCATCTAGGAGTAGCCAAAACGCTTGCAAAAATTGCAACACGTTAATACTGGCCCGGAATGTTTAGGGAAGCCACCGAATACGTCAGGTCATGCACCAGCTGTCAGGTGCATAAACCTATGCAGATTGCACCAGCAGGAAAAATGCATGCGAGGTATGTGAATGGACCAGCGGAACGTTGGTCTATCGATTTAGTAGGCCCGTTACCAAGATCTAGCGGAAATTTTCGACACATCTTGGTGATGCAGGACTGTTTTACGAAGTGGGTGGAGGTCAAACCACTACACACAGCGACCGGCAGCAATATAGCTAAGACGTTTAAAAACGACATCATTTTGCGTTTTGGCTGCATGCAGTCGGTAATAACAGATAATGGCCGACAATTTATTGCTAAAGAATTGAATAGCCTTTTGAAGGATGCCGGTATAAAACATGATTTTACACCGCCTTATACGCCACAATGCAATCCGGTAGAGCGTGCGAATCGCACAATTAAAACTAGGATACGGCAGTACATCAAGGAACGCAACCACAAGTCCTGGGATGCATTTTTACCCGAAATTGCATTTTCAATCAACTCGTCCGTAAGTGAGTCAACAGGCTATACACCGGCCTACTTAACTTTTGGAAGAGAGATGGTTGCTCCAGGAAGCTTGGAACAAGAGGTGGGGAGGAGATCACAGTCTTCACTACAGAAGAGGATCAACGACCACCGTGAAGCTTTAGGTTTAGCTAGGATAAACATGGCGCGAAGTTTCCAACGACAACAAAAATATTATAATTTGGGTCGACGCGATTGGAAATCAGTGTTAGGTGAATTAGTATTAGTACGTACACATAGATTATCGAATAAAAATAATGATTTTGCCGCTAAGTTAGATGATAAGTTTGAGGGACCGTTTACAGTACGCCGCCGAATTTCCCCCGTTATTTTCGATTTAGATAATGAAGAGGGGGAAATTAAGCGAGGAATACACGTGAAGGATCTAAAACCCTTCACAGCTCGTATTATATAAAAGGCGGGAGAGTCGCAAGGAAAAGTCAGTAGGGTTCACGATGGCACCGACACAATATAGCCCAGAAACCTCGGTAATGCTCGCCGGGATAGACGAGTACATCGCTGGAGAACCATCACCGCACTCCCATGCTGCTGCAGAGAGTGCGAGGATGGAATACATTCCAACACCGATCGCGGTGTTACAAGCACGCCGTACAACCCGACCAAACAGCCGAGCGTACACCAGCCGACCAGCGCCGGAAGCAGCGAAGGAGGAGCCGGAGCAGGGCCCGCCGAGGCTCCAAACACCACCTGCGGATTTCTACGTCACTCTTTACACGGTGACAAAAATCCCACCTGCACCCTGGTCGCCGGTTGCCGATTCACCAGCCAGAGAGGTCGAGGGGCGCGTAGAGGACGAGTAGCGGCCGTCTTCTGCTAACAAAGTGGCCAGAAGCATTTTTCAGCCGACCGCAATTCCGCCACCGGAGGAGAAACCGGACGAGCCATGCCGGCTCACCCAAATCCCTAACGGACCACAGGCCTGAGTTCCAACCAGACTACACCGATTTCGTTTGGTTGACGGAGACGACAAGTGGCTATTAAGATTTAAAGCGGACGGGAGCTTCAAATATATTGGCAGAAGGCACGGCGTAAGTTTTATTGATATTCATTTTTTTGTGTCTGTAAGAGTGAAACCGTTGTTTCACTCTCCGAAATAAGGGGGGTATGTGATGGGATGGTCGTTTACATGCCATCACATGTATACAGTATATAGTATGTATGTAGTAGAATTTAAATAGCCAGCGGGCCAGTGAGTTTGTATACATAGATTTGAATAATGAGTGCGAGAGAGAGAGGATGAGTTGTGACGCGTTCGACTAATTCGCGAAGCGAGCCGTCGCTGGACAACACTTGCCCCTCACCGCGCGCGCGCAGCGCCTATACTTTTAGTATACACGCTAGACCGGAGCGGCCTGGGATTCCCCCACTGCGCCGCCGCCGCTCCTACGTCAGCAATAGATATAGATATACTGACTGTAGGCGCTCGAGCCGCTTATAAGCTGGCGTCCGAGCGCATTTGGTCAGTCTGCCCTGGGCGGTAAACCGGGCTAGTTCCGGGGAACCTACGCTTGGCGATCTCCTCATATACTCTCGGGTGCACCCGTGATTATACGATGAGACACGAGCCAGGTTAGCCGTGTCACTAGGGTTTTGACTCGCTGGAGATGCTCGCTCGGGCGCACCCGTGCTAGCATCGACAATTTTACCGATGTACCTTCACTTCTCGGGCGTTCCCGTGAATTGAAGAAGGGGTAAAAGATCCACCGGAAATGCACTATAATGCATCGGGCGCTCCCGTTGCATTATAGATGATTTACTGATCTGTATTACGTTAAATCCGTTATGTATAGAAATTAAGTTTGTGTTGTACAGTAAAAATTAAGCGTTTATTGACGTAGATTATTTATAATTTTGTTACAGCCGACAGACACGTTTGCGGAGCACTATTTCGGCTAAATCTGTTTAAATACGTCGGCGAAAACCGAAACCCGGTTGTTATTAGAAATTTATTATTTGTTATTAATTCTTTTGTAAATACTTTATACTTTACTTTATAATAAAAATTGTTATTGTTAAAATGTAAATAGAGAAGTGTCAAAAACCAGTACTTTTCATCTCCGTCCTTACCTTTCCCGCGAACCCTGGCTTAAACCGACTAGCTAGGGGGAGGTTTCGAACCCGTACACCTAAGGTTCGCGATAAAGAAAAGACCGGTTTTGTTACAATAACTTACCACCAACTTTCTTAACAGCTTGACGTGCACCTTTCAAGGTGGATTGAATGTCCTTGCGGGAACATTTACTTGGTGACATTGATTTCTTAGCAGCCGTCGCTAGCAGTGCAGCCGGAACTGACGCTGGACCCGTGTAAAAGTATATCTATATATATCATAAACGTGTAGTACCGGGCGTCGCATCTGGCTGCGCGGATCGCTAGCTTACTTAAGTTCAGACCCATTCCAGTTTTTTCTTTTAATTGCATAGCATTCACAACAGCAAAAACATATGCTTTTTCAGCAAGACTGGAATCCTTGGCTTTGACACGCTGCCAAGCTCTATCAGCGAGCTTCATGTCAGCTGCTTCACGATCTCCATTTTTATCAGAATAAGCTATGTCATGTTCTTTGCATGCCTGATCAAGTGGATTAATTTCAGGATCACCTCTTTTCAATCGTTTTTTCAACTTATTTCCGGGACCATAGTATTGATATCCAGGAAGATGCATTTCAATAGGTAAGTTATTGATCACTTTATCAAGCAATCCATAACCTTCTGGTTGTTTCCGAGATTTATGTACGATCATCTCTCTTCGAGTGTTGTTTTATAACTAAAGATAAAAATATAAAACATGCGTTTATATTTCCATAGTTCAATGTCAAAATAGACTTTGTAACTGGAACATGGATTTTAGCGAGCAGAACGTCAAACTCCCCGTCACAAACTTTGATTTCGGAAAACAGAAGAGAAGGAAGCGTCATGGAGAATTACTACCTGATACTATACGAGCAGCATTCTGCGGGCCATCTAACTGTGGAAAAGCAAATAGTTTATTGGCTCTAATTACACATACCAACGGTCTTAAATTTGAAAATTTGTATGTATACTCTAAATCCTTGAATCAGCCAAAGTATCAATTTCTCGAAAAAGTTTTGGAACCGATAAAAGGTGTATCATATCTACCTTTTAGTGAGCATGAATCTGTAGTATCTCCAGATGAAGCCCGACCAAATTCAATTATGAATTTTGATGATGTGGCTTGTGAGAAGCAGGACAACGTCAGAGCATTTTTCTGTATGGGAAGACATAAAAGTGTACACAGCATTTATCTATGTCAGTCGGTACGCTCATATACCGAAACACCTCGTAAGGGACAATATTAATATGTTAGTAATTTATCGTCAAGACGATGTTAATCTAAAACATATCTATGAAGATCATGTCAATACTGATTTAACTTTCAATGAATTTCGAAATCTTTGTTCTGAATGCTGGAAGAATGATAAGTATGGATTTGTTGTTATCGACAAAGATAGAGTGATGGATGATGGCAGATACAGAAAAGGATTTGACTGTTTTGCAATAAAAAAGAAGTTATGAATCCGAAACTTACAGTTCAATTGTAGACAGCATCTCGTTAGCATGTCAGACTTCAAGAAAGAAAAGAATATTCTCAGCGAGCTCTTGCGAGCACGTGAGGCTATTAAACAAAAATACTCTTTATTGAAAAAGGAGAGAGAAGATTTTGAAAAAGTTATTGGTGATACATTGAAACCAGTCATTACACCACTGGAGAAGCTCGTCGATTCGAAAGTCGAAAGCTTGCCACCTTCTAATCACATTTTGAATATAGACAGCAACAGGAAACCGAGGAAAAGATTGAGATTTGATCGATCAAGTTATATAGTAAACGATATAAATGAGTCGAGTTCTGCATATGATGATGATGATGATGCAGATTTTTCTTCGATGGATGGCACAATGATAAATTCAACATTCAAATCTGCGCTTGAAGGAAATGAATCAAGTGACTTTTTATCATTGTTTAATGTAAGCCGTAGCAAAATTGATAACATATACGGAGTGCGGAGCGTCAATGGAGTGTATATGATTGGCGATTCAGAAATTCAATTTCATGATAAAATGGTAAAAGTGAGAGATAAAAGTTATCCTAAAAGTGGGGGTCTATTGGAATTACTTTTCAAGAAACAACCAGATGACAATCTTACAAGTTCAACAAATCGAAAAATTTATCGCAGCATCCTGGAAGCATCAAATGCTCATCGGAAAAGATACAGCAAAGATTAGAGTATACGCACTTTGAAGAGTAGAAAATATACGCACTTCGAAGAGTAGAAAATATATGAATATCTTAGGACCCATGTTCCGCAGCGATCGTAAAAATAAATTCACCACCGGAAAAGGCCTCATACCTAACTATAAAATAGCAAAGAAAAATTATTCTATAGATCTAATCTACTATGATGATCCAAACAAGCTTATCGAGGGACTGCGATTATTAGTTGCGGAACGATCTGCTGGAAATAACAATCGCGACAATGAAATACAATCGATCATTGAGGAACTTCGTGAAACTGGACATATATATTGAAATGCATCTTGTCTTATAAGATCAGTAGCATCATGAGTCTCGACGTGTTCGAAAGAAACCTTGAGGGCACGTAAGAAGTGAGCCGCGGTCCACCAGGCATTGGTTATAATCTTACATTAGATGGTAATTTTGATTTACAAAATAAAAGGTTATGTAACCTTGCTTATCCAAGTCAGCCTAATGATGCAGTCACCTTGGAAGTGCTTCTACAAATTATAAGTAAAAAAGTTAGAATTCTAATTAAAATAATGGCTGTAATGAAAGTTGACTTAGAGATTCCCATAAACACTGAATTTAATAAAATCAATAATGCTCTTTCCCATCTTAAAATTCAATTAGATAATCTTAAGACAAAATTGAAAGAATGCATTGAAAAAAAAAAATTCTGACTCAATAAAATTTTCATAATCACGAATTTTTCTTAAACCTTAAACATATTATCGAAAAATGGAGCGACAAAAAATAGATGAAGAGTTGCACAAACCAGCTCGCCGCATCTACAAGCAAAGAATATATGATATACGTGGAACAGATGAGACTTGGCAAGCTGATCTTGTAGAAATGATTCCATACGCCAACGAAAACAAAGGTTTTCGCTACTTACTTACTGTCATAGATACATTTTCAAAGTATGTATGGGTCATACCAATCAAGTCAAAGAGTGGTAATGATGTTACTCTAGCTATGGAGTCATGAAGAAGTATAAGATAAACCTATACTCTTCACATAGTAATCTTCATGCAAGCATATGTGAGCATTTTAATAGAACATTAAGCAAACAAGGGAGCTATAAATGGTGGGATATCCTGCCTGAGTTGGTAAAAGCTTACAATTCAAGAAAACATCGGACAATAGGAATTGAGCCTAAAAATGTTACGCAGGCAAATGAAAGAGAGGTCAAGAAGCATTTTCCAAATGAAAAGTTACCTGTGAAAAAACCGAAATTTAAAGTAGGAGATAAAGTGCGGATAAGTAAGATAAAGCATGTTTTTGAAAAAGGTTATACGCCAAATTGGTCTACTGAAATTTTCACAATATCACGAGTTCTAAAAACCAATCCGGTAACTTATCATGTCAAAGATTATTATGATAAACCCATCTCTGGCGGCTTTTATGAAACTGAAATTCAGAACACTATGTATCCAGAAATTTATCTAGTAGAAAAAGTTTTAAAGAAAATGGAAACCGTGCATATGTTAAATGGTTAGGCTTTAGTAATGAGCATAATAGTTGGATAGATAAAGAAAAATTATTTGATTTAACCAAGATTTAACAAAAATATTGATGTAAACGCAATAATGTAGGTACTGGTAAATAAGAAAGCAATCATATTATGTTATTGTATTTATTTATGTATTATTATGTACAAGTTTTAATCTAAATAAAATAAGTATTATAATCAAAGCAAGCTGCATATTTCATTCAAACTTACAGGAAGATCCACCGCGATATGTCACAAATAAATTCATTTTATTTGCAGTATTGGAGAGTCTGTCAAAAAACTCTAGATCTGTTAGGATGGCTGATGAAATCTTCTGTGGTAAAAAGATTTGAAAACTTTCGTCAAGTTCGGCTACGACGTTCGTACCGAATCTCGTCTTCACCTCCTTAATTGCGGACACCATGTACTGATGATCTTTTTCCAAGTCTGTTACTTTCTTCCTTGGCAAGAATTCGCGTTCAGCAATCTTATTAAGTGTAGATAATTCTATTCTGGTAAAAGTAAAAAATAAAAATTTTTAATAGAGAAAAGATTTGTTAAAGAATAACAAATGGTGAGAATTAACTGCGAACTTACGTAGAAATTTAGTTGAGTCTTGGTTTCTTCCCGCAAGGGTGATAATTCTCGAACTCTTCGATTGCTCGAATGTGCTCCTCATTGTGGTCTGTCTGTTGATATAGCCCATTTCCCACCACAATTTCTGCCCCTTCCATTGCCTCCTGTAATAAATCCCTTCTCTCTCCTCCCTCAGAGCGTATCCACTCCATTGATGGATCCCAGTCATGCTTAAACTCCTCTAACACATTATATTCAATTCTGATTTGTTCACCTTCATTATCATAAAGTGTCATCCCCTCTCGCCTTAGACCATTTTCATTGGCTACTTCACTCCCACGTCGTATTTCCCCCGCTCTTTAATCTTCTGCAACATCCATCTCCTCTCGCGTTTCCCCACTTTCATTGAATACTTCATACCCTCTCTTCACTTCCATCCATACCACTATTTCTTGTTTTTCAGCATCCTCCTCTATTTGAAGTGCAGCTTGTGCCATCTGCTCACCCATGATTCGGAAATGACCCCAAGGTAAAGTGTCTGCACTCTCAGGCAATAAGAATCTCTTATCATCGTGAGAACTAAGAGCAATTTTATTCTGTCTATCACTATGCACTATGTGCAATTTTCAACGAATGGTGCATTGATCACGTTTTACAATAATAAGATCCTGAAGACATCTCCTATAATCCTCGAAAGTTATTGTTTTCTTCACAATGCTGGATTTTATACCTTTGGCTTTTTTCACTGTCTCTCCTCCATCAACTAAAATACTGTACATTTTGCTTCGTAAACCTATAAATTCCATCATGATCTTGCCACAGCATTCGTCTTTCATTAATTCTGGAACTTTTTTATTGACACGTGGGATGTTAAACAGATTATTTTCATCATAAGCAGAAGTATCAAACCTGTGAATGACTTCTTTCATTATTTTATACATATCAATGTCCTCAACTTCATATATCAAACTATCAGTATCTGTATAAAGAAGTTTACATTTTTCTCCTACTCGCTGTTTCATATACGAGTAATGGAAATCATAAACTAATGTCTTGGACAAATCAAGAATACAAAGACCAACGTATATCGGTTTCTTGATTGTGATACTTGTTCTCTTTAGGTGAATAGCAACTAAATTTTCATCAAAGATTGCACAGCTGTGAAAATGTGGTTGACCTATGCGTGCTTCTGCCCCATATCTGCCTGTGAATTTATTTACTAATCGTACATCAACACGAGACCGCTCTCGCATGATACACTTTCCATAGACAGTTTATTAATAATTTATAGAAGAGTTTTTCAAACTGATTCTTCGCTTGCTTTCTCTTCTCTGTATTTAATTCGACATAAGGTTTAAGCCAGGCCTTCTGCTCGAAAGTCAGAATTCTATGCACCTTTTTCAAACACAGTCCATTATCCAGCGTCTGTTTGAGTGTTCGATAGTGAATCACATACTTTTTCTTATCGTTCAGAGTAGTGAGAAGTTTTTTCTTCTTTGAGCCAGGTGGTGCACGGTGCTCTGCGCAGAAAGGGAAGTCTCGATGTTCATCATGTATTTCCTCAGGATACTCCAAGTCTACTGCAGCAATGTAACCTATATTTGAATCTAGTGGTATATTGAAGTAGCGTGGATTCGCCTCAAAGTCAATCCACTTGAATTTTCCAATCGGTAAATGCTGTACCATTCCCCACCCACACAGATTATTTATATCAAAATATAAGAGTGTCTTCGTTTTCTGTTTCTCATCGTATGAAGAACCAATGTATGGATTGTTTACCTTAGCATATCGATTACAACACTGGCTTATTCCTCCCCGAATGCCTGCTTCAATAAACATTAGCATTTCAATATCTGTAAGAAGCTCTAATTCTACCTTTGTCATTTTAACAGCTGCTGAAAATGTCAACCCTGGTGTTGTGTAAAAGTGAGCAGGACATAAATCATAAGCTTTAAGAGATGTCTCTCGAAAACTTTCGAAAACGTCAGCCAATAGTAGAACATCTGTTTTTAAGTAAAGATCTGAATACTCTCGCAATGTTTTATATTGAACTTATCCCAGACTCGAAGAGCATGCTTGTAGTCTTCTTTAGCAATATGGGAATCTATTAGTTTATTATAGAACTCATTCTTTGCTGGCAATTTTGTAGGCGATAGCTTATAAAATATGTCTACATAATCATATGGTAATATACCTTTCCGTCTGAGAAGATCTATCATTTCATCTGTGAATCCATCTGATCGAAACTCTTTCACCGCTATACGCACGTTTTTTAGATATGATGCGAGCTTTTCCAACGATGATGGTAGAAAACGCCAAGAATCTATGAATCTAAAGCTGTTGTCGCAGTCATCTATGTATTTCGTGAACGAAATATATTTCTCCTTATTATGAGGTATTAGACTAACTCGTCCTTTCATTAATGTAGAAGTAGCGATTTCTTTCAAAATGAAGTGAATATCATAATTGAGGTTATGAAAAACAACGGGAATGAATCTTGAGTTCTTATAATTCAAATTACATGAATTGTGAGCTGCACCTCTGAAACTGAAGAGAAAAAATAATTAATTTTTTTTGGGAATCACCAAAAGTTAATTTTAAATATAACTAAACTATTAACATACCGTCCTGTAAAATGACAATGGTCTCGCACTGCAAGTTCTTCATCACGGATTGATTTTCGACATACATGACAAACGGTTGACATCTGGAAAGATAATTCTTCTAGACGTGTGAGTTTCATTGGTTTAGGATTCTTGTAGAGATGATCTATCTTCTCACTTATTGATTTTAGTTCTCGAACAAACCATTCTGCAGGTGTCTCTTGATCTCCAAATTTTTGTTCGTAAGATTTACAGACAGATAATCTGGCATCAAAGCTGCATTTTGTGTAGTAACCTATGTTGTATGCTTCATGAAGTTGAAAAGCATTCTCATTCTCAGTAGGCTTCAATAAACATTCAAAATAAGCATAAATAACGAAAGGAACTTTTTCTCTATTTTTGTAAGCTTCGAATTTGAGAATGTTGTTCTTTGAATCTGGGAGATTGATTGGACAATTATTCATATCTTTACAATGATTTTCATGAATTTCCAACCTTTTTTCATTATACAAAACTTGTAAACACCTTTCACAGTGGTATGATTTTTTATTAGTTTTGGACAGTTGAGAACTCAGAAGACGAGACATGCTTTTGATCCAAATGTAATGGTATTTAGGCATGCTCTCATCATCGTCAGCAAAATTATTTTCTTCATGCTCATCAATGTAAAAATCTTGAATGATAAGTAGATTTACATGTCTACCCTTCTTTTCTGGTAGATCATTATTTTCTGGTAGATTTACATGTTGATCTTCCTCTTCTGGTAGTTTTACATGTTGATCTTCCTCTTCTGCTTGATTTACTTGTTGAGCCTTATTTTCTGACGTAACGTGAGAAGGCGGTACTTAAACTTTGAACCATACTCTGTTGGAATTATATTTGCTGGGATATAATGCTGAAAGAATAGCATACTTGAAACATTGATTGTCATTGTTATGAACATTAATACATGCTTTTTTGTTTTCTATAAACTTTGGGAGAGGAATGTAAGAACTGCCCTTGAATGGAGAATATTTTTTCATATTTATACACAAACTTATAATACTCTTCAATGTCCAGCCGGAATCCTTTTCCTGAAATTCTTCTAGTTGTGTAAGAATGGGCTCCTTGATATAGTCTTTAAACCATTCCTCTAAATTTGTTGACATGTATACTGTAGCACTTTCACTCGTAAAATATTTAATATCGGTCGTTTCCTTTCCATTTTTCTGCATAGAAAATTCCGATATAAAATCTGAATTTATTTTCACAGCATTGTATTCTTCTAAGCATTCCTGTGCCTTAACTATGAAGAGCTTTTGTGCATCACTTAAGAAACTCAGAATGTCCATGTGTTTTATATTTACAACAACGCCAGTCTTGATTCGATTTTGGAAAGCGGACTGTACATCTCTCCACTCTACAAGAGCTTTAATTCTGTTTTCTCAGATTGTAGATTACCTTCTCGTTGCAGATGTTGTTCAAATTCAACTTGCACACACGAAAGATGAGTCAAGCAAGTTTGACATTTCTGTTTCTCTCCTTTTGTAAGTTTATATTTTGCAATTTTTTCATTTAATTCTTTTATGGTAGAATTACACATGTCCAACCAATAATGAATATCGTTATTACTTAAATCAGTTATACTTTGTAAAGTATCACGTAGAACCTGAACACGGCGTTCAAAAAGATCGATGGATGCCATATTTGCTTTTTTCTCACTGTAGTAGCACTAGAATAGCACTTCACAAATGTGCACGATAGTCAAGACTAAAACTCGTTGACCGCGATAAACGAACTGTGCTTGTCCAAGAAACTGATTCCCTTTTTGTAGGCAATGTCGACGTAAGTAGAGGTAGAAAATTCAAACATCTGACCAAGGATAAAATGAAGAGGAGGGAGATTTTCTTAGGTAGGGACCAATTTTCTCTCATTTGAACCAACTATAATAGTTCTTTTTGGGAAAAGGAGGGAGATTTTCTGAGGGAGGGATGAATTTTCTTCCGTTTGAATCAACCAAAAAGCGGCTTTTCGTCCCTCCAATCAAGAATATACTTTATTTCTTGATCGTCCAATCCTAAAATAGTATGAGACGGAGTTTCTTGTTATAAAATCAGGATGAGAGAATTTTCCTATTCATTCTCCGAGTTCACTTCTTACTGAACTAACAACTACAAAGCTGTAAGATGGCTAGAACATGTGACTACGATTTGATGTTCAGAAATGAATTAAACTTAATTAGAAAAACGCCTGCCTTGCATAAATTTTCCTCCCAGAATTTTCTTAAGAACCACCTCCTTGTCGGTCACATCCACACCTACACATTTTTTTTTGTTTTTTTCGAAAGTTTTTACAATCTTAATGTCGAGAAAGTGCATCTCTAGAAGCTGGTGTTATTTTGTGACTAACGCAGCGATAGTTACTGGAAAACGAAGCACGAGGCTCTTTAATGCACACCATACCTTACTGAAATAAAGCTTTTGTAGCAAAAGGCTGACAGCGTATCGGCCAGAAAAGAAAATTTACAAGTACTTGCGTAGTAGGCCTTTCTCTAAGGTTATTTATTGATGGAAACAATTTACTACCACCTGCGCGAGAAAGTTCAACGTGCACCAAGCTTAATTGTAATAAATTCTATTCTACCGAAAAAAAATCTGGCAGCGTATCTGCCTGAAGAAAAAGAAATTTTCGTATGTCTGTGTGCAGTGAGAGTTCCACTTAAGGTCATTTATTGATAGGACAATGTACTTGTACCTGCGCAAGGATCTTCATCGCGCACCAAGCCATACTCTAATATAGCATTTATTGCGGAGATAAGCTGACAGCGTTTTGGCTCGAAAATAGACTTTTCGAATCCATACGCGCAGTATACCTTTCTCAGAAGGTTGCTTATTGCTGGAAACTACCACCTGCGTGAAGTCCTTCAACGTGTACCAAGTCTTGCTGTAATAAATCGATTCTCGCCGAAAAACTAACAGCGTATAGGCCTATAGAATCCAAGCGTGAGCGCAGTAAGACTTTCTCTGAGGGTCATTTATTGCTGGGGACAATTTACTACTACCTGTACAAGGACCTTCAGCATGCGATATGCCTTACTGTAATATAGCGTTTATTGCGGAAAAAAACTGGCAGCGTATCAGCCTGAAGAAAAATAAATTTTCGAATGCCTGCGCACAGTAAACGATTTTCGAATGCCGTTTACTGATGAAATTTTCCTGCTACCTGCGTGCATCTACAGCACATACCTGCGACGAAGACGTTTATTGCTAGCAAAGTCAGTGAGCAACGTTCTACCTATGTTTAAAACCAGAGGGCAGAAAGGCTGACCCTTTCTTTTCATTCATTTTCTGCTACATTCCATTTCCTACGCATGCCATCTGTTTCGTCGAAAAGAGGAGCAAAGAGGCTGCTCCTTTCCCTCTCTTCTAAAAAAAAAAAGAAATATAGCCAATGGATTTGCAAAACCAAGTGGAAGTAGAACGCCTACGTATTCGGGCCTACAGAGTGGGGATAGAAATAAATCAGATAAGGATACTACATCACTTTAAGAGGGGATAGTTCAGAGGCGGGGCTTAAAACACACACATAATACGAATCCGGGAAAAATTGGAGAAGGAATAGACCAGGACTTATACACACTACGGATTCTGGATCACTTTGAGAGGGGTAAATCCAGGGGAGGGGATTAAAACATACCATACGAATGCTGAAAAATTGGAGAATGGGACAAACAGGGATAGGGCTTATACACACTATGAATACTGGATCACTTGGCAGGGGAGGGGGTGATACAGAACCCATATGAGCCAGTATGCCTACAGCCTATCTACTGTTAAATGTGGCAGTTTCCTTCAAATCATCTATACACATATTGTTGAAGAAAAAAAAACGATAAAAAATGTTAAATAATGATATCGTTTCAATATTTATTATTCAAAAACGATATAAAATGTTATTTATACAAGGGTTTCAAGATATTTAAAAATAAATATTATACATGACGTCTCAGATAATTTATCTGTTAAGGTCCGATTTCATGCAGCAAATGCTATGCTAACATATAGGTGCGGAAGAGAAAGTATGATTATACTCTTTTCCTCGCACCTATATGTTAGCATAGCATTCGCCACGAATAATTAGCCGTATAAAATCGGACCATAAATGTATATAATTTAAAAAATATATTTTTAAATATTTTTCTGTTTATATAAGACAATTTCGTTGTAATAATTTGAATCTAATATCTATTATTTAATTATTTTTAATAATTATTTTACAAATATTAGTATGCATTCGTTACGTTGAACGTAAGTGGGTTTATAACCTTTGCTGAACGTTTCGATTGTACACAAATATTTTGACACCGTTAGTCGGTTTAAAAAACGAGAGAGAGTTCGCGCGCTCCATCGCGAGAGTCAACATCGCAACGGATCCGCTGGGCCGTAATGAAATTCGTATGCTCTTAGCACAGGCCCAAGCCTGTACGCGATATGCTGCCGGCTGCCGCTCGCTGATCTTCGCAGTATTCGATTATTTATGGAATAAAGAGAAAGTGTGCATTCGTACATTTTCAGCGTAAATTTTATTCGATGCGTAATATCGGAGAACCACTTAAATTTTGTATACAACTATAAAATTAAATTAATTTATTATAAATAATATTTAATGCTTATTTTAAAATACGTTTGCGTGGTCTGGCGCGTAATGTATGAGCGAATCGAACACGTAGAGCTAACTTTAATAATTTTAGGACTGTAATAACAAAACTCGGAAGAAAAAATCTCGTAATAAAACGTCAAACTAGCTTTAAAATATATGAAAGACACAAACACTTAGATTTCAAATTACGATAAGTTAATGTGATTACATCCTTTTCAGAATAACTTATTATACATGGTATTCAATCTCAATTACCATATTTGTAAATACAAATGTTGAGAAAAGTATATAATACATGTTAATGAAAAAATTTAAGGTTATATTGTGCAGTAAAAAGTGATTTTTATGTGTATATACGCCCAGTGCGTTTGCGCTGTACTTTCTTTTTTTTGGTGCATGGAACGTTACCGCTTTTTCCAGATAACCGCACCTCAATAGGGTGAAAGTTTACAATGTTTAAAAAAAATGAGAATCCTAATCGTTTTTCATTTTATTGCTGCACAAATTATGTACATACGCAGACTCCCTGGAGTAGTACATCCACACATACACGAATATAAATATATCCACACACCGGCACTTATACGCACATACACTCATGCGCGTAAGTATAAAATACACATACACAAACGCATGTACACACAAGCACATACACACATAAACAAGCACGTATAATGGACAGCATTGTCCACTATCTCGAACGTTTTTCAAATCATTCAACTGTTGTGTATGTGGTAGCTTGTGTTTGTATTTTGTTTATTTTTTAGCTTTCCCATTGGAAAATTTCAAAAATTTTAAAAACGTTCGCGATATTGGAAAATACCACAGAGTGTACACACGTCTATGTACGCACGCACGTATGCTGAATTCTATACCCATATATACACATAACAAAACATACGAATATACACATCCATCTACATGCATACATACGTGTACTTATCCACACATGCAAGCACGAACATACACACATACATGAGCGCATACTCATGTAAATTGTAGACTAACACATAGATGGATACGCAAATACAGGTACATCAATTTACACTGACGCACCTACGCACACATGTACATAAGCTGCCTACGCACCGCATACGTGTAGATGTACACACATACGCTAATGTACTCTTTTCAACGGTAGTATTATTCAAAAGAATATACGCTCAAACAAGAGCTTTGTTTACAATTTTTCCGCGGTCACACCTAGTTTAAACTGCGTTTTATGACAATCAAAATTAACTCATTTGCAAAAAGGTTTTTTGTAGTAAAGCTTTATTACATTTCTTACTTATTTTCTGTTTTTATTATTAGTTATAATTAATAACATACATTTTTTAATTATATTTACATAGATATCCAGGTATTAACTGTAATATTAAAATTTTGATTATTTAATCCTATAAACTATCAGAATTGATGGTGAACTTCCATTCACCTGAAGTCATCCCTATAAATTTATGTACGTGTTCCTCATACTATTTTATCAACAAGTGTTTATTTTCTAATTGCATTTATCATTATTGTAAATAGAAAATCCTCAAAGTTTTACAATAATGATTGTAACTACAATTAAGGTACTAGTCATATACTATGTTCTAGTCAATACTAGTTATTTACGAATTTTTATTTTTACTAGTATACCATCCGATAATAGGTAGCAATGACTATTATCGAGATGCATTATACCAGCAATTTAGTACACTCATTTTTATTCAAATTTATTTCCATTCTTATAATAATATTGTACTTAATTGTTTTTTTTTAATTCGCCTTTCCCCGGAAATATACTGAGCGCTCAAATCTACCTACAAGTTACCTTGACATACGTATATACACTAAACAGAAAATAAAGACTTTGTATTGCTATTTAACCCATTTCTTCCCAAGCGGTCATTTTATAGTCGATTGGTTTTTTGCCTAAAAAATTGTCCAAGAAAAAATAATAATAAACAATAGCACTTTTCTGAAGTAAAATTGTCCGCTCTTTCCGATTCTGAAGTCAGAATTTTTAAATTTCCGTTGGAAAATTTCAAAATGGCGGTTTGAATTTGATGAAAGATCAGAAATACATTTTTTAACATTTTGACATGCTTGTTTAGAATAAAACGGGTTCAACGAAGATCTTGATATTAATTAATGTTGCAAATGATATTATTGTTCAAACATTTGATGTTTCTAAATTTTCCCGAAAAATTTTCCAAGATGGCGCCTGTGACATAATGAATTAATCGGAAACTTCATATTTTTTTTAAAAAAATTTATAATTTATACCCAATTTTGAATACTGAAGTTCTCGAGGTAGCTGATGATGAATCTGACATCGAAATTGAAAAATTCAAGATGGCGGATCCAATATGGCGGACATTTTTTTCAAAAGTCAACCGATTTGGGCCAAATTTGATATATGGGGGTTTTCAGGGTCGCTGATAACGAATCTAAAATCAGATTTACAAAATTCAACATGGTGAATACAAAATGACCGACATATTTTCAAACGTCAACCGAATTTGATTCAATTTTGAATATTTACTTTTGAAATAATGGTTGAAGAAATTATTCATTTTTTTCAATGTGGTAAGGGTCGAAACAACTTGAACATATATACTCCTCACATTCTTTACAATAAATATTTGTACGTTTTTTGCTTTGTGATGATTTTGTGGATTTCTCGTGGATATGATGAATTTGTCTAAAACAAGTATCGCAAAAATGTTTTTTGCACTCAAAGCAATAAAATACCGTTCTTAGGCTACACTTTATACAAACTCTTCTACGATCAGGTATTGCAAGTTTCAAATGCTTTAATAACTTCTCTGTAGATGGCTCTAAATAAGAATTCGTAACACTTTCTGCGAAATCTTTACTGGGCATTTTCTTTTCATTCACCATATTGTACAAAATCAAAGCATTCGTCAATGAAGATTGAATTAACCTGCACGAAACAATCCATGTCAATTTCTTTCAACCAATATTCGTACTCATGTCACTGCAGTATTGGTCATGAAGGTCAACCCCACCCATAAACTTATTATACGTCTTGAACGCTCCAGGAAATTGAATTGTTACTCTACCTTTATCTGTTTTATCAAATCTTTCCATTGAAATTGTAGGAGTAACGCCAAGAGCCGTTGATAATACAGACACTGGTTTTGAGTCCATTAGAGTAATATAATTTATATCACTATTTTCCTCATGAATTACTACATAGGAACCTCTTACGGCTTTATTTTTATACATTTTATGTTTGTTCATCAATTTTTCTTTTTCAGGATTTATCGTTTTTTTTTACTTTTTATTTGCATTCTCCAAAACTTTAGGAAATATATCATTTATGAAGATACGATCATCTTTAACCGTTCCTGTTGCACGGAGATTTTGTTTTTTCAAATGTACTAACAAATCAGGAGATGTAAAATATCTATCGAAATATAAATGATATTTTGCAACATCTATTTTCGAGACCGTAATTAGGAAAGTGTAAAGCATTTTCATAACTGCCCTTGATCCTAAACTGCATTTAGAAAATTTTGCATCATTTATACCATTATTCTTTTCACAATAAATATCTAATTCTAAAACAAATCCATTTGAAGTGCAGAAGGACCATAGTTTTCTTCCGAAACGTATTGGTTTGTCTTTGATGAATTGTTTTAGAAGGATCCGACCAACAAATTTAATCATCATTTCATCGATTGACAATGATGAGCAAAAGAATCCAAATTGTTTTATATTTTTTCTAAAAATATTTAACAGTACACTACTTTCCAAACTTTGTCACTATCAACCTTATCTGAATTTTTTAAAGTTTTCAAATTAGACTTGATTTTTTCAAAAGAATTTCTTCTCATCGTATTTGAAACAATATCAGAGTGCAACATTTCATTTGTTGCCCAGTAATCTCTATAACTCTTAAGAATATTGAAAATAGAAAACATAATTATACCTAAAAATTGGTTGAAATTATCAAACTCCAAATCAAAATCATTTTCATTGGTAGCATCAATAATTTAATTTTTCATTTCATTACAAAAAAAACATTTCAAATAATTCTTGAGGACTTTTATCTAGGACTTTCTGTTTTATTGCGTCAAAATTAAATATTCCTGAGTCAAGTTGAGAATTGTATACTTTTTCATTATCTAACCATTTGTAAGAGTGTGACTCTTCTAACTTTTTATCATTCGGGGAAAAATTTCGATAAATTTCTTCGTAAGAAGAGACTGTTGCATCAGTGAGAGTATGACGTTGATCGATTTCGACATCACTGTTCAAACCCTCTACGTCACTGTTTTCATCGTTTGGTACAAATAAAACTTCTTCATCGGTATGTTCATCTTCACTGTCATAATCACAAACATTGTCTTTTTGAATACTTCTATTAAAACTGTCATTCTCTGTAGACTTACGTTTCGACATATTTGCGAAAGTTTTATAAAACTTATTTATGACAAACTAATGAAAAAATTATCTGATAACCATAGAAAAATTGCTAAAAGAATAAACGAGTAACTGTGAGAAACAGCTAACCTGCTATCCTGAACAGGATAGTTACAAATAGCCCAATAAAGTAGATATCCTCTAACTATTTTGAGAAAGACTGTTAGGGAAATAAATACTTTACCAGATTGGAAATCTTGCCGACTATCCTGAAAAGGACTATTGGGGAGGCACCCGAAGAAAAAAGTGAATATTCTCTAACTATCTTGAGAAAGACTGTTAGAGAAATAAGCACTTTACCAGACTGGAAATCTCGCCAAATATCCTTAAAAGGACTGTTGGGAAGGCACCCGAAGAAAAAAGTGAATATTCTCTAACTATTATGAGAAACACTGTTAGAGAAATAAACACTTTGCCAGAATGGAAAACTCGCCAACTATCCTGAAAAGGACTGTTAGGGAGGCACCCGAAAAAAAAGTGAATATCCTCTAACTATCTTGAGAAGGACTGTTAGAGAAATAAACACTTTGCCAGATTGTAAATCTCGCTAACAATCCTGAAAAGGACTTTTGGGGTAGCACCTGAAAAAAGTGAATATCCTCTAACTATCTTGAGAAAGACTGTTAGAGAAATAAACACTTTGCCAGAACGGAAAACTCGCCAACTATCCTGAAAACGACTGTTGGGGTGGCACCTGAAAAAAAAGTGAATATCCTCTAACTATCTTGAGAAATACTGTTAGAGAAATAAACACTTTGCCAGAATGGAAATCTCGCCAACTATCCTGAAAAGGACTGCTAGGAAAGCAGCCAAGGAAGAAAGTTCCAAAAATTATTGTAAAGAATGTGAAGAATATATGTTCAAGTTGATTCGACCCTTACCGCATTGAAAAAATGAATAATTTGTTCAACCATGTTTTCAAAAGTAAATATACAAAATTGAATCCAATTCGGTTGACGTTTGAAAAAAATGTCGGTCATTTTGGATTCACCATGTTGAATTTTGCAAATCTGATTTTAGATTCGTTATCAGCGACCCCGAAACCCCCCATATATCAAATTTGGCCCAAATCGGTTGACTTTTGAAAAAAATGTCCGCCATATTGGATCCGCCATCTTGAATTTTTCAATTTCGACGTCAGATTCATCATCGGCTACCTCGAAAACCTCAGTATTCAAAATTTGGTATGAATTAGAAAATTTTTGAAAAAAATATGAAGTTTCCGATTAATTCATTATGTCACAGGCGCCATCTTGGAAAATTTTTCGGGAAAATTTGGAAACATCAAATGTTTGAACAATAATATCATTTGCAACATTAATTAATATCAAGATCTTCGTTGAACCCGTTTTATTCTAAACAAGCATGTCAAAATGTTAAAAAATGTATTTCTGATTTTTCATCAAATTCAAACCGCCATTTTGAAATTTTCCAACGGAAATTTAAAAATTCTTACTTCAGAATCGGAAAGAGCGGACAATTTTACTTCAGAAAAGTGCTATTGTTTATTATTATTTTTTCTTCGACAATTTTTTAGGCAAAAAACCAATCGACTATAAAATGGCCGCTTGGGAAGAAATGGGTTAAGATGTAGAGTAAAAAGTTTCTTGAAAAGATACTTAGGGGTCATTTAAAAATTACGACAAACTGTGTTTGATATATTCTTTGTAAAGTAAATGTTTTGCAGGTTTGAAGGTCTTATTTAACGACAATGGGTTTAATAATTTGTTTTTGGTAAATATATTTATTTTAATGATATAAACGATATTTCCAAGTTAAACATTCAAAAAATGTCGAAACCAGGGTTAAATTTCAGAAGCTTGCGGTAAGAAGAAAAAGTTATGTAGTCATAAATAAGCTCGATACAGTGATAATGTTTGACGGTCGTAAAGCTGGTTCAATTTTATACAAAATAAAAATATGAATCTACTAGTGTATCCGAACATTAGGGGTCCCGCGCGCACGCACCAACTCGAGTGTATCGTGTACATTACGTGCACGCGCCAGTAATTTTGCACCACTATGGCCACTTTTATTTGTATAATAAACGGCGCTAGTGACAAATAAATATAGTGATATTACACTTCGTTACTTATTTCTATTATTAGAGGAACATTTTCAACTATCATATTAAAATATATTAAAATTTAATTTATTCAAAAAAATGAATGCACGTACATTATAAAATGAATATATGCTATTATATTCACATATAGCATCTAAGAGTTTATCAGGATAATTAGGGTGATCAGTCTGCACCTTATACTTTTCCTATATGTTCTTAAAGTCTGGGTGGACAGAGTCCATAGCTTGCTCGATATAAAATCCCAGTCCTTTTTGCACGTCCTCATAGAAGTTCTTTAAATGAAAAAAGCAAAAAACTGCATTGATCTTCGGACTAACTGGTATTTCTAACTCCAAGTAATTCTTTTTAAAATCTTCAATTTTTTGTTGGTATGCTGTATGGAGCTTATAACTGAAGTATGCTCGCACAACAGCGTTGAAACTTTAAAATCCTTTTACGTATTTCAATCCATGTTACGACCCCGTGAGCGCAAAATATTTATTTTATCAAGTAGTACTTTAGAAGTATTTCCATTAAAGCTGGAACTGCCACGACGAATATATCGTGTAACATTGTATGCCATATAAGTGTGTCCTATTCATAGTTCTTTAATAAATGTGCGTACTTTGTGATTTCTACACCTAGGTGTAATTCTGATGGAGGAATGATATAAAGAAATTACTTGTCTTGTTCTCTTGAAAACACAGAAGCATGTATACAATTTTTTAACTGTTTTGCATTAACATTTACTGCTCCTGCTTCTTGCCATTTCTTATAGTTCTCTATGGTATTACGTACAGTCCTATATTCACCACAAATCATTAATTGATCTTTTGTAGAATATCACCAAGTACATGGATACATACTACTGTGTGACATTATACCAACTAAAATATTGGCTAATTTGAGATCAGTAGCTATAGTTCCCTGAAATTCGTTGATTTTGAGTGTAGACAATTCCTGAGAATTTTGCGCATTGCAAAATAAGCAATTTTTTACGCCAGAATATTTAAATTTCTTCGCACATATGCTATCCTCATATTTTGGACGATGATTCTCCTGATTTCGTTCGTCTATAGTTGATTGAATCGACAAACATATCTTTAAGAAAATCCCTCCACCGTCTATCGCAAACTTTAAATATTAATTTGATACATTATGTTTTTCAGCAATGTGTTATATCAGAGATTCTAGATCCTTATAATAAGCAGCAGTCTGTATATTATTAGTGCTCATGTTTGCTTTATTATTTGCGAAACAAAAATTTTGAGTAGTGTAATAGTTATCCACGCAATGACTTTTCTCAGACAACTTTTGTTTTGAACTTAATTCCATAATTCTGGCATTTTGTATAGTTACACACAAAGATTTAAAAATACTCAACATTTTTCTTTGCGGCAGATGGGTGCTTATCTGTATTTTTAAAAAATCATCTGCATATAGGAGTGAGTGTTATGATGGAGTTCTCGCGTTCTTATCACCAACGATAATTTTAAGTTCTTTACCTCCTCGCGGTTCAGTTAGCGATACTATCGATACTTTGTTTCCCTCTTGTTCAAGTTTTCTTTTTAGTAGAAAAGAAATAACTTGATATACTACTTTTGAGCCCGCTTATTCTATAAACGCTGTGAATTTTTCTACTCGAGAAAATAACGTGCACTTGTGAGAGATCCCTCTCGAAATCTCGGTAAAACAGTGACTGCAACGAATCTCAGTCGTAGGAACATAATTTATTTCTGTAACAGAAATTGTGTATTATATTTGAGAAGAATTTTGTTTTAGATATATTAAAAAGTATTTGAAGTAGCCATAACACCAATTAGTTAATTTGTTCTCACTTATCGGTCATCATAGTATTCGTAACATCAACCAAAATACTTTTACGAGCCGGCAAAACATCACCCTTAGCTACATTCGAAAATTTTGGTATACGTGCTAAGACACACAAATAACAATCGCAAACACTTTCAACGCTTAGTCTAGTTATTTTTCATACAGGATATTCAAGAAATGGACTAAAGTAAGGAGAATTAATTTTCTTATCTGGATATTTTTCAATATGCTATAGGTTACATCTACAAGCGGAGCATACTACGACTGGCAAGTGTAAATCAGCATCATCGTATGTAACGTGTTTTGCTACCAATGATTTTAATTTATTCTCTTCAGAAATCACTGTTTTTGATTTATAAAGCATACTAAACAAATAATATGTCAATTTTCTTCATAATCTTTTGGATTCGATACTATCACGTTTTGAACTTACTGAAATCTCGTTTAGATATCATATTCAAGATACAAACGATTAAAAGTATTTTGAATGTAGATTCATTTCTTTTTGCTTAATTTCAAACAATTAGTATGATGCATTACTCACTTCGAAAACATTTTTAAATACATAATTTTATATAATTTTTTTTTTATAAATGACAAATTTCAATATGATACTTGAATATATTTGTATTATTTTTTTATTAATCATCATGAATTAATATAAAAGTTGAATCTGTGTTCATTTCATTAATGACAGCAATAAGTAACTAAGTGTAATATCATTATAATTATTTGTTATTAGCGCACATTTATTGTACAAATAAAAGTAGCCGAAGTGGTGCAAAATTACTGGCGCGTACACGTAATGTATACGATACAGTCAAGTTAATGAGTGCGAGCGGGACCCCTAACTTTCCTTAGCCATATCTTCCGATATATAAAGGTGTGCGCCACCTTCGGTAAGTTGAAATGACATCACCTGTAGCCGCTCTGCTATTTCATAATATACTAATAGTTTCTCACTCTGAGGAGTGATTCTTTTATAGTGGAAAGGATCCTCTACTAGGCTCGCACGCTGATGCCAAAAAACCACACCTTGCTGTGTTTTTTATTTGAGCCTGGAGGGATTTGCCGCTAAAGAGTGTAAAACATAACCTCAAAATACCACCACTATATAAGGTGCAGGAGAACGCTGTTTTTCATCGTGGCTATATCTCGTTCACGTCTTTCAATCCAACGAGAGCAGGTGATCTCGCATTACTCCGGAGGAGTCAGTCGGAAATCTTACCGAAGAGGAGGAAAAGAGAAAAAAACAAGCAATCATAGAGGTTAGAGTATATCTCTCTCTCACTCTTTCCCGTGCAATTTCTCCGGGACTTTGCTGTCGCCGCGTGCTCGGAGTTTTTCATTTTCGCCACCAGGACGCAGAACCCTCGTCCCTAACGGATGGTACTCGGCAGTTGGCACCGCATTATCCCCTGCTGCAGCAGACAGCACTGATCCACACTTGCGGGCGAATATATAAATATTTTTAAAGTTCTGCAACAAAGCAATGGGCGCAAAATTTGAAAATTTAAAAATATGAAAATTTGAAAATTAGAAAATTTGAAAATTTGAAAATTTGAAAATTTGAAAATTTGAAAATTTGAAAATTTGAAAATTTGAAAATTTAAATATTTAAATATTAAAATAATGTTAATATATGGTAACATTTATAAACTGTAAATTTTTGAATCTACATATGCAATTATTTATTTATTTACTTACCTACCTACCTACCAACCTACCTACCTACCTACCTACCTACCTACCTACCTACCTACCTACCTACCTACCTACCTACCTACCTACCTACCTACCTACCTACCTACCTACCTACCTACCTGCCTGCCTGCCTGCCTGCCTGCCTGCCTGCCTGCCTTTTTTATTTATTTTTTTATTTATTTTTTTATTTATTTATTTATTTATTTATTTATTTATTTATTTATTTATTTATTTATTTATTTATTTATTTATTTATTTATTTATTTATTTATTTATTTATTTATTTATTTATTTATTTATTTATTTATTTATTTATTTATTTATTTATTTATTTATTTATTTATTTATTTATTTATTTATTTATTTATTTATTTATTTATTTATTTATTTATTTATTTATTTATTTATTTATTTATTTATTTATTTATTTATTTATTTATTTATTTATTTATTTATTTATTTATTTATTTATTTATTTATTTATTTATTTATTTATTTATTTATTTATTTATTTATTTATTTATTTATTTATTTATTTATTTATTTATTTATTTATTTATTTATTTATTTATTTATTTATTTATTTATTTATTTATTTATTTATTTATTTATTTATTTATTTATTTATTTATTTATTTATTTATTTATTTATTTATTTATTTATTTATTTATTTATTTATTTATTTATTTATTTATTTATTTATTTATTTATTTATTTATTTATTTATTTATTTATTTATTTATTTATTTATTTATTTATTTATTTATTTATTTATTTATTTATTTATTTATTTATTTATTTATTTATTTATTTATTTATTTATTTATTTATTTATTTATTTATTTATTTATTTATTTATTTATTTATTTATTTATTTATTTATTTATTTATTTATTTATTTATTTATTTATTTTGTGATACACAGTATTATTATTTAATTCAGTTCAACAAGTTCTGGTTTTATTTAGCATTATATTACTTCTTTTATTTATCTAGTTAAGTATCGCGTCTTCGTGCCAGAAGTGCAAAAAAATTACAAAGCCAAATTCAATTGTGCGTAGATGTAAGGACATCAATAAACCGTATCACAATTTGTGTCATGACTGGACGCCAGTAAGCAGAAACAAATATAGATCTCTGAAATGTAAATTAGGAAAAACGAATAGTCCAGATAATTTGAGTAACAGCGGCAGCAGTGAATCAAACGAAAAAAAAATGACACTAAATTAATTCTTGATGTTGAAAGTGCAGATGAGTCCCTCAAGGATATGAATAAATTAACGGACAAACATATTTCCGCTCAACGACATTTGTCCCGTCCATCAAGACCGTAGCTGATAAAAAAGAAAAAAATATTGAGACTACCTGCAACTTAGATCTAAGCGCTATCCGTTATTGTACGCTGCCTTCATCGATGCTTAATTTATTTACCAATCGATTTGATTTGCTTGAAGTAGCAGTAGGTGATGTTAAGTCTCTTCTAGTGGGGAAAATTGATGCTATTGGAACAGTCTCAACTCCCATCCCAGCAACAGAAGGGCTGGTTGATGATCTGGCTGTTAAGTTTTCGTCACTTGAAGAGAAAATTGCTGCGCAGTCTTCTAAGCTGGAAGGGCTGCACAATGATCGATTGCAGCTGCTTCAAGAAAATAGAGTTCTTAAAGATCAAATTAACTCCTTACGCACTAAAATCACAACATTGGTCGAGAGTACTGAGCAGCAGCGCGGTGAGGGTGGTAAAAAATGCGTCAACACCGACGATTCTCAAATATTTGTGTCACTCAAAGAGTTAGACAAATCTGCCCAATTTTTAGACGCTAATAATAATAGTAATAATAGTAATTATAATAGTTGTAATAAAAATAGTCATAGTTGTAAGGATAATCGTAGTAGTAAGGCTAGTCCTTATAATGCGAAAATATATAATAGAAACGATGACCGTACTATTCTCGTCCGTGCGGATGTACATGCTGCCCCGTTGGGTCTTACCCCGCTGGTTGAACCTCCTCTTGACGGCTTTCGAACACAACACTATCGGCATCAAATCAGGGACCGTCGCCGTATGTTAGATGACCCCTCTAATCAAAATAAGTATTGTTCTCCCATGAATAGGACGAATTATGGAGAGGGTTCGGAAGAATTAATTATTTCTAATATCTTTGACGGTACTGATAAACAACGTGCGGACGTAATCCACGCTGTCCTCTCCACAGTTGTCCCGTCCATTGAGAGGGATGACATTGTGTCTATACGCTTATTCCGATCAGACGGGCAAATCTCAGCCACACCATCGGCAATCAGCCATAGTAGGGGCCGCAATCCGTGGGTTGTCCGGCTTTATAGCAGCAGTCTAGTAAGAAACGTGATGTTCTCTAAGCATAGATGTACGAGATATAGTAAAGGAGACGTTGATTTCTCGGGACTTGATCAGGAAACGATTGATAACGTGAGTAATGGGAAAATTTTTATTAATGAATTTTAGAGTATAGATAAATTTGCTCAGTTTAAAAGTTTAAAAGCAGTTGCTCCTGGACTGCATTTCAAATATTTTTGGCATAGAGGAGGTCGTTTCCTGGCCAAGTTCCAAGATGGCGAAACATCGCACTCAGTATCTACTGCGACTGACCTGCACGTGATCGCAGTGTCTTTTAGAACTGCTAAAATTGACCCTATCCCGATTGATAAGGCTAACGCAAAAAAAATAATAAAGTAACTACTTTGAGTTCGCCAGACGATATTGCTATTGATGTAGTAGCAGATGTAGCAGTAGATTGACTAGATGGTCCACGAGTCAAAGAGGCACATTGTGAGGGATTTAGACCAGGCTTTCTAAATGTAAACTCGCTAAAAAAACACATAACTGCTTTTCGCCAATTCCTACTTGCTCATCCCTTCTATCATCTTTTCGGCATTGCTGAGTCGCGTCTCGGGCCAAGTATTGGGGATGATTACGTTCAGATCGATGGTTACTCCATCATTAGACAAGACAGGAATAGGAAAGGTGATGGGGTTCTCCTGTATGTCCACAATTCATGCAAAGCTACAGTATTATGTTCTTCTTCAACAGTGCAGGACGAGGGTAAGCCGCTCGCTCCTGAATACTTGATGTGTAGTGTGCAACAGGGATCCTTGCCACCCGTCTTTGTTGTGGTTATATATAGAGCACCTGATGCTGAACTTAGAAACTCCGACCTTGCCGATGTTCTTGAACGTCATTCGGCAGGTTTTAAACATCGCATTATTATGGGTGATCAGAACGCAAACATGCTATCAACATCAGCGGGAGCAGATTTTATTAGGCAGCTAGCATATAGCCTTAACATAAAACTAGTTAATCACGGCGCGACTCATCATGCCAAAGAGACTCACACATGGATAGATGTAATTTTTATTGACAATGACGACGTCATACTTGACTCGAACAATTTGGTGGCGACCTTTCCAAATCGACATAACATCATTGACGTGACTATTGACCTCCCAATAACTAAGACTCCGATCATAAGTAACTTCTCGTACCGTAATTTTAAGGCAATAAAGCAGGAAGAGCTTCTGTCTCTCCTGCAAGAGTACGATTGGTCGTCCATCAATTGTTCGGATGCGGACGTGGACACTCGTTTAGAATATCTGGGTGTAAATATCATGAAGGCGTTAGATAAAGTAGCTCCAGTTAAAGAATTTCGGCCGAAAAAAAGTGTACAACCACCATGGGTTGATTCGGAACTTAAGGAGCTATATAACAAGCGTGATGCCTTGCGCCGTCGGTTTTTCCGCACGAGGAATCAAGAAATTTGGCAGGAATGTCAGACTCTGGTGAATATAGCGGAGGATCGGACGATGAAAGCACGAGATAACTTCATTCAAAGTAAGATTTTTGAGGCCCTTAAAAGCGGGAAGGACATCTGGGGAGAGCTTAGGAGTCTTGGACTCTTACGGAGAGCTCGGGAGGAACTCCATGGTTTCGCTCCGGGTGAACTTAATTCAAATTTTGCGGGAGTATCCATTTCTGATAGTGAGCGCGAGTACGATTTAAATGATATATGTCGATGTGGGCTTCTGAGAACGCTCTGTGTCTCAATGTCGGGAAAATGAAAGCAATTATTTTTGGGTCAGAATCTAACATTAAGAAAGTACAGAGTATGGATTTGCCTGGCATAGAGATTCAGGGTAACGTCTTTGTTCCCTTTGTTGACACAGTTACTAACCTCGGTATAGTCATGGATTCGAAGTTAACATGTAGACCGCATGTGGATGCAGTTAGCCGAAAGGTTAATAAGGCTCTACATGGGCATAAATCATTTCAATTCAGCACCACCGAGGCGTTACTCAAACGGCTTGCAAGTGCTCTTGTCCTGTCTCATTTAGATTATTGCTTTTTAGTGTATTTTGATGTGTCAGGTGAGCTCCGGATGAGACTGCAAAGATTGCAGAATTTATGTGTGAGGTACATATGTGGTGTTAGAAGGTATGAGCATATCAGTCCCTACAGGAGTAAAGTTGGCTGGCTTGCTCTTGAAGGAAGAAAGGCGTATTTTGCGGCGGTACAACTATACAAAGTTATTAACATGGGTCAACCAGCGTATCTTGCAGCCGTTTTTAAAAAAAAACAGGCTCGGACCTCTAGTAGGACTGATTCTAGGGAGCTCTCGATTCCATCGTCGCGTACCGATACAGGGTTGAAATCTTTTCAACCTCAAGGTGCGCGCATATGGAATACGATCCCTCGACGTATTAAGCACTTGCCCTCACTACGCAGATTTAAAGCGACAATGTTGACTATAATAGAAATTGAAGTTCGATAGTCACAAAAAAATGTATTTTTCGTAATGATAAGAATATGCGATAAGTGTAATGACGTGATTGATGTACGACAGATATAATATTGTGCAATATATGTAAGTTAATGACGAGCAATGTCGAGCTGTGATATGATTGACTATATTAATGATCTCTGTAAATATGTATTATTATTGAATGTAGTTTTATTGTATTTGTCCTGCACAAAATAAACATCTAATCTAATCTAATCTAATCTAATCTAATAGATATATATATTTTTTTTGTTTTACATGAAATTGAACCAGATTTACGACTGTGAATAAATTATCATTATATCCAGCTTATTTATGAAGACATAATTGTTTCTCTTCTCTTCACTTTCGAACAACTGCAGTTAGAACTATAATTTTTATTATTTTATAATTAAAACCGTAAACTTCAAAATGAGTCTCGGTTTTATGCTTTTCATTTTTACCCATTATCGGATTAGGCGCTAAAACTAACAAAAATCATATTTCTCGATCTTTTATTCTGAACTTTAACTCTGGCTTCGACATTTTTCGAGTGCGTAACTTGGGAATGTTATTTATAGCATTCAAATAAATATATTGACCAAAAATATCTATTGAACCCATTGTCGTTAAATAAGACCTTCTAGCCTTCAAATAAATGACTAAAACCGCCTAGAACAGGATGTTGAGGAGGCACGAGCGAGGATCGCCGAGTTCCAGGCGAGAACATGCCGCGAGGCAGAGAGCCTCCAACAACAGTTCGACTAGGCTATGGCCCAAGGTCAAGCGGTTGGAGCTCTAGCCCCACCCCAATCGCGAAACAGACCTCGCTTCTGCCACCAGTGCGGCTTTAGAGCGGTTAACCGCGGCGAGTACCGTAATAGGCACAACTACCCTGATTTCATGCCGCGGAGATAGAGAGGCGAGAGCGCAATAGCGCGAATAAAGCGAATTTCGGAAGGCAGAATGGATATGCGAGACGCCGTGGAAATCATTCCGTTCACAAATAAAGAGAGAGAAAAGATACTTTTTTTGTACTTAATTTAGATCACCTATCTTGCATAGAAACTGATTAATATTCAAACATTTTTTTTTATTTTCTTTTCTTCATTATTTATTTTTTCTTTTCTTTCTTTGATTTTGAAATAATTTTATATATGATTTTACCATATTCTGTTTTTACTTATTGAGCCTCTGGGGGAGGAGTGTGTGACGGGTAATGATACCCTGAAAGAGAGAGTATAGGTAGGCCGGGCGGATGCCTGTTGGAGCGAGCGCGTATTCGATTGACGGTGCGAGAGATTGGGGAGACAGAGCAGAGATCGCGACGGTCGAGAAGCGGCAACGAGCTGTGGAAACTGCATATGACGCCTGCGAGTGTCGCCAAGGACGACGTGTCGATTAGCCTCCTCGAGAGCAGGAGCGACCCGACGCCGAGAAGCACATGTAAGTGCCATTTCGGCATCAAGCCTCTCCTATCTCTTTCACTCTCTTTCACGCGGTATTTTCTCGCTCCATCTACTTGTCTTCACGAGCACACACGCGGTGTGACGTGTACATATGTACCCTCTTCCAGTTTTCGTGAATATACCTTACTTGATATATACATATATATATATATATATATATATATATATATATATATATATATATATATATATATATATATATATATATATATATATATATATATATATATATATATATATATATATATATATATATATATATATATATATATATATATATACTAGTATGCTATCTGTGACTCTATCTTCTCTCCACATTATTCTAGAATTACTCTAGAATCACATTAATATACAATGCAAATAAAAACCCCGTTATAATAAACTAATTAATTGAAAATTAATTGTACTTAAAGTATACTATATAAATTTAATTAAATTGCTATTGTGATCAATAATAAGTTAATAAATATAAAAATAATTATTCAACGTGAATAAAATGTCAATATCAAGCTGCTGCCTCAAACCCAAAATGATGAATTGAAGAATAAGTATTACTCGAATTATATTAATTATTAAAAATACAGTCCCAATTAAAACATGTAATCCATGAACTTCTGAGGTTATAAAGAAAAATTAACCCATAAATTATATCTTAAATTGTATAAGAAGCTTCCATATATTCGATATATTGAAATATTGTAAAAATAATACCCAATATAATGGTATAAAATAATCTAATAAATCTTTAAAAATTTTAATTAATGATTGAATAATGACATCAAGCAATAGTTCCTCTTGAAGATAATAAAATAATTGTATTTAATAATGGAACTTGACAAGGATTAAATGATTAAATATTTTTAGGTGATCATAAACTTTCAATTTCAATACTAGGAGATAAACATATGTGTAACTAACATAAAAAATCCTAATAATAAATAATACTTCAGAAATAATAAATAGTAATATTCCTAACTATAATCCTTTCACTACTATAAAAGTATGAAATTCTTGGAACGTTCCTTCGCAAACAGCATCTCATCATCTTTGATAAATACACAAAATTGAATTTATTAGCCTAAATATTGTTAATGAAGGACCAAATTATTAAATCAATTTATTGTTCCTACACATAATAATAATAAACTAAATGATATTAATAAAGGTCAAGGCTTTAAAGTTACTAAATGAAATCGTTGATATAATTTCTTCATGTTAATTAAGTTCAGTTCTATATAAAATTCTTAACTCAGTAAAAACATATGCTTGAATAATTGAAGCTCTTAATTCTAAAATATTAAAATTCTTTTCCTCAATAATATTAATATGACTCGCGGTCTCGAAACAGTTTTCGAGTACCAGAATCTGCCGGCGCCATTGAGCCTCTGTGCTCTATTTTATGCTCTCCCGCGTTGCCCGGTGTTTCAGCTGAGCTAATACTACTCAGCTTGACACAGATAGCGTTGACACTCGCTGCCCGTGTACTTGCGCGCCTCCCCTTGCTTAAAATATTCCCGTGAACGGCTACGACTGGTCATTTTATTTGACCGAATCGCGAGTTGTGCTGCTGGCGAGCCTTCCCATAGACGCACGTTAATAAGGGCGCTGTATAACAAAGGAGTATAATTAATGGGTATTAATACCCTTTAAATACCGGCGCGAGTCTGTATAGCGCACTACGGGTGTTTTTCCTCCGAACACCTGCCGTCATTTGCGAGCGTCACATGTGTGGAAATAAACGCGAGGAATGTAATGTACGATTAATATATTTGCTAGTTTTACATGTACATATGAACCATACAAAATGAGGACTCGACCTCAGCGATAGCGCGCAAGAGGTCGACGGTACTCGCCAGGGTGCCGCTGTACCCGCCCGAATAACGACAAATTGCTAGTACCGTTGTACTGGCGTTTAGGTAGAGCATTTACTTTTGATACGGAGGCGAGTCGTTCGAGGCTCACGGGCGACGTGCGGATCGTCGTCGGTCTCGCGTCTCTTCTCTCTCTCTCTCTCTCTGTCTCTCTCGCTCTCGTACACCTGTTGCCGTTTTGCCAAAGGCGAGCCTCGCTCGCTTGTTGTCCCGGTGATGTGTCCTTGACCCACGGGAAGATGTGGTGAAGGAAGTAGTTCTTCGGTGCCGATGCTCACACTTTCTTCCATACAGACACGCTCTCCAATACACAGCACACAAACACGAGTCTCGCGAGAACGGCGGCGGAGGTTATGTCGCAACGCACGCGGGAACAGCCGAGAAGAATCTGGCGACCGGCGCGTAGCCAGCAGCGCTCGCGGTTCGAGGGACGGGATTTTCCAGCCCGGATATGCGCGAGCGCGTGTCGTGTATGTTGGCGCGAGTATTCGAATTCTTTATAATTAATATAATAACATAATTTAATCGTGAAGGAATAAATCAATACAAAATAGGTAAAAAAATTAAAATATAAATAAAACTAACTCAATTTGACGAATAATAAATTTAAGTTGATGGATCAAAAATTGAAAATAAATTATTTATCATTTAATTTTATAATTTAAAAAGCTTGTATTAAATTGCTCTTGCCATTTTTAATATATAATTCAATTTAATATATATATATATATATATATATATATATATATATATATATATATATATATATATATATATATATATATATAATTCAATTTAATATATATATATATATATATATATATATATATATATATATATATATATATATATATATAAATAATAAATTATTACTATTACTAATAATAATAAATTAAAAAATAAAAAGTATAAAAATAATCATGATATTGGTCTTATTTGACGAATTCAATTTAATTCAATCATATATCAAGATGGCGGGCAGAGGATTGTCATCTGAGGCAATTTCTCCTGATATATACTTTGAATGCCATCCTACACAAACAGTTGGTCTTCTCGTTTGGATACTATGTGATAGTACATTTCGTAATAGTGATTTTAATAAAATAAAAATGGAATATACATAACTGGCTCATTGGTAATGTATCGTTAACATGGCAGTGATGTTAACATAACCTCAAACGATCCACGTGTATTTATAGCGAAATTAAAGGAAGAACTCAATAAACAAAAGCAGTATGTAAAAAACTTCAAGACTAATATAAACAAGCAAAAACCAATTATAACTTGTTAAAACAGAGTTATGATAACTTAAAAGTGATTGCACAAACAAGAAAAATGATCAAGGTACAGAATCTATAATAGACGAGAAATCAAATGCTGAAGAACGAGCAGTAAGAGAATTGAAGATTGAAAATGATCATCTAAAACTATTAAATAAAGAATTACAAGAAAAAATGAAGTATTAAAAGATTTAAATTTAGAACTAAAAGAGAGCAATGGATTGTTAAAGCAAAACGTGTACTAGCAATCGTTTTGTGAGGTGTCAGAGCGCACATATACTCAAGCGGTCGACACAGAAAATGTAAGTAAACGTAGAAAGATACCAAGTATAATACGAGTTGTCGTACCAAACAGCAAAAAAGGAATAAATGAGAAAGGAATAAGGACACTAACACAAAAAGCACATATTCGGACCAATAAAACGTTTTCAACGGCAAACAAAATATTCATCAAATGTAAAAATCTTTATGATGTAAATAAAGTTGAAGAAGCTTTAAAAAATATAGAAAATTTAAATTTAAAGATTGAAACTGAAACAATGAAAACACCTAAAATTATAATAATTGGAGTTGAAATATATTTGGAATAAGAAAGCAATGAAAAAATTAAAAGTGACATCAGTGAAACAGATTCGCTGAATGAACATCAAGAGATAAATATAGTTCATAAATTGAGAAAAGTATTTTGTAGGATGAATAAATAATATTATCTCCCACTTCCCGAACCTCTACATAAACTCATTTATTAAGATATATTAAAATCTCAGAGGGGATTCCGCCAAATACTTCAATCGGTAAAATAAAAGTATTTATTTAAATGAAACTACCACCTAACACTCTGTTATTTATATCAAATTCTAATTAAATTATATATAAAATAAAGTTGAATGAATAAATATTATTATAAATTTTCCTTATCTTATAAGGAAAAAATAATTAAACGCCAATCTTACGTTTCAACTTGCTCACACGAGCTTATATTCTATCAAATTTTCTTATAATGAGTCTAATTATACTGAACAATGTGATTAATATCTCGATCAACCATTTACTTTACTTCTCATTATATTACTCTAACTCCGTTACTCTATCTATACATTCTTACATTCATATACAACCATAGCTACATATACATTCTATACCATAGACCTCTTCATTTGACTCATATTCACTATCTCTCCTTCTTTATCTATCTCACTCACACTCTACTACCTCAATGCACCCGGCAATGTCGACAGGCTTCGCCCCGCTCACATATACGGCTCGCTTAGAGCGCGGTGCACGCAGTCTATAGTCGTGCCGTTCTATACTCCTATACACTCGCTCGAAACGCCGTGTACGTAGAGTCTATAGATGAACGGTTCTATGTTCCCTCCGTCACCCGCTCGCACACCGAAACTTCCAAGTCGCAGCGCCCGGCGAAGTTACTATACCCGCGCGCACTTTCTCTCGCTCTTTCTCTCTCCCTCTCCCTCTCTCTCTTCTTCTCCCCTTCCCTCACTCTCTCCCTTCTCCATGCCGCGTTCAACTCACTTCTCAGAATCTACCTACGTCACGCATGCTTTCTTTTATTTTTACACCCGCGATCTTTCGACGTTTTCCCACCGGACTTTCCCTCTCCCACGTATAATATTTTGTACACATCCACCAAATTCTTTCCCCACGTTCTCTACTATCAGACTAATTTTGCCTACATATATAATATACTCACTCACAAATTTCTATCTTTCAGAGCGGATAAAGGCGGTAGCTCGTGCAATCTATCGATCCGCTAAGAAAACCCTAGAACACGAAAACCTCGCAATTTATAAACGTTACCGACACTTATTTTCGCTCAAACCTATACAGAATTTCCCAGAACCGATGCGGAGAATTTATTCTAACGCGCGCACTGGAATATCCCCGAAACAAACCCTGCCGCACACGTATACTCGCCTTCCACGGAGAATCTTCTCGACGCGAATACCACAACGAGTTTTTACGTCACTGGCACCATACTTTTAGGCGAATTCTCGAAAACAATAATCAAAAGAAACAAAATCACAAATAGGCCAGGAGAATTACGACGAAATCTTTCAAATATGGTTCTAACGTGACGTAACTTAGATAACTATTGGAATCGCTCGGGAATGGTATACCTATTGAAAATATCGAGGTGCGCCATCTTGAAAATGTGTGCTATTTGCATAAACACCGAAAAAGTGAAAAAAATGCTAAAATCGCATTTTTTCCCGGAAACAATCGCATATAACTCGGTAAGTATGCATTTTAGAGAAAAAGTGTATACTAATAAATTTGTTCGTTATGAATATAGGGTTGGTCCGATAATCGTAGATTTGAAATGTTTGCTGTAAAATGCTCGAAAGTGCAAAAAAAGAAAGTAAAAAACAAGGTAATTTTAAATTATTTATTTAACAATGAAAAAATAACCCAATCATGCCATAAATTTAGAGAAAAGTACTTGACTGAAATACAAATCGAGAGCCACAAGGCCGATTAAGATCGGACTGACAGTTTTTGCATAATGCAATTGTTAAGTAAACTACCTGAAAACAAAGACCTTTTTTTTAATTTTGTGCCAGGCTCAAAGTTATGAATATTTCTTTGCGCCCGCGCTTTTATACCTTATTAGACCCATAAACTATCATATACAATTGCTATCTCAACCATTTTTCACTTTTTAATAACTTTTTGAGCAGTTTTAAAAAGTTTGAAATTTTTGGCTTTTAAACAAATAAGCCTGTGAAGCGGGATTTGTGAGTGGGAAAAAACCGGAAAGTATAGGAAAATAGTACTCGAAAAGACGCTTCTTTTAAAAAAATCAACTTCCAAAGTCGGGAAGGGTATTAATTATTGTAGCTGAAGATATAGATGTTTTAGTAATTTTAACGTAAAGAGCGCCTGTAGATAAGAAAATTTATTTCTTAAAACCAAGTAGAGGAAAAACAGCTGAAAGGCTTTACAGTTCCACATCTCTTATCGGCGAAAATTTAAAAAATCTGATTGCTTTTATTCACGCTTTCACTGGATGTGATACTACATCTGCTTTTTTCAAACAAGGAAAAGCTAAATTTATAAAATTATTAAAAAAAAGCAAGCTTAATTGAAGAAGCTTCAATTTTTAATAAAACAAATGCAACTGCACAAGAAATTGAAAACGCCGGCACAGAAATTATTGCAGCTATGTATGGAGGCAGGAAATCTAGTAATTTACAATTAAATGATCTAAGATATTTATGTTTTAAAAGTAGCTCTACGAAGAAAGCTTTAAATTTAGCTATGCTTCCGCCAACTGAATTAGCTGCAAAATAGTATACGTTTAGAGCATATTATCAAGTGCAACAATGACTCGGTAATTAGTTGGACCCGACGCAATGGGGTTGGAGTGTTAGGGGTAATAAATTACAACCAACATAAACAACTGATTTACTATTTCCTGACAATATATTACGAGACATCAGTTGTAAATGTACAAAGGGCTGCACAAAATCTTGTAGTTGTGTAAAACACGGATTAAAATGTTCCGATTATTGCGCAGGATGCCACGGTCAAACTTGTAAAAATTGCGAAGAAAATGTATTAGACAGTAATGTAGATGTAGAAGATAGTAGCGAACTTGATATTGATGGCGACAATGATGTACAATTCCATGTAAATACAGACATATTAACAGCTAACGAATGCGTTTCCGACAACGAAGACAGCGACGACGAAATTCCGTGTAAAAAAAAAGTATGCCAATTAATGTTATAAATGATCTTGTATTATAAATAAATTCTGTAAATTATGTAAATTTAATGAAATTATCAATATTTTACGATTATTTATACCTTATCTCTTGTTATTCAATGTACTATATGCATTAAATAACAATTAAATTAATTTATAACATTATTACTCATTAATTCTTTAATTTAATACTAATTTACAATGAACAATATATGCCTAATAAGGATATTATGATTAGTACTAATTTTTAGCAACATTTAAAAATGCTTGATTATGAAAATCGACCACCGACTGTTTATTTTTTAAAATTGATAAATTTAACTATGAAAATTGAAATCCTCTCGTTTTTCTACCCCAATTAAAAAAAATCGTCAAAATCGGTGCAGTAGAAGCCGAGATATATCATCCTGAAGCGAGCGCGCCGATTTTGAAGCGACGATTTCAAGTTTCGCAGCCTATCCCCACCCCTCCGAATTTCGGCTCCGAGCGCGCACTACACAATGTTTATGCAAATTTTTGTACGTGATGCACACTTTCAATGTAATTTTTGAAAGCAGATACGAAAACATTTCGGAAAAACCTATGGATTGGTATATATTTTATTGTTACATCATTAACCGTTACGCCGCATACCCTTCCCGACTTTGGAAGTTAATATCTCAACATCTACTGGACCGAATTGGATGATTCTTGTTTAAAAGAAGCGCCTTACCGATTACTATTTTCCTTTACTTTCCGGTTTTTTCCCACTCGCAAATCCCGCTTCACAGGCTTATTTGTTTAAAAGCCAAAATTTTCAAACTTTTTAAAACCGCTCAAAAAGTTATTAAAAAGTGAAAAATGGTTGAGATAGCAATTGTATATGATAGTTTAAGGGTTCAAAAAGGTATAAAAGCGCGGGCGCAAAAAAATATTCATAACTTTGAGCCTTGCACAAAATTAAAAAAGGCCTTTTTTCCAGGTAGGTTACTTAACAATTGCATTATTCAAAAACTGTCAGTCCGATCTTAATCGGCCTTGCGGCTCTCATTTTGTATTGCAGTCAAGTACTTTCTCTAAATTTATGGCGTGATTGGGTTATTTTTTCATTGTTAAATAAATAATTTAAAATTACCTTATTTTTTACCTACTTTTTTTGCACTTTCGAGCATTTTGCAGCGTATACTTGAGATCTACGGATATCGAACTAACCCTATCTTGTAGAAAATTTCATAATATACAAATTTATTAGTATACATTTTTTTTCTAAAATGCATACTTACCGAGTTATATGCAATTGTTTCCGGAAAAAAATGCGATTTTCGCATTTTTTTTCATTTTTTCGTTGTTTATGCAAATAGCACACCTTTTCAAGCTGACGCACCTCGATATTTTCAATAGGTATACCATTCCCGAGCGATTCGAATAGTTATCTAAGTTACGTCACGTTAGAGCCATGCCAATCTGTAACCCTCCTGGCCTAAAAGGAAAAATTACAAAGAAACCCCCAAGAAACTCATGCTACTTCCATTTTGTGTATGCGCTGCACGGCGATTAAGACACGAATGCCAGGCGGAAGTCTTCACCGTCAAAACTTGCACCACCGCGCCCTCTTTACTCAGTTTATTCTCCCGTTTCTCGTGTCGACCTCTAACGTATCTACCGGAGTGTGTACCTACAGTGGAGGCGTACCTTTCGATTCGCCGCTTATCGCTACACTTGCTCTCTACCGTATTCTATCCTATCACTGCTCGATGTCTGCGCCTCCGCAACATTCATTTTCTCTCTCTCTCTCTCTCTCTCTCTCTCTCTCTTTCTCCTTTTGTCGCGTTCTTTACTACCAATTGTCTCGCTACGCTCGCTCGCTCGTACCCGATCCGCGCATGTCAACACATATCTACAGATATATATATATATATATATATATATATATATATATATATATATATATATATATATATATATATATATATATCAACACATATCTACAGATATATATATATATATATATATATATATATATATATATATATATATATATATATATATATATATATATATATATATATATATATATATATATATATATATATACACACACATATATATATACACATACACGCGCTCTTCTCTACTGCCGCCGCAGTATTACAATATTACTCGCTCTTCTAAAATCTTCTTTTTGTGCAGAGTCATTCTTCTGCTGCACTCCCGCAATTCTTTACTTTTCTGCCACTCCACTCAACACATATGACGTATTTTCCCGTGAAACAAGTAAGCAATTCCCGAATCATTATTATTTGACTGCGTGGCGGGAGCGATAATTCGGAAGGGTCCAAACGTAGATCAACCCCTCGTAATTATTTAAAATATTACACACACACACTCAATAAAGAATATATATATATATATATATATATATATATATATATATATATATATATATATATATATATATATATATATATATATATATATATATATATATATATATATATATATATATATATATATATATATATATATATATATCTTTTTATTTTAAACAAATAAGCCATATATTCTTTATTGGGACGCAAGAAACTTCGTCACAAAATACATAAACAAGAAAACTAGTTGCAGAGGCAACAGCTGATGCATACGCGAGAAGTATGAAAGACAGAAAACTATACATTGGAAGCAATATATGCAAATTTTACGGTGATTTTAATGTAAGCTTATGTTATAAATGTAAAATGTATGGACATAGTTCGAAAAAATGTACCTCTACTGATGAATTCTGTAATTTTTAAGGATTGCACCAATAAAGAAAATAAGAAATGCATAAACCGTCAGAACTATAATGAAAAATATAATACCAATAGAGAAACTAACTACACAGCCGATGACAAAGAATCATGTGGAACATATAAATTTCTATTACACAGAGTAATACAAACAACAGATTATCCATACAACCCAATAAAAAAACAATAGCAGGTGAAGAAGTCGAGTTTAAAGAATTACAAGAAAATATCGTATCACACCAATAACGATGAAGAAGAATCAGTTAAAGAAATAAAATGGAATACACAGTTAGTTTCCACAACATATTATAATAAACTTTCAATAGATCTGAAAAATATGAAATTTAATAAAAATATTATAAAAATATGTGCTTGCTGCTGGAGGCTTGTAGCCTCGCGTGCGAATTCTCCTTCTGTTGATGATGGTGGGGGTCGAGCGTTCGCCTCCACCAGTCGTTCTTGCACCCCTGCACACGAGAATCACCGTACGCAGAACGAACACGAACACGTGCAGTTGCGAAGCCGGAGAATCGCCAAGATGGAGGCGAGCAAGCAGAACGCGTGGTGCGCATCACAATAGCGTTAGCGATAATAGATCGATCCCAACCAACTAAAAATCTAATTATACTAGGTATAAAAATTATTAATAATATTGAAATAATGAAAAAAAAAAATTAATAAAAATCGATTAATATAGCTTTTATGACTCATACATTCGCAACAATAAAATATAATTATTGAAGAAATTAATGTAATTGTAAATATAAATCTTAAAGTTACTTAATCAATATAAATAAATATATTAATAGTTACGCTATTAACTATTATTATATTTCATTCTATAAATATTATAATTTTTTTTATTATAAATAATAATCTTAAATTTATTAAAAATATGCTGGTAATAAGAAAAAACAATCCACGTAAGTAAGTTAATAATATCTATACTAATATTATTTAAAGTAATTGCTACATTTTTGACCCCACAAATCAATATTTTAATTAATTATTTTAATTAAATAAATAATTCAGTTTCTACAACTAATAAATCTAATGGAATTCAATGAAAAAATAACACTAAATATTCTAAAATTCTATTTGGATAAATTTTATGTAATAAATTAATAGGTTTACCATGTTGTGATAGCTTCTTGTTAGCTTTTGTTGCGTAGCACTGTACGTGCAATCGGACCGCAAGTGCAAGTCCGAGACTCCACTCGCGATGGCTAATCCACTTACACGGCGTTGGCGGTGCATTTATTTAAAATATGAGGACTCGGCTACCTGTAGCACGCGCACCAAATGTGCGCCCGCGGAGGTGGCAGCAGTCCAAGGGGAAAGGAGAGTTTCAAGCAGAGAAAACGTCCAAAGTTTCAGTCGAACTTTAACACCGATTTATTGACGAAACAAATAAATACAATTAGCGCGACACTCACGTTGTCGCGTGGTGTAAGCCCGCGGAGATAAGAGAGCAGGAAGTTGGTTTCGTTTGTACGCGCGGGAGAGAGAAGGAAAGCTGAACTTACAGGAGATACCCTGGCCTCGTAGCTGCTCGCTCGACGTCGGTCCTGGGGAGTCGCTAGCTCTGGTCGCTCCTTCGGCCGTGATCGTAGGCTCGCTGGCGTAGTCGCCGTTGCGTGTACAATCGTGCACCTAGATTCACCAAGCGCACAGCATGTGCGCTTCTCGTCAACTGTTCTCTGTCCATAATACAGAATATATGAACATACATGTAAAATGTGTGGCTTTCGCCCGGAGAGTTGTTGTGACGTTTTATAAGTGAATACGATAATAACTGCATGAACAATAAAACCGTCACAATGTTGCATATAAGAAAATAAATATAACGAATATATAGCCCTTAAAAATATACCAACTAATAATAATTCTTTTTTTCGAGGGGTTAGGAAATGCCATCTAAGACACACCCCACAGGGTCCACATATCGGGATAGTGTGGGACTGGTTGTGGATGCATCCGCCGTGTGTATTATATAAGACGAGAAATAAAATAAACAAAAACACGGATAAATGGCACGGCCGTTGCTTCGCAAATCGACTCACTAAAATATACCTCCTTTTCCTCTTTTGGCGGAACACACCCTGATACCGTTTATCACATTACCTCAGGGTGGTACCATTCTAGTATCGTCTATATCAGCTTTGCTGTCGATTTAGCCTTGGTGGTGGTTGTCCAGGATATTTATCATGAATCCGTGGTGCGTTCCCGTTCCTCCTATGGACTCCTACGTTGTTCTGTCCTCTCCTGTTTTCTCCCGTTGGTAGATTTGCTTGCGCTCCGTCGCATGCAGGTCGATCGGGATGATTCCCGCAATAGCGAGCACTTCGGGACCCGAAATCGTACGATAGACATTGGTGATTCCGAGAGCTCCTCTACGCTGAACGGCAGTAAGTCGAATCCGGTATGAGTCCTTCTCCATTGCATCGGCCAAAATTTTAGAACCGTACAATAAGATGGATATAATGACTGACATGAGGAGTCGACGCTTGATCGCTTTCGGTCAACTCGTGCTCGCCATGAGACGGCTCAGCTGTGTCGTCTTTTTCGCCGCTTTATCCGCTGCATACGCTAGGTGATGAAAGAAAGTAAGCTTAGTGACTAGTTTGAGTCCCAGAGACATAGCCTCCCTTCTTATCATAACCTCTGTATCCCCCACTTTCATGGTGAAGATGGTCTGTGTCCGTTTGCCAGTGAAGGGACCGATCTCTGTCTTAGTGGCTGTCAAGTCGAGTCCGTGTTCCCCTATCCAGTGCGAGATCCTGCACATCGTCTGGTTAAGCAGATATTGTGCTTTTTCAAAGTTCCGCGCGATTATGAGTAAAGTGACACCATCAGAGTAGGCTATCATGTACACCTCTTCCGGTAACCCACGTCGTAACAGGGCATCGTACAGGATGTCACAAAAATCAGGGCCAAAGATCGACTCCTGTGCCACGCCGGCGCTGAAATACGAGTACTTCTCGCGTTGGCCTTCTTCTGCTTCATAGCGGAGGATATGCTACCTTGCATAGTCAGTATTACCTGCATAAGGTACTCCGGGACTTTGAACTCTTTGAATTTACTAAGGCTAGTTTTTTTATAGTTCATTACAATGGTTGTGTACACAAACATACTGCGGCCAGTCAAGCGAAACTGAGAACAGGTGACTCAGGTGCGCTATCAAAGGTGCCGTACCTGCCGAGGTAATAAAATGAATTTACTAAGGCTGAAAATTGTTATACAACTTGTATATTGCATATAAATAAAAGTTGTGATGGTCAGTCAGCTGAATATGGGGACGGAGCTGGTCAGTCGGGCAAAAAATAAATAATGTGCAATTCATTTACTACACTTCAAAATTTTTGTAGGGGTATTAAATATTATTTTAAACATAAAAAAATAGTCAGTCATCGATTTAACAGGCCAAGGCCCGTCAGTCAATAAAAAAAGAAATAAAAATTTCTATCGATAGCGAAGTACCTGTGTATACTGGCGTTGTTTTAATCGATGGCTTTTTCTTTTTGCATTTAATGAAGGACGTTCCCTTGACCTTCGAAAATATTTCGAAAAAATTATTGCAAAGCATTGTAAAGTTTAATGCAAAAAACATCGCAATAATTTTTGAGAGATATTTTTCGCCATCAATTAAGGATTGCGAGCATGCATTGCATGATACCTCGAAAAAACGCGATTATAATATCTCCGGGCCGGATCAAAAATGCAATACGGATTTTTCAAAAGAATTGCGAAATATTAAATTCAAACAAGCTTTCGCAAAATTCCTTATTGATCATTGGGCTAATGATGAATTAGCACCCTACTTGGGCATTAAAACCGTTCAATTAAATTATGATCATTGCTATCAGTATACTGTAAACGATGGCAGAATAAATAGAACAATTGAAGAAAATTTTACCTGCACATCACACGAGGAGGCAGACACAAAAATAATTCTTCATGCATGTAATATCGTGCAAAATTCTAACATTTTGATCAGGTGTTCAGACACTGATATACTTGTCATACTGTTAAGAAATACGGAAAAGTTATCAAGTGCATCGCAGATTTGGATTTAGGTTGGAAGTGGAAACCGGCAAAGAATCATCGATGTAAATAAATTGTACGAAGAATTGGGAAATTCTTTGTGTAATGGTATGCCAGGACTGAATGCTTTTACTGGGTGCGATTTTAACCCGACATTTTATAAAAAGGGTAAAAAAGGACCTCTGCAACTGCTTCGTCAAAGCGCGGATTTGACAAAGCTTTCGACGATCTCGGGTACCTAAACGACAATAACAGGAGTGAGGTATTCGAGAAAATTCAAGAATTTGTGTGCCACTTATACGGCATGAAAAAATTAAAATCTGTGAACGAAGCACGGTTCATTTTATTTTCAAAAACATACAAATGTTCAAGTACCATCAATGATTCGTTCAAGATTAAAGTGAAAAATGTTTATGGATCAAGTATGTCACCAAGTTAGTCAGAATTGTTGCAACAATTTCTAAGAGCTGGTTACATAGCAAATATTTGGCACAATGCTCATGCAAAAATCATAACAGAACTGTCTCCAATCGATCACGGGTGGAAAATAGTCGAGGAAAAATATGAATTCGATTGGTTTAAAGGCGATCAATTACCACAATTGGTCAACGATGTCGTCCTGCAACCTCCAGACGAAAATTCAAGTTTGCAAATAATAGTTGGCAAAGTAAAAAATAATTATTATGTAGTATATTTAATTACAGCACTTACATTAATTTTTCAGTTTCTCGATCAGAAACTCAATCGGAAACAACCAGCATTGACGTTTCCGATCAGAGCGACATCAATGAATTTGATGAGTCAGAGGAAGAACTCGATAATGAATGATTCATTACAATATTCATTTTACTGTATATTTTGTATATAATAAAGTTTTAATATTATTAAATTATAATTAATAATTTGCTTATTCAATCCAGTCTGTTAATGTAAATAAATAAAGATTATAACGAAGAAAGAAGCAAGCCGTCACCTGCGATGCCGAGCGCGCGCGAGCGATATTTTTATTACTTTTTTTTGTCGACTAACGAGCCTTGTCCCGTTAAATCGATGACTTACTATTTTTTATGTTTAAAATAATATTTAATACCCCTAAAAAAATGTTGAAGTGTAGTAAATGAATTGCACATTATTTATGTTTTGCCCATACATTGCGGTCGACTGACCAGCTCCGTCCCCATATTCAGCTGACTGACCATCACAACTTTTATTTATATGCAATATACAAGTTGTATAACAATTTTCAGCCTTAGTAAATTCATTTTATTACCTCGGCAGGTACGGCACCTTTGATAGCGCACCTGAGTCACCTGTTCTCAGTTTCGCTTGACTGACCGCAGTATGTCTGTGTACACAACCATTGTAATGAATTATAAAAAAACTAGCCTTAGTAAATTCAAACAGTTTTTTAGTCGCTGGCTCTCTGTCTATTATAGTGTTCACCGTGGATCACCGTTTCTTGAAGCCGTACTGGTTGTCTGCTAAATCGCCCTAGCCGAGCTTTGAGCATCCTCTCGTATAGCTTCCCTGCGTGGCCCAACATGTACAGCAGTCTGATAGTCGACGGAAGCCGCGGCTCACCTCCCTTTCCTTTGCTGTTAAGCACGACACGCGCAACATTCCAGGAAGTGCCGAAGAGACCCGCCTTCCTCATCATTTTGGCGGCGATCCGCAACTCCTTGCTGAAGAATAGGGGAATCTCACCTAATTCAGCGGCTTCCTCCTGGTCTTGCCTTTGCGGATGTGTTGGGAACAGAGTGCCCACGATTCGAGCCATGGTGTTTTCGTCGAAAGGGTGATTTGAGAGCGCGTAGAGTTTCTTGGTCACGATCTCGTAGCCCAAACTTTACTCGTCCCGACTCACTTCCTAGGTCACGTTTTTCCAGCAGTATGCTTTGCTCCGATTGTTCTCGTGTCGGAGCCATCGGTGCGCTGCTTTATGCTGCGACGACATCAGTGCTGCTTCTTGTCTGTCTCGCCTTATTTGTGCTCTTCTTCTGAGGCTGTTCACTTCCGCTCGTAGTTTCGCAATCTTGTCCGACCACCAGTAAGCTAGGCCTTTTCCCTGTCGCGATCCCTTGCGCGGCATGGATGCGTCATAGGCTCGGTGAATGAGGCCCATAGTCTCACTCACGAGAACCTCCGCTCCGTCCCTCCTCTTGGATGCAAGTTTCGCTGTCATTCCAGCAGTACCTCGACTAGTTTCTCGGTGTTCAGCTTGGCCAAATTCCATCGGGGTGGCTTTCGCACGACACCTTTCTGTGATTAGAATTTATCGCGCGGCTGAAAGGTGATGTATTGGTGGTCACTTTCATTGAAATCCTCCAGTACCTTTTAATCTAGCGCTCTGCGCGTTAGTTTTTCCGATACGAAAGATACATTCAGAATTGTCCCCATACATGCTAGTCTCCTAAAGTCGGCGTGTTCCCAACGTTGAGAACTATAAGGGCGAGTCTGGATGCCATCTTCATGAAGAAAATACCCCAATCCGATGCTCGTGCATTGAAGTCGTCGGCGACTACGATTTCGCTTTACGTCTCGCGAATCGCATCATCCAGCTCGTCCAGACTCCGCGTGAATTGCTCAAGGTGAACGGTTAAGTAGCAGCTCACGTAAGTTATGTCTCTGCATCTCACCCAAACAAAGCCACTCCCGGCTCCGTGTTCATTCACTCTGATGGTTAGTGGGTCCACGTATATAGCTGTTGTGTTAAGTGTATCTCTGTGCCACGTAGGTACCTTCCAGTTTCGGTACTGCTCAATGATTAGTAGCATATCAGCCTTCGTCTCGCTCTAATTGTCTTCTGTGAAGGTTCGCTTAACCCATTTCTTCCCAAGCGGCCATTTTATACTCGATTGGTTTTTTGCCTCAAAAATTGTCGAAAAAATTTTCCAACGGAAATTAAAAAATTCTGACTTCAGAATTGGAAAGAGCGGACAATTTTACTTCAGAAAAGTGCTATTGGTTATTATTATTATTTTTTTCGACAATTTTTTAGACAACAAACCAATCGCTTATAAAATGGCCGCTTGGGAAGAAATGGGTTAAAGGACCGTTATACGATTCATAATTAACATTTCAGTAGCCGTGTACGCTGCTCCCTTGTGGCCGTATTGGCCACATTTGTAACAGGCCTTACGTCTGTCTGGGCCACTACAGTCGCGCACTTGATCTCCGTTACCCAGATATCTAAAGTACCGCTGAAGACGCTGTCACCTTTTTAGTCGTCAATTCATGTAGCCGACTCGCAGGCGGTTATTCTCGAGAAGGAACTCAGCCTTTTCTTGGTCCATCTCTACGATGACCAGTCGCTGCTTTCGGTTATTGGGTTTGGTCAGGAAAACGCTGATCTCACCCGTTGAGCCTTCTGCTTTGTCAAAGACTTTCTTGATCGCCGTCTACACCACTTCTTTGGTGGTGAGGCTGTCAAGGGCTCTGACTTCCACGTGTGGCTTAGGTGTCAGGTTGATTACGACCCCCGACGGTCCCATTGCCTTCCTGATCGAGTCTCCTATAGTCTCCGGCCCCTGATCGTTGCTTTTTGTGTCCAACTCTACCAAGACGTCGCCAGCCCTGATTTTCCTGATACATTTAATATCAGTCGTTAGGCACTCCATGGCGACCTTTTCGCGGACATTCGAAAGAACGTCCGCGTAGGTGACTCCCTCTCCAAGTGTAATAAGGACAGCATTGGGTCGCTTCCTAGGCGTGCTTCTTCTCTTCTACTACTTCTGGGCAGCCTTGCTCTTCTTGTTAGCCGGTGTCCTGGCTGTCAGGGGCTTCTGATGTTGCGGATGCGCCTGTACCTGTTGTCGCAGCTGCTCTAGCTCTTGCGCTGCAGCTGTTGTTGGATCTGCTGCGCAGGTTATTTTTGCTGCTACTGCGACAGTTTCTTAACTGCAACTTTCTCCTTCGTCGACAGGAAAGTCTCAATACCAGCGGTCTCTGAGGGCCTTTTTGTCCGCGACTGTTGACTCACCGCCATCGAAGTTCCCGTCTCACGGTCGCGTCCTCTTATTTTGAGGCCGCTGGCTTTAGGTAGCCGCGGCACCCAGAGTGTCTGTCGTACTGTGCGCATCGGTGCTTGCTGTTTTTATTGACACTAGGCTGCCTCTCCAACTCTGTGTGGAGAGTCGGCCATTGTCTGTGGCTATTTTTTCAATTTCTTCGTAGCTATCAGTTATAGTGGTCACTTCCCAATCCGCAACCTCGGGGACGCATCTGGTCGCCTATGTGGCGCTATCGCCGGAACAGATAATCTGTTATTCTGAAAATTATATTTTAATAATAATAAAATTATATATATACGTAAATTTCATTATATATATATATATATATATATATATATATATATATATATATATATAATGAAATTTATGTTTAATTATTAAACTACATTAAAATTATTAAAATTAAAATATTAATAATTATCATTTTTTTATAAAAAAAATATATTTTTTAAACTAAAATTTGAAATTAAACGAAAATTTATTAATACATATTTCGATTATGAGTATAATAACTTAAATTTAGTCTATCTTTTAAATACACAAATGTAGGTGTGACATTCTCTCATGATCTGTCTTGGAATGGCAAGGAACGCATATATGTTATCGGATTCATGGTGATCTCCATAAATTATGATTTAGAGGTAACTTTTTAACTAGCAATATTAAGAAATTACTGGTAACGCACTTATAATGCCACATTTTGACTATGCATTAGGGTGGTTCAAAATTTCCAAAGGTTTCAAACATCAAAAGTAAGCCTCTAAAAAGTTGGTATTAGTAAAGAAAATAGGTTTCCTGCAAGCTAGATGCTTAACATTAACATTTAAAGGTGGTTACATCGAATGTAAGGTTTTTTAAGAAGCACTTATGTAATTTTTTCGTAAAATCGTTAATTCAATTACTAAAACTTAATTATTCATGCTAAAAAAAGTTTTGGCAATTTATTATATTACTAGAATTGAGAATCAGCTGCGTCATAACAGGAAAATAAATTTTTTCTTCGAGTTAACAGTCGTAGAACCAAATTTTTACTTATAACCAGCTATTTTTGGACATTTTTAATAACCTGAATCTTTGATGATTGTTAAAAAATCAACATTATTTTGAATTTTTATTCCAAATTCTATCAACAGAAAAATTGACACACTGCAGGATATCAAAATTTGAAACTTATAGCAGTATTTGTAATACATCGCTTTACTAACATTTTCAATGGGATCTCTTATGGTTTGATGTAATTTACTTCAGATAATATATATCATAGGTTCTTATACGCAATTCTATATGAAAACCGATGTGAAGGCCTTTAATTCGCGTTGTTCCAGCACTTCTATGGACATTTTGGTTAAAAGATATTCTGAATTGAAATTAATAGAAAAAATTAGGTGGTAAATGGGAGACTGCAAATACGAGTCGAACTTTCTTCAATATTTTCTATAAATTTCAATTGAGCATAACATTTTACCAGAATATCCTTAGAAGTTCCGCGACAACGCAAATTAAAGGTCTTCATGTCAGCTTTTACAGAAAATTAGATACAAGTACCTATGGCGTATATTACTTAAAGTAAATTACATCAAACTATAAGAGATTCCATTTAAAATGTTAGTAAAGTGATGTATTACGGACACTACTATAACTTCTTCTATTTCTGTTAATTCTATTTGTGACACAGATTCAAAATAATGTTGGTTTTTGAACAAATAACAAAGATTGAGGTTATTAAAAACGTCCAAAAATTTCCGATTTTAAGTCAATAGTTTGACTTATACGACTGTTATCTCGAAAAATAATTTTTTGCTGCTTAGGACACAACTGATTTTTAATTCCAGTAGTATACTCAAATGCCAAATCTTTTTTTAGTATGGTATACGTGTTCTTTAAAAATCCTTAAATTCGAGGTAGCCTCCTTTAAATGTTAACGTTAAGCTCCCAAATTGCAGGAAACTTATTTTGCTGACAAATACCAACTTTCTTGAGGCTTATTTTTGATATTTGAAAACTTTTGGGAATTTTTAACCACCCTACTATGCATACTTAGGTTTTAATAATATGTCCCAGTACCCCATTGTTAAGTTACAGCGTCTTCTTAACACTGTTGCAGCTTTGAAACCGTATTTTCATAAGTTAAACTGTCTTTCATCTGTATCGCGCCGACGATATTTCTTAGATGTATTACACATAAAATGTTTGTGTCGTCTCAACCAGTTTATTTCAATGATTTATTTAATAAAATCAATAAGAATACGCGGCGTTCCGCACGATTACAATCATCGCAATTTATTATTCCGACAGCTACTACGTCCACACAACACAACACATTTTCAATCCAAGCAATGGAGTTATGGGATTCGGTACCTGTTATTTATTAGATCTTGAAACAAACTGTTAAAGATTAGCCAGGTTCAGAACATATTCAATATTCAATATTAGATATTTTTTAATTAATATTTTAGAATAAATCTAATTATATTAAGTTTTACAATATTATATATTAAACTGTACTTATTTGTATTTGCGATATCTTATAATCTGTTAGATTTATTGTATATTGTATCCAATTTATCGCCATTATATATACCATATTGTATTTTATATGTATTTTCTTGTGCCATTCGGTCTAGTTAAACCTTGGCATAATGAAAATGATTATCAATCAATCTCTCTCTCTCTCTCTCTCTCTCTCTCTCTCTCTCTCTCTCTCTCTCTCTCTCTCTCTCTCAAGATTATTTTTATTAATATCGCACTAAGTACACCTGAAAAAACTACTGAGCGACATTATGCCGACCATAATATTAGCCAGTTTCAAATCGGTAGCGATAGTACGTTTGAAATTACTTATATTTATAGCTGCCCATAACTGTCTAACATGTTCATGATTTTCTTGCGAACATTGTGCTACTGCAAGCACAAATAATTTCTTTACACCGGAATCTTTAAAATTTTTAGCAGCCACCCCATCTTTGTATTTTTGACGGCCTTTACTTGCTTCTACATATCCTGTGGGACATTGAATAGATAGACATTGGTGAAAAAGGGGGTTTATCCTTCATATATTGGCGGGCAGCGATGCGCGATCGTTGATGTGTATTGTATGCTATAGCTTGAGCATCGAAAGTAGGGGGACTTGTGGAGCAGGGGAAGCCCGAGTCAGAATTCGACGGCACATCGTATGGATAAGGCGTTACGTTATGTCTGTCCGTCATTGTTTGTAAATTGTGATTGCCTTTCATTTTAAATATATCTATCCATTTTTGTGAAAGTATCTGTCCATTCTTGTTATTATTTATCTCTCGACATCACCTACCTAACTGTTTCACCGCGCACCAGAATAATTGTTTTTGCCTGACGCAACATTTGGCGATCGTGACAGGATGCGCTGTGAATATTGAGGTTCGAGAGATTTTCTGTGATTAGAAAAACAAAATGGATTCATTAAAAAATGTACGGGCTGCACACAGAACTTCATTTACAAGGACTCTGAACGAGTTGAACAGTTTGCACGAGACGCAGCCTATTAACAATGAAGAAATCTGCGTTATATTTGAATTGCTGCAAGGGAGAATGGCGGAACTGGACAGTAACTCGGCAAAAGTGTTGGATTTTCTTCTAGCGAGCCCTAGAATGGAAGACGCTGTATGGAATGCCAAAAGTGATTCTACTGACGAATACAAACGTAAATTTTTAACTGCTAATAGAAAGGTCTCGAATCTGATTGCGTGTGAAAGAAGAATGCTTACCGCAATGAATTCTGCGAAATCGGCTAATCGCGCGCAAGAAAAGCAAAAATCGTTTAAACTGCCAAAAATTGAAATTGTTAAATTCTCGGGTAAAGCGCCCGACTGCCTCCAATTTTGGAATCACTTTCGGAAAATACAAGATGACCAAGACATCGACGTTGAGGATAAATTTCAACATTTGATTCAGTCCATGGAATCTGGCTCGCGTGCATATGAATTGGTCAGCAGTTACCCGCCATTTAGAGAAAATTATGAGAAAACAGTTACAAGTCTGAAAAATAGGTATGGCCGAGATGGGCTTCAGATCAAAGTGTACGTGCGCGAGCTTTTGAGTCTAGTGCTGAACAATTCCTTGTGTAACAAAAGAAAAATGTCACTCGCGAGTCTGTATGATAAACTCGAGACGCACATGCGTGCACTCGAGACATTAGGAGTGACGTTAGAGAAGTGCGGGGCCATGTTGCTTCCGCTCGTCGAGTCCGCGCTTCCCAAAGAAACATTACGCGCGTGGCAGCGTACATCAACTGCAGCCAACGCCAACGACTCAAAGGAGCACCTAACTATGGATGTCGCTGGATTCTCTCTAATCTCCGATACCGAAAAGGCTAAGCGTGATAAAAGCAAAAATGAGGGAGCTCAAAATGTACCAACGACTCTCGGATTATTTGCAGCAAAAGGTGAAAAATATGAATGCATATTTTGCAAAAGTAACGCGCATGAAAGTCAAGATTGCACTGTAGCTAAAATAATGTTGCTAGAAGAGCTCAGAAATATCCTGAAAGGTGGCAACTGTTGTTTTAACTGCCTCAAGCGCGGGCACAGTTACAAACGATGTCGAACGAAGGTTAAGTGCACACAATGTGGCAAGAAGCACGTTGTAATGATGTATCTGGAAAATGTAAATATTGATCGTTCAGCTAATTCTACAAGGGCCAAAGGTAAATGGTTACAAGATCATAAACTAACAAACTTACTCGATATACCTGATGTTATTCTACAAATGCTGCGTGTCAAATTGGTTGCTGGTAACAAGGAGTGCATAGTTCGAGCAGCTATCGATAGTGGATCGCAACGCAACGCTCGTACGCCAGAAGCATGGTAATTGTAGAAATGAATTACGAACCTTTAGGCAGTCGAGAAATAGCTCATTCTCTTTTTCCGGGGATCCAGTCGCAGCCACTAGGACATCATGTATATTTAGCACACTTTAGAAATCTAATAGATGATTACGCATGTAATTTTCAGGTGATGAATCAAGAAGTGATCTGCGAAGACGTTAAAAGTCCTAAAATAGATTACTGCATACAAGAGCTAAAAAAAAGAAAATATTTTTATCTGATTTCGGAGAAAAAAATAAACCCGTTGAAGTGCTAATAGAAGCTGACGTTGCTGGAAAATTGTACACTGGCAGAAAATATGATCCTGAAAATGGGCTTATAGCTATGGAAACATACTTAGGGTGGGTACTGATTGGCAAAGAAGATAATACTGAGGCACTCGAGATATGAGTTTTGCTCTGCTTTCCTAATTGTTGACAGAGAGATGTCGAGATTAGGGATGGTTGAGAGCATTGATCTACTATAGCACGTGCTGCTATTTCGATTACAGTTGGCCATATTACCTTTATTATGGCAGTAGAAATAAGTCGCTTACGATTAGTGTAATCTAGGTTGGTTGCACCGGAGAATGTTGATTGTTTTAGAACATTAGACTCATTTTGAGTTTTAAATGGCTCTAAAGACCTATTCGAAGAAAATGACGATTTTTCAGGAGTATGGACGAAAACTAGTGCTCGTGAATCAGATCCACCGTGCAATAAGCTATGATGTTTACTTTTGCAATGAAAACATCGACCATTTGCACTACAATCCTTATAGAAATGTTTACCTCAGCAATTATAGCAGAGATTTTTGGATGAAATTATGTCTTTGCGCTCAGGCAATGACCTTTATTTGAACGAACCACAAGTTGAAATGTAATGCAATTAATTACAATGAGAGCACTTATGACTCAATTTTTGTGTTCACTTTTTTTATGAAGTAGAGGTTTGTAGAGAATGAACTGAGGATGACGACGAAGAATTGTTATTACGTGGTTTAGATTGACTTGGCTGTTGCTGCTTATTGATATTAGGCAGAATTGATTGACAACCTCCTTCTATGGCTTCTAAAGTAATAATCTGAGATTCAAGAAACTTTTTAAACTGATGCGATGTAGGAGGGGATTTGGAATTACCATGTGTTTCTCCCAATAACGACGAGAGTTAGTGTCCAGTTTACTAACTCTTATATGCAACACGAGATCTTCGCATTGATCTACCATTCTATTTAATGATTTTAAAGAATCAAGTGGACTTAAAGTTTCTTTCATAAATCGTTTGAGTTCTGAAGATAACTCAGATTTCATGGAATTTACGGACAGAAACTCTGAGACGTGCTGGTTAACTAGACTACGATGATTCTCATAATAATCGACTACTTTTCCCTAAGCATTCTCATAATTACCATCAGTGATGGTGAAATTCTGTGGGGTGAGGTGATAAAACTAAAGTAGGACACACTTATATAGTACACATGTCTAAATATAATCTAATAATTATGTTTTTTTATGAGTCGGACATATAAATCGGAAAAATACAAAAATAGAAATAGGAGCGGAAATAATAAGGGTGGGGGTGGGAAGCAGATAATATTAAAGTAGGCGGCTATTGTGCATAGTACGCATATCGAAATACATATTTATGTGCTTTATGTGTAGTTAGTATGCTTGATTTGTACGACTATCGAAAAAGTCGTGTAACGCAATAAATTGGAAAAGTACAAAATTAGAAATAAAAGGGAAAATAAAAAAGGGGAGGTCGGTTGAGGTGATAAAATTAAAGTAGGTGATACTTATGTATAGTACATATGACTAAATACATAATTATGTATTTGTATTTGTAGTTATTCTGCTTTATATGTAAGACTGTCGAAAAAAAAGTGACCCGCCACGGGACGCCTGGCAGATGTGAAACATAGAAATTGAAGGTTATTGGAAAATAAATAATTGAGTTTTATAAGAAAAGGGTCTAATGGAAAGGAATATACCAGTTTTGAAGAACGTAATAATGAAAGAAAAAAATATTTAGATTTATGTTACTAACACGATTTTGTTATTTACATGAAAATATACATAGAAAACAATAATGTACAAATAAAGTTCTATAATTCAGTAGTATCAGCTATTTCTGTAATAGTAAAACTCGATGATGTTTTCATAAGGAACAGATTCTATTGTCTCAAAATGTAAAGAACTCGCAGTGGCCTGTAAATTCTGTTGTCTTCAATAATTGTCTCTTCTGCGCTTGTTGATTTTTTCTCAGTTGTATTTCGGTATCGTTGAGCGCGTTTGTTTTATAAATCATTTTTATTGTTCAGTCTCAAATTTGAAAGACATTAATTTAGTAAAGAAAATCAAGTTATAAATAGTTATATACATAAATCTGTTTTAAAGTAAATTAACCTGACTGGTACGATTGGTATTTGATTTGATGTATTTGGTTAATTTCTAACTTCAATTATAATATTCCCTATCTCCTGCGATTCTTGAGCACTTGAAAATATATAAATGTAATTATTGCTAAAAATTAATAGAAAGTAGGGCTATATTAAGATTAGCAAAAAATAGGGAGAGAGAAAGTGAGATGCGTATTTATGTATATAAATATAGTGTGTGTGTGTGTTCGTGTGCGTGTGTTTACACGTGAGTTTTCCCGCGTTTTAGGTTAGATGCTGAGTATATAAACAGAGAGCGTATGCGCTCTCTCTCTGTCTCTCTCTCTCTGTCTCTCTCTCTCTCTCTGTCTCTCTCTCTCTCACTCTCTCTCTCTCTGTCTCTCTCTCCCTCTCTCAAATATATGCGACACAAATGACAATTGTAATAACAATAATGACGGGTTCATCCAAGTTGTAAATAACAGAAAAAAATCATCTAGTCGATTGAATAAGAACAATATTGACAATGATGATGCTGCAGCATCACCTGCACGAAGCACGCGGGTGCAAACGATTGATGGAGGGACAAAGCACAGTCAAAACATTAAAAATGGTAACACGGAGCTAATTATTTCTAACATTTTTGACGGTGATGTCTCCAAGCGTGTGGACGTTGCACACGCGATTCTGTGCCGCGTCCTTCCATCAACACGAAAATCAGAAATAATATGCACACGCCTGCTTCGGTCAGAGGAACCGACAGCTGTGGCATCAGCAGATATAAATGGCCAACGTAGACGGTCACCATGGGTTGTTACCCTTTCCAGTAGTGCATTAGGCGAGAAAATAATGCGAGCCAAAAAGCTAATCACTGGCTTTCATGCTAGAGATGTCGACATTGCAGCTCTTGACCAGGACACAAAGGATGGGATTATCAATGGGAAAAATTTTATAAATGAATTATTAACAAAGGAATGATTTATTAAACATAGAAGTCTCAAGGCCCTTGCGATGAGACTCAATTTTAAATATGTTTGGCATAGAGGGGGCCGTTTCTTGGTAAAGAGGCGCGATGGCGACGTCTCTCATGAATTTTCATCTGTGGCTGATTTACAAACAATAGTGGCATCATATGCCACTAATCAACCATCACCAACCGTAGATAAGATAACAAAAACGTTGATAAAGAAAGCGCAATTGATAAAACTGTTATTCCGTCCACTGTTGCAAAAAATTGACTATCCGCAGACACTGCTGGGGGCGGGTTCACTGTATGGGACTGAGAGCAGGTTTTGTCAATGTTACCTCTCTAATGGGGCACATTGGCATGATTAAACAACATCTTTCAGCTCGTCCTCCCTACCATCTGTTTGGAGTTGCTGAGTCCACCTTGACCCGGATGTTGGGAGTGATTTCATTCAGATCGACGACTATTCACTACTTAGACTTGATCGCAACAAAATAGGGGGCGTGCTGGTCCTGTACATTCATAACACTTTCAAGGCCGATTTACTATGCAGCTCTCCAACAACACAGGAGGGCAGGCCATTTATACCTGAATATTTAATGTGCAGTGTTCAGCAAAGCAGCCTTCCCCCGTCTTCGTTGCTGTAATATACAGACCACCACACGTGCCGTTTTTACAGGGCTCTGACTTAACAGACAAACTAACGACACATACGCAAGACTTTAGTCATAAAATTATTATGGGAGATCTGAATGCGAACCTACTCGGAACGTCAGCCGATGCAAGATTTGTTAGGCGGTTGGCTGATGATCTTAACCTTCAAATAGTTGATCATGGTGCGACTCATCATCTCATAGATTCTCACACGTCGATTAATGCGATCTTGATAGATAATAATGAAGTTGTACTGAGCAGGGACAATCGGCCGGCGCCTTTTCCCAGTCATCATAAAATCATAGAGGTCGAGATTGGGGTCGAAACTGCTGCATCCCTTGTGGCTGAATCTTTCAGCTACAGGGATTTTAAATCGATCCAGCAAGACGACCTCCTGTCTCACCTAGCTGACTGTGATTCGTCGCAGATCGATGGTCCCCCGGTGGGTGTAGACAGTCAATTAGATTCCCTGAGTGTCAACCTCATGGCTATGATAGATAAAATTGCGCCGTTAAAAGAATTCACACCGAAAAAGAAAACGAATCCACCATGGGTTGATGCTGAACTGATACATCTATACAAAAAACGTGACTCTGTACGACGACGCTATGCGCGGACCAAAGACGACAGACTGTGGCGCGAGTATCAGAGCCTTGCAGCTGAAGCTGAATTACGAACGAAGGAAACAAGGGAAAGATTTTTACAAAATAGAATTTTTTAAGCAATTGATAATAAGAAAGATATCTGGAAAGAGCTCAAGGTTATGGGCCTTCTGCCAAAGACAAAAGAGGAGCTTCATGGTTTCTCACCGGAAGATCTCAATGCCCACTTTGCAGGGGTGTCGATCTCCCAAAATGAAAGTGATGAAGAACTTGACAACGTCTAGACCACTGCCAGTGATGACGGTTTTGTTTTCCGAGAAGTCAGCTTCTCGGACGTGGTCCTGGCTGTTGCCCATTTCTCATCACAGGCCAGAGGGGAAGACGGCATTCTCCAAAGTATAGTGGCTAAGGCTGTTCAGTTTGTGGGAGATCATATTGTTAAGATCTTTAACTTCTCTCTGTCCAGTGGCATTTTTCCGGGAACTTGGAAGGGAGCTCAATTGGTGCCTTTGAAGTAGAAGCCTGTCCCATCTACGGTGTCAGATTTCCGACCAATTGCCCTACTGAGTTTCCTTTCTAAGGTCCTGGAAAAAATAGTACACGACCAAATAACTGACTTTTTACGAGAAAACAATACTTTGGACCCGATGCAGACTGGTTTTCGACAGAATCACAATACACAGACAGCACTACCAAAACTGACGGAAGACATAAGATCAGGCATTAACAACAACAAAAAACTATTGACTATTTTGTTGATGTTTGATTTTAGCAAAGCATTCGACACCATCTCACACACTAAACTGCTGCGTAAGCTGATGCGCATGGGATTCTCCAGGAGTGTTCTCCTGTGGCTTAAGTTATATATAATGGGGAGACGACAGAAAGTCGTCACAAACACAAAAGGGGATTCAGGTTGGCTAACCACTAATCTTGGCGTTCCACAGGGCTCAATCCTGGGACCCCTGCTTTTCAGCCTGTACATAAACGACTTACAAGACGCACTAGACTTAGATGGTGTAGAACATATACTTTACGCTGACGACCTGCAAACCTACACTCAAGTGACCCTGAAAGGTCTTTGTGATGGTATCAGTCGCATGTCGGCTGTAGTACGAGCAGTGTCGAACTGGGCAACGTCAGCTGGCCTGCGCCTCAATGTCGGCAAGACAAAAGCGATTATTTTCGGATCTGATCATAACATCAAACAGGATCAGAACCTTGACTTGCTAGGCATTGAGATACAGACCGGCGTACACGTTCCCTTTGTCGATACAGTCACCAACCTCGGCGTGGTGATGGACGGAAGGTTAACATGGAAGCCGCAACTGAATGCGGTCAGTCGGAAAGTAAATTGAGCTCTGTATAGCTTAAAATTATTCCGTTCAAGAACCATAGAGATACTGAGGAAGCAGCTGACATGTGCACTGGTACTACCTCACTTAGACTATTGCTCAGTGGTTCTTCTTGACGTGCCAGAGGAGCTTCAGACACGACTACAACGTTTACAGAATTCATGTGTGAGATACATATGAGATGTTAGGCATGATGAGCATATCACCGCCTACAGGGAAAAACTGGACTGGTTAGATCTGAAGGTGAGGAGGGAGTATTTTATGGGGCTGCTGCTTTACAAAACGGTTATCATGCGACAACCACCATATCTTACTGCCCTCTTTGAAAAAAACCAGGCCAGGACTTCAAGTTGGGGTGGTACGAAAGAGCTCTCGGTTCCGGAGTCGCGCACCGATAAGGGCCTATTCTCGTTTAGAGTTCAAGGTGCACACCCCTGGAATTCTCTCCCAAGCAGTGTGAGGTGCCTGCCATCTATTTGTAAATTTAAAACGGCGTTTAGCAGGCACCTTAAACAATTACATGGTGACGGGAATACATAGAGGTGAACTTTTCGAGAATCGGTTTATACATTATTTTGTTCATCTCTGTGCATTCCCAATCTGACTCGGATATTTATTTGGGTTATTTATTTATTTGAATTATTTATTTATTTAAATTATTTATTATTTAAATTTATTTATTTATTTAATTTAATTATTTATCTAACTTATTTATTTATTTGACTTAGTTATTTATTAATTTATTTATTTATTAAATATGTTAAGTGTTAAGTGTGAATGTATTTATTAGCGTGAATTGTAAAAGTGTCATATTTTTTTTTTTTTTTTTTTTAACGTCGCCATGTTTGTGCTCTCATGTGGTGCTAATCGACGACGGGGGTCTGCGGTGTGTTTGTAAACAAAGCACATGTAATTTTTACAGTGGTGCTTGTATCAATCGGCAGAGACTAGGATTCGAACCCGGGTCACCGGCGTGGGAATCCGACACTCTACCGACTGAGCCGCCGCAGGCCCCTAAAAAGTGTCATATGAATGTGTTTTTAAATTTTCGACGTGATAGTAATACGTAAAAATTTAGTAAAGTATGTCTATGTATTCTTTTTATTTTTATCGTAATATGTTATCTCTATTTTATTTATTTTATTCTATGTATTTTGTCGAAGCGTGTTCTGTGATATGCCATCTAACTATGACTAGTTCATTATATTTAGATTTTATAAACTTACGAACTGTTACAGCGAATAATGTTTTTTAATACATAAGAAATGCAATAAGTGAATGTTAAATATAAGATAACAAATATATAATACTGACTGATATTTTAATTATTATAACTATACATGTACATGCAATTGTAAGAATTTCGTCTCTGATGAATAAACAGTATATCTATCTATCTATATCTATCTCTCCGTGTGTGTGCATGCATGAGTGTGTGTAAAAGATAAACGAATAAATAATAATTATCAACTAACCTTTGGCTTGTAGAAGTTGATTGCGTAGCGTGCACGGAACTGTTAAAGTACAGTAGCGGAGGCATTTCTCTAGGACCCTGATTTTGATTATTCTGAAATCTTACTTTTTTGACAGGAGGTTTCGTTTTCTCTTCGATTCTGTCATTCATTTTTTAAATAAACATTTACGAGAAACGGTACGAAATAAACACTTACGAGAACGAAAACGCTGCGTTTTGAAATGCGTTCTAGTATACCGGTAACAGATGAATACACGCATATACAGAAGTATAAGGGATATAGGAGAGTCTACACCAAGTAAAGCTGTAAAAAGTAGAGGGGAAATACGAGACGAGGCTGCTCGAAGTGTTCGCATCACGCTACACATACAAGGAAAGCGGTAGAGAGCAGAGAGGGGAGCGCCGGAGCGGCGTGAGAGAGTCGAGTAGTTACGAAGTTGCCCGAAGTTTTCGCATCACGCGTCTCGACACGAACAGTCCTTGTTACCCGCCAATCGCGCCATAAGATGTTTCACTCCAAAAGTCGTGTATCGCAATATATCGAAAAGGTACAAAATTAGAAAACAGAGAAGAAATAAGGTGGAGGCGGTGGGAATCAGGGTAGGTGAGAATATTAAAAAAGGCGGCACTTATGTGTAGTACACATGTCTAAATACATAATTATGTATTTGTATGTGTAGTTACTATGCTTGATTTGTAGAACTATCGAAAAAGTCGTGTAACACAATTAATCGGAAAAGTGTAAAATTAGAAAATAGAGGGGAAATAATGAGGGAGACGGGGGGGGGGGCTCATAGAATTAATGTAGTCGGCAGTCATGTATAGTACGCATGTCTAGATATATAATTACGTGTTTATGTGAGTAGTTATCATACTTGATTTTTATGACTATCCAAATAGTCGTGTAATGCAATAAATCTGAAAAGTATATAATAAGAAAAGGGGGGATAAAGGGAGATGTATAGGGGGAGGTTTGATGTGATGATATTAAATAAGATGGTAGTTATATATAGTGTACATGTTTAAATACATAATAAAATACACAATCAAATATTCCCCATTATTTTAATAGAATAAATAACGGCTTTTATTCTTTACGAAAAGAATAAACTCAAGAAATTATGCTTTATAAAAGAATAAAATATACCCCTGTTATTTTAAAAGAATAAATGACGGATTTTAGTCTTTACGAAAAGAATAAACTGAAGAAATTATTCTTTATAAAAGAATAAAATATCCTCCATTTTTAAATTTCCATTTTATGTATAAAAGGAAAGCAACCAGCGTAGAAATTGCGTCCAAAATCTGACTCGAATCTGGCCAGATCGCCATATGACGACTCAGAATCTGGTAAGAATGCCACGTCAGATTCGGGTAGGAAAGTGTCTCACTAAATATTTTATGTTCTTTTTTTACTTTTCTTTCAATTCGGCTAGATTTTTGTATGTATGTAGGCATGTCCCCCCGATATCTAAGAAAGTACTTGACTAATAGAGCTGATATTTTAAATATGTCCTAATTATGGACACCAAGTATATATCACAATTAACGACAGCCCGTATATGTGCTAATTACGGAGACCCTGTACAGGTTCTAATCATCGGCACCTTGTATATGTCACAATTATGGACGTCATGTATATTTCCTAATTACCGACATTTTGTACATGTATCAATTGCAGACAGCCTGTATATGACCTCATTACAGTTACTATGTACATGTCCCAAGCACTGACATCATGTATATGTCCTAATTACCTACACATTGTATGTGCACCAATTACTGACATCCTGTATATATATATATTGACTATCAACATCTTGTATGACCTCATTATCCTTATCTTGTATATGCCCCCAATTACTTACACCACCTATGACCTAATTACCGACACTATGTATAAGTCCCAAATACTGACATCACGTACAGGTCCTAATTACTGACCCATTGTATGTGTAAAAATTACCGATATCCTGTATATATATAGAAAATACGAGCTATATATTATATATAATATATATCTCGTATTTTCTCAATTGAAAAATAAAAATAATTAATAATTAATTGTCACAGTCGAAATCATTGTTTTAAGTTAAAACTATCTAATAACATTAACAATAATCTACTTTATATTATAAACAATGCTTACAAATAATTTTATATACATAATTTATATTAATATATATTGTGTGCAATTCAAATTGATATTGACATCGTTAACAATCAAATTGTAACGTGCGTCTATGAGATTTCTAATATAGAAAATTTTTATTTTCTTAATAACTCACATCGGGATTTCCACAAAAATGAAGCCGTTCAGTTATTTTGTATTGTATGTGATAAGTTAAGGGAGAAACCACAATAGTAGGCTGATTTTCAGGCTTTTTTCATGAATTTTTTTGAGTGGGACAAATTGATTAATATTTTATCAAACTTTGTCATTATTTTACTAATATTTTGAGCTATATTTAAAATTTTTTCAAGTCATTTGGGTTGAAAATACCGAAGTTATGGGCTGTTGTCCACCGAACGTCATCGTCCGAGTTGGTTGTTTACGGGAAATGTGGAGGTCACAATTTTGATCTGAAAGCAAAATGGTGCTTTCATGCATTATAAACATGTTTTCTAAGAATTTGAACCTCATTGCAGGTAAAAATTATGGAATTTGAAGTTTTGACACGTGGTTGGAAAAAATATATCGATTTTCACCATTTTCTCTTTTCTTATTTTGAATAAACAACACCCTTAAAAGTATCATCCCATCCCAATTCTTCGTTCATGTTCTTTGTAATTTAATAAAGAAACACACCTTTAATATTCAAAACAATAGGTTTATAACTATTTGAGCTAAAGTTCCCGTAAATTAAAAAAAAGATGTCGTTTCGAGAAAAACGCGTTTGAAAAAAAAAAATTCGAAAACTAGAAATTTGAGAAAGTTATCAATAATTTAGAGTGCTTACCGATCAATTAGCGATACCAGCGCTATATAACAGTCCTTCTTCTTCCTCGTAGGCATCATTCTGAGCTTGTATCTGTTCTCTTCTTGCTTTCCGACCTTCCTTTGGTTCCAAAGAGTTGCGTCTATTCTGGCAGCTCACCCTCTGCTCATCCATTCCTTGCGCATACTGAAAGCGCTGCGTGCCAACTATAATACCTGTCTCGTTCATAATCATTAAAATGGATGAATTTCCATCATTGATCAATCCAACAGTTAAATATTATGCAACTTCGATCACTTTTAGTCCAGAGTGCAAATGCTTCGGAGCAAATCGCCAAACTGTGGAATTGAAACTTTCGTTTGCATTCTGCGTGTGATCGCCTAAACTCTCTTTAGTATATCATTTCTCGACAAATCTTCATAAAGTGGGAGAATTTCCTTCTGTACGGTAGGGTACAATGGAGCAGAGTGCGGTTCAGGCTCCATTCCAAGAGCTGTTATTTTCTGCGAGTTACACCAGCTGTCTCATCCCACTGGACAATTCTCGTGTAGACAATTCTCATATATGTATATCATGTCATAATATGTCGCCATGATTGCTTTCTTTATGTCTTCGACGTTATCTATATTTCTTCGAATCGCTAGCCCGTAATAAGTGCTGAGATTTTTCACTATCGCCTCTGTAAGTTTGCCTGTTCCGTCCTGTTTTTTTTGCTTTTTCGGATATTTTGGAGGCGAGTTCCCATTCTCGTATGAACGTGACCAATACATTCGGTTTTTATGACTGTATGCTCATCACCGTAGGTATTCAAATTGAGGATTGCTGCAAATGTTTTAGAATCACCATCACCAATATAATTTCCGTATTTTACGCCATGCAGCTCTTCTGATCTTGAAAACATCTTTTTCACAGACTCTACTTCCATGCTTCCTACATAACTTTCATGAGTTTTGCTACAGGCTTCTTCATCATGATCTTCTTTCTATTGTAAATATTTTTCAGAATTCTTGGATTTATTCTCCCATTGTGCACAAGCATGGCAGTAACTACTTCGCACATCTAGATCGAGGACTTTGCCACAGTAATATGCTATGAGAGTTATCACGCCATACAGGGATTTAAATCATCTTTTCGTCCAAGTAGCATCTCCAGATACTTTGAAATTCTAAATAGGCCCTTCTCGTTTTTTGTTCTATTTTTCTCTTCCTGTACAGCTCTTTTACAGCAAAGTTCGAACACTTTTTTTGCAGCAAGGTAGATGTGATTGAAAATTCTGTTATACGTTTTTCGCCTATACCGCTGCCGATGTCCATATACTTGTAGAATAAATTCAATCCTTGTCTGCCAACGTCCAAGAGCCGCATGTCGAGCACAATTCTGCGATTTATTTCGAATCCAGTATTTATTAAAGGACTTGAGTGGATCTGTCTAGATCCACAGTGACACTTGACAACAATATGGAAACCAAGGCCTCAGATTCTAGTTATTTCTAATATTACATCTTGCTTGCAATTTTGACAAATTAACATATCTGACAATGCTGTGAATAGGGTCAAAAATTCTATGAACCGATAAAAATGTGAGGGATCCACAGTCACATTCTCAAAGGTAGCAGTATAAAATTTTGTGGCACTAGCACTTTCTACTTGATTGCTTTCACTCTGTTCTTTATTAGTATGCGGGTTTCCATTGAACGATCTCTCACGTGATTTATTACGTCGATCCGAAGTCTTCTCGTTACCTCTTGGATACGAAGACATTTTTCTCTCACAATTCCAAATGTACGTGTCGAAGCCTACGCCAAACGAGGTAAAGCGACGCTTTACCGGAATATAGTCAAAATGATGGTGACGCTTCTAGTATGTTCTATACAAATCCCCTGACCAAGCATTTAAAACCAAAAACACCTGGAAAGGACCCCACTCTATCCTCACTCCTCCTAATATTCCGTTATACGAGGGTATTGGGCGTGATAAGTGACTAAGTGACTACCTGAACAAGCGCTCCGCGCTACCTGCTGTGCGCCCGAGCGCTAATAATGATTAGCAACCATCTGCATTATATTATAAGAAATGCATATAAAAATATTGTGTATAAAAAATATATTAATATCTATTTTCTGTAATTCATTTGGACGGAGGAAGTGCAGATACAAAATTATGGCGCGCCCAGCGCGCCTGATATGCCTAGTCTCGGTATGTCTCTAATGTTATTTTGTACAATTTAATCGCAATTTTTAAAATTTTTCTTTAGATCTATAATATTGAATAATTTTTTCATCACATTAAAGAGATATTATTATGAGCATTTGTTTCATACATTTTCTCTATATAATTAGTGTAAAAAAATGTAAAATTATGAAAATTAAGGAACTATTAATCTATTATTTACGTTTAACTTTACTGCTGTACAACATAATCTTTAGTCTTGAAACAAAATGATTTTATACAATGTTATCGATATGAAAGCAATAGAAACATTGCTCGCGAATAGTTAATGATGAAAAGGACTCTTTTAGATACTAAGGAAAGAATATATTTGCAGTTACTTAAAATAGAAAAGATAAAACTTTTATTATATTATGCTTTAGCTGCATATATCGATAAATTTACATTCATCGTAAAGATAGTAAACAAAACAAAAAGACGTGAAGTTTTAACATGTGTTTTGCAAATATTAAAGTATTGATATTTGTATAAATTTGTTAAATTAATACTTACAATTTGTCAAAACAATAAAATGTGTATGCAGATTAAAATAATATTCGTTTCACATTGCATTAAGTTAACGCCACCTTGGCGGCTCTAAAATGAATACAATAGGAATGAAATTGCCTCTAAAGTTTGGTAATATTCTGCGGGTAAATAGAAAGCTTCATTTAAAAATAATTTTGAGGACTTTATTGTACATATAGTGAGGTATACAAAAAATAAAAAAAAATATATTTTCTAATAATAATGGCGGCATACAGGCCTTCCAGAATCGTTTTTTTTAGCATGGCAATTGTGGACACAATTGCTGGGTCACTGATTATCGTAGAGCAAATAAAAAAACGTAATATTATCTACACCATAAGACCTAATACAATACACATCCGTTTTGGAAAATAATTTTCTTTTGCAAAATGGCATTTATTTTTGGAAAAAGTTCATTTTTTACCCTAAAAATTTTTTTATAAACGCTAATTGCAAGAAGAGGTTTCAAATTTTTTAAAATACACGGGTACTTCATTGCAATATATATACATATATATACGTGAAGATGTTGGCCTATTTCAGGTCAATAAGATAAAACCTGTAAGAGAAATCGTGTCTGCAAATTTATAAAAGTATGTTTTGAGAAAAATGCATGTAAAGCTATTGTGACTCATAAGAGCGTGGGTTAATGCTTCGCTTAGAAGCCTCTAAAAGCTATGAAATAATTAAAATTTCGATTTAAAAATTTCAGCATCATATTTCTATGTTTGAAAACTATTGAAATAAGTAAAAATATAAAAGATTTTTTGAAACGTCCAAAGTGGCGTTATCCCTTAAGAAGAGTATAGCCCGGTCGAGATTTACGAAAATCGGTGAAAGTATAAACATTGTTTAATTAACAATTTTCCGGTTTGTAATTATTTAAAATTACAAAAATAGTTTCGTTATTTCTTTGACAGTATATTTTTAAGAGATTAATGTATTTTTAGCGTATAGAATGAAATTAAATCATCATTTGGAGATTTTAATATTGTAGTAAATTCTATTTTTATATATTACATAACACTGCAAAATTTGGCTGAACTAGAAATTAAACTACTAAAGTTACGTCTCGACCGGTTTATATTCTTATGTCTATATCGGTCTATATCGTTAAGTGCCATTCCACATTGTACTATTCCACTTTCTCTCACAATGATTTTTTTAATATATATGAAATGAACAAACGGGTTATTTTTGATAAAATGCATTATTACAATCTCTTAAAGATAAAATCAATAGTTTGTATTTAAAATTACCCGGAATACTTGTATATTTGCGCTCAAACAAGCATCGAAATTTATAAAAGGATTAAAAAGAACTACATAGAGTCAACCCAGCTTCCATATTATTACCGAATGGATCTATACTCAATTCTAATTATGTTCTAGGTATATATTAAATGATTTCCAATCAGTTTCGACATGTATCAAAACTGAGAATGCGAGATAAAGCTCAGCACAAGAGCTCCGTGGCACGCACTTTACCCCGCGTTATACTTCATCCCTCTTTCCCCTACTTAAGAATCTACATACAATATATTTTTATTTTCTGTTTTGACATATCACTTAATCTAAAGTTACTAAGTATATACATGTAAATATTACGTAAAATAAGGATATTACTATCCGTACTATCCGGACTATCCGGATAGTTCGGATTATCCGGATGTTTTCTACAACTATTCGTTTTCCGGATATCCGGATATCCGGATAGTAAAAGAATCCGTGCTATCTGCCCGGCCCTAATTAGAAACAATTATTTCATATTTAGCATTATATACTAACTTTCGCATAAAAAACCTTTAAATTAAATACTATTTACTTGTATTTACTTCTCGCTGTTGTGTGCTTTTCTAACATCGTACACTGCTGGGTCACTAAGCCCTTTACAAAACATCCGACGCTGCTCACTTGACTAAATCTCACGAAATGTCGCAACTTTAGCGTATGTAGCAGTGGAATTCTTCTAGTTTTTTCCCCATTGCTCTGAACCCCCCTCCCACTACCTATAAAAAAGTGCCATACGTATTAAGAATGTGCAGGGTAATACAGACCCTGCAGTCTTTTTGAGGGTTAATTATAGATCCTGTATATATCTCGATTACGCTCACCGTGCATACATGCTAATTATGGAATCCTATATATATATATATATATATATTTATATCCCGATTACGGGAACCTGTATATTTCTCAATTGCGGATACCATTTATAGGCCTGCGGTTTGGGAATAAAAATGGCGATATTATGACCACAAGCTGAGACTTTTTTTAAATGATAGCTTATGATCCCAGTATATTGGGAAAAATGAATTACCAGAAAATTACAATTTTATAATCAATATTTAAAAAATGGTTTTATCTTTCTGCAAATATTTTTTTTATAAAATTTGAGTAATTTTAAGAAGAAAAGTTCATTACATATTTTTCTCTAGGACTTAAAGATTCGCTGTAAAAAATCCGTGAACTTTTGAAAATTGACGAAAAAAAATATTATTTTAGAGTATTTTACGAGTAAAATAATTATAATGAATTAAATGTTTCGAAAATTTCAAGCAACATTGTAAAAGTTAGCCTTTGAACTTTTTGAATATACAACATTTTTTGTAAAGAACCGATTTTAACGCATCGTAATAATTATTTGAAAAAAATACAATTTTGCACTACGTTTTACAGCTCACTTACGCTATCATATAGTTTTTTCAAACGATTACTACGATGAGTTAAAATAGGTTATTTTAAAAAATGTTGTATATTGCAGAAGTTCAATGGCTATCCTTAACAATGTTGCTCGTAAAATTTGGAAATATTTAATTTATTTTACTTCTTTTTCCTCGTACAAAACTGTAAAATAGCGTTTTTTTTATCATTTTTAACAACTTCACGCATTTTTTACAGAGAATCTTTAATTCTTAGAGTAAAATTTATACTAAACTTTTTTTCTTAAAATTGCTCAAATTTTATGAAAAAAATTTTTCCAGAAAAAAACATTTTTTAAATATGGTTTATAAAATTACTATAAACAAATAGGTTGCCGTGAGTAATTTTCTGATAATTTATTTTTCCGCTTGTGGTCATGATATCGCCATTTTCATTCTTCACTGTATATGTCCTAATTTCAGAACTCCCTGTATATATCGTAATTACGGGAAACTATTATATATCCTATCTTGGGTACCATGTATACGATAGCTGATTTTATTCTAATTATTTAAACTCGATATATGTTGTCATTGCGGATACGCTATATCTTGATAAAATTCTAACTGAAAATCATCCAGGGACTAAAGATATTTACTTTCGGTCTTGATCAAATTCTCAGGTGACTTTCGATCCAGACTGAAAATTATCCAGGAATCAATGATAATCACTTTCGGTAAAGAGCGGAAGTCATCTAGGAATCCATGATATTTTCTTCCAGTTCAGACCAGAATCCAGATATCCATAATTTTTATTTACGGTCTAAAACGGTAGTTAAGAAATCAATAATAGTTACTTTCAGTTTAAATCCTAAGACCACGATATACGGGTGTCAATTAAGTCCCGGGACGGCTGAATATTTTCTAAAGTACTGCTTTTCTGGAAGAGGTCAAGGTCATTCCTTAAGTAACCTTGAACAAGGAACCCAACGGTGACCTTGGATTTGACCTTGAACCTCATTTTCAAGGTTATTTTGAGGTCAACCTCATTTTTTCAAGCGGGAACCCCTATTTTTATAGCGGAATCGGAAAGAGCGGAAAATTTTACATCCGGATATGTATTGAGGTATGGGGTTCAGGTAACCCCTAGAGGTCAAATAGAGGTCAAATAATGACTTCCTAAAAATCTCGCGAGTTCAGTGGTAAAACAAAACAAACAAAGGTTATACCCTAGGTAAATCTTTACGGAGTATCCGACGGTGACCTTGGATTTGACCTTGAACCTCATTTTCAAGGTTGTGTCGAGGTCGACCTCATATTTTCAAATGGAAACCCTTATTTTTGATACTGGATTCGGAAGGAGCGAGAAATTTCAAGTATGGATGTGTTGAACAAGGGATGTAATTGTGACCTTCAATTTGACTTTGGACTTGACCTTGAAGGTCATTTGAAGGCCAACTGGTTTTTTTAATCGGAAATCCCAGTAATAATACCGGAAACCGATAGAGCGAGAAATTTTACATTCAGTCCTTATTCTCACTTTTAGCGTTACCCAGAAACAACGACGTGGACGTAGTAAGATCTATTTCCTTTGGGGTGCTTGATTAACGTGAGTCCCCTTGCCTCTCCCTTAGAGGTCCAAAGTTTAATGGCAATAACATCTTGGATTTGAAGAAAATGAAATTTCGGCAGTAGATCCTAACTCAGCGACCCCAAAAATCCCCGAGTACTCATTTCCAGACAAAAATGTGCTGTTTCCGAGATTTTCATCCGCCATCTTGAATTCGCCATTTTGGATTTGGAAAAATCGAAATTTTAGTAGTAGATTCTAACTCAGCGACCCTAAAAACCCCCAAGTAAAATATTTCAAGACAGAATAGTCACTTAAAAGGAATATTTACAAAAGAAAATGAGGCAAGGGGACTCACGTTAATCAAGCACCCCAATCGTGAGAGGCAAGGGGACTCACGTTAATCAAGCACCCCAAAGGAAACAGATCTTACTACGTCCACGTCGTTGTTTCTGGGTAACGCTAAAAGTGAGAATAAGGACTGAATGTAAAATTTCTCGCTCTATCGGTTTCCGGTATTGTTACTGGGATTTCCGATTAAAAAAACCAGTTGGCCTTCAAATGACCTTCAAGGTCAAGTCCAAAGTCAAATTGAAGGTCACAATTACATCCCTTGTTCAACACATCCATACTTGAAATTTCTCGCTCCTTCCGAATCCAGTATCAAAAATAAGGGTTTCCATTTGAAAATATGAGGTCGACCTCGACACAACCTTGAAAATGAGGTTCAAGGTCAAATCCAAGGTCACAGTCGGATACCCCGTAAAGATTTACCTAGGGTATAACCTTTGTTTTTTTTGTTTTACCACTGAACTCGCGAGATTTTTAGGAAGTCATTATTTGACCTCTATTTGACCTCTAGGGGTTACCTGAACCCCATACCTCAATACATATCCGGATGTAAAATTTTCCGCTCTTTCCGATTCCGCTATAAAAATAGGGGTTCCCGCTTGAAAAAATGAGGTTGACCTCAAATTAACCTTGAAAATGAGGTTCAAGGTCAAATCCAAGGTCACCGTTGGGTTCCTTGTTCAAAGTTACTTAAGGAATGACCTTGACCTCTTCCAGAAAAGCAGTACTTTAGAAAATATTCAGCCGTCCCGGGACTTAATTGACACCCTGTATGATATATACCACAGCGGATTAGCGCGCACAGCACGCAGGGGAACGTACCCAACTAGTAAATACAAAAAAATAACTTAACTTCGACTTTAATATTTAAATTGAATTATATTTATGATATGTATTTCTGTTTAAAAGTATAATCGTTATATTTTAATTTATTTAATTATAACATTTTATATTTAATTAAGTAAATAATAAAATTTTTGTTCACTAGGTTACTGGTTATTTCATTGCCATTTCTTATTCCATATTGTCATCGGTATGAATCTAATTTTACACGTCGGAACTCACGCTGATCTGCCACCTATTCCACCTAATTTTCCAACATGTGGTGATCATCTACCTCCAATAACACCACCATTACCGATTGATAGTTTTCATTGATTGTGCTAGTTAATTGTCTATTCAAGGAATCATCATGTTGAAGAGACTACACGATTCAAAGTGTATATAAAGATCTTGTAAAATAATAATTGTAATTTTTATTACTATTATTTGATATCCAGTGACCGAAAGTGACATTTGCTAATCAGTTGTAAGTCGCCGATGATATTAAAAGTCACAGTTTAAACAGGAATAGGTAATTGAAAGAATCTGTAGTAAACAGTTGTGTGTATGCGATTTTTTGTAAATACAACTTCTTTATTGGTAAATAATTCGATATAATAGAAATTTACTTCCTGTATAACTACTGTTAAGAGTAAGATTTATAAATAGCAGTATGTAGTAAAATATGTTTTAGAAACAAATTTTAAAAAACGTTTTGGGTTTTCAAATATTTCTATTTGTACTATTGTATATTTCGTTGACAAACTAACAATAAGTATAAATAAATACTAATTAATTTTCAAATAAAGCAAGTTATTTCTTAAATCACTATAATATTTATTTTTTCCTGTCATTATTACCACATTTTAACTAATACAAATCAAGAATTCTGTGATACCATTCTACCATAATAAATAAATCTCAATGAATGAATAAGAAAAGTAACAAATTGTATATTAATATAATAGAGAATTCTATATAGTAGATCCTTTTAAGTATAAATTCATAAAGGTAAGTTTATGATAATAATTACGTGGAAGCCTTGTTACTTACCACTTAATACAGTTTATATTATACGCAGATACAATACGAATATAATATAGTAATTTGCATACTTCTTTATCAATATACTGGGCTTCTGAAATACAATCCATTACGATATTAAAATGCAAAAATATTAAAAGAGAATAAAAATAAAATAAAATATATTGAATGCAGCAGAGATTAATACAACGGTCTCGAAACTTTATGAATTATTTATTACTTAACTTTATTATTTATAACGTTTTAAGTAATGCTATCGACGAATATGTGCCATTAAAAGTTGTCAAACCTTATACTTACAACACAGCATTGTATATGGAAATCCTCTAACTGTTTAAGCGATTATATTGAGTTTAAAAGACTTGGGGGCTTTGTGCATTCGAAAATCTAAACTATGTTATGAATCTTACGTAGCGAATATAGAGGCTTCTTTAATATCGATATCTGCCCTCTGCCAAGGATACATACAGCTACAGACCTGATGTTATTCCTATCTCGCTAATTAAAAAATGTATTTCTTCCCTGATAACACCTATCGTTTCTACTTTCAATAAATCCTTATCCTCAGGAATTTTTCCATCCCTCTGTCATTTATTTTCCCTATTATTAAAACAGGAAATAAACATCATATTTTTAACTACAGACCAATATAGATTATAACTGTTATTCCGAAACTATTAGATAGTATTGTCACGTCTAAACTCTCTAACTGAATGCTTGGTTTTATTATACAAGAACAACATGGTTTCTATAAAGGAAGATCAACTATTACTAATTTTCTAGTTTTCAATAACTTTCTTCATACAACTTAGGGAATAACTCACAGGTTCACTCCATATATATGGACTTTTCCAAAATTTTTGACACAGCGATCATGTAAAACTCTTAAATGAGATTTGGAAATTTGGTATTCAGGGTAGTTAGTTCTCCTGGCTTGAATCATACCTAGAAGGACGTCAGCAAATCGTTCGCGTTAAGGGATATGAATCTTGTAGTATTGCAGTAACATTAGGCTACCATTCCGGACCTCTTTAGTTTATATTATTTATAAATGACCTTAAACACTGTTTAAAGTTCTCAAAACTGCTCATATATGCTGATGATGTAAATTCTTTTAGACAAGTTCCATCGCTCTTAGATGCCTCATCCATCCTGAAAGATCCGTTGGAAATACATAAATGGTCTGGTGAAAATCATCTCATGCTCCATACTGACAAATGCTACTCTATTTTATTTACAAAATCGAGAGATCCTATGTGCTATACCTACCTAATTAACGATGTTCAGTTTCAGTCTATTCGTAATTCTTTTCAGCATCTGGAATCGGCTACCTTAAAAGCTTTTAAATCCATAGGTTTTATAATTCGTGCCACTAAAGAATTTAAGAATTTCTCTTCACTTGTACATTTATACAAATCCTTAGTCATGCCCAATCTACTCTACGGTTCAATAATTTCTCTTCTCTTCTCTTATAAATTTTTCTTCACTTGTTTGGTAACTTAAAGCGACTAGAAGCCACTCAGCGCAATTTTTTGAGACTCTTATCTTTCAAGTTGGGTACATCAATGAGTAGACTGGGCCATGACTATAGTTCCATCTCCAGAAACAGTAGAATAAACACTATTGCATTACTACATTTGATTCAGGATCTCGCTTTCACATTTAATGTACTTAACAACATGATAGATTGTATCGACATACGTAATTTATTTAGTATGAGGCAAGTAAATTATCCATAGCGTAACCCCACTTCTTTGTCCGAAGACACACAACCGCGAGCTTTACTTTTTATACCACGTTACCTAGATTAAGGAGGAATTGAAATAAATTTCCTATAGATCCTCGCACAATTGATAGTTTGCACGCTTTCAAAAATAATTCTCGGTCCTGGGCACTTGATTCTTATTGAAATTATAATAAGTTGTTAGACCTTCTATAAATCTATATTTCATAATTGTCAAATATAGTAATTACTTAGCAACTATATATATATATATATATATATATGAGTCATTCCAGTACTTTTTAAAAAAAGTGATCGCAAGAGGTTCTCGTAATCGGCTGGATCCAAAATATATTATAGTACTTTAGAAAATATGAACGTAGCTCAATTTTCAGCCCCGAAAAACCCCAAGAAATCAAGATATAGCCGTTAGATATTGACAAATAGGGCTCTTTCGGGTATTTGTGACATATTTAAAAAATGCTCTACTAATTCGAAATTGACATCTTTTTTTAATTCTGCAGCTCAGATTATATTATCTTTGCTTATATAACAACTTAAGGTAAAGATTCAGCCTGATATGGTTTGAGCCGTAGAAATTCGTATACAGCTCCGAACGTACAAGACAAATTTTTTGATTTTTTAAAATTTTTATCCATGTTTGATATGCTGTAAAATTACTTAAATTTAAAATTTTTGAAAATCTGGAGGTTTTAAGTTTGCCTATTATCGAAAAACACGATTTTAAACAATATAAAAAACCATCTGGTCACGTTTCAGAAAATTTTTTTAGTTTAACCTATGAAAAAAGTTTCCCTGATTCGTATACAAAAACATAAACTAAGTAGTTCAGCGGATATATTTTTTTACACTAAATAAAGGGTGAATCTCGAGATGTTTTTAAAATTTTCAGTATTTTCAAACGACTTTTGACGATTTATGTATGCTCCAATTCGTTAATAATTTGACCATCGGTATTCGAAAGCTGACATAAAAGCCTTGAATTTGACTCCTTTTTAAAAGTGCAGGTATAAAATCTGTTATTCGCTGCCTCGTGTAAATCGGATATCACTCATATAAACAGCCATACCTTCGCTTCTCGTGGTCCTACGATGTTCAGAAACGGCTCAAATTGAAGGTTTTGAAGTAAGCTTCTCAAATATATGATCAGCAAAGGTAAAAATATGAGGAAAAAGTACTAAAAAGAAGAAGATTCTTTGAAAAAATTCATGAAGCCAATTTCTTTCACATCTAGAACGATTTTAGATTTTTGAATATTTTTCCCCGCATGCGTGTGAAACCAATCTAGGTATGAAAGAAATCGGCTTGATGACTATTTTCAAAGAATATTCTCATTTCCAGTACTTTTTCCTCGATGTTTACCTTTGCTGATCATATATTTGTTAAGCTGACTGCAGAACCTTCAATTTGAGCCCTTGCTGAACTTCGTAGAGCCGCGGGAAGCGAAGGTATGACTGTTTATATGAGTGATATCTGATTTCCACGAGTAAGAGGATCACAAATTTGATACCTGCACCTTAGAAAAAACGTTAAAATGGCCACGGCAAGTGATCCAAGGGCCACGGGACACTTTAGCAGGGGTCAAATTGAAGGTTTTTATGCCAGTTTTCGAATGCCGATGGTCAAATTATTATCGAAGATATTGGAGAATGCGTAAATCGGCCAGAAAGGATATCAAAAGTCGTTTGAAAATACTGAAAATTTAAAAATACTCACGAGATTCAACCTTTAATTAGTGTAAAAAAAAACAATATCCGCTGAACTACTTAATTTACGTTTTTGTATATGAATCAAGAAAACGTTTATCGTAGGTTAAACTAAAAAAAAAATTCTGGAACATGACCAGAAAGTTTTGAAAATTGCTCAGAAACTGATTTTTTAATAATAGGCAAACTTAAAACCTCCGTAACTTGGCATTTTACAGCTATTTGGTCCTATAAAGAAAAGAAAATTCAAGGTTTTTTTGTAGAATACGATCTCGCAGTGAGATGTTCAAAAATTTTAAAGTTAAGTAATTTTACAGCAGATCAAATATGGATATAAATTTAGAAAAAATCAACAAATTTGTCTTGTGCGTTCGGAGCTGTATGCGAACATCTAGGGCGCAAATCTAATCGGGCTGAATCTTTACACTCTATCACGGTGAGCTGGAAGCAAATTTTAGGTGGTCGGCTATGTCGATAAAAACGGACGAGGTACATTTGTTGTAAAAGCTTTCAGTAATCGAAAAAACATTGGATCGTCAAAATCGTAGCTGATCGTTTTTAGAAATTATGATTGAAAAACAATAATAATTTATTTTTCAATAACTACACTTAGCTTTTAACCCAGGATCAACGACGAGGACGTGCTGGTTCTCTAACCCCATTATTTTTTCTATTTATTAATATTTTGAATTAGATTTGTAAATTTTCAAAACAATACCAAAAGTATTGTAAATAAATGTAGATAACTTTAACATAACTGACAATTCACAGATGTTTTGAAGAAAACTCAAATACTCAAATTCTTAGCCTCTCTGAGTATAAAGTATCATTTAGGTGATTAACTTTATGCTTATTCCAAAATTTCAAAAACTCGCGATGAATGGATTCTCCAGCTTGTTTAGACCATAATCCTAGGCCACAATTTAATTCCAAAAAACTTAAACATTTATCAATATGTTCAACTATAACATCAATCTTCAGACTTTCAGAAATCTCTGTAGCCAAAAGGGTTTTTCTGAATTCAGTAATACTTGAAAGTAGATCTGAAGAATTCCTTCTAGTCACTGAAAAGCATTTGTCGACAATTTTATTCATCGCTTTCAATGTTGAAACAAATGGAACCAATTTCAGTTTCTCAATACCTTTACAAATCTTATTGTCGTACATTAAATCAACTGCTCCTTTTAGCATTTTATGACGTGCATTACCTTCAAATATCTCTCCGTGATACATTTTTGAAATAACATTAAGTTTTTTAGGCCAGATTAAAGCTTTACCACGTCATTTTTAAATACTTACAAAAATTTAATTTACAATATGAATCAATTGCTTAATATCGTAATTCTGATGTCTACAAAAACAAAATTATTATCGTTTTTCTGTTATAATTTCTAAAAACAATTTTGATCCAATGTTTTTTCGATTACTGAAAGCCTTTAGAATAAATGTACGGAGTTCGTTTTTTTCGGCGTGGCCAACCACCTAAAATTTCCTTCTAGCTTACCGTGCTGTGTAAATGGCTCAAAAAATCGTTTTCTTTCTCTTTGCAGAAATCGATAATTTAATGTGGCAAATATGTTCCTAAAGTTTCAAATTGTAACTCGCTCTCTAAAAGTGTCTACAGTCCAGTTTAGACGTGCGCGCTCGTATGCGCGCCGAATAGAGCCATAACTTAAAGCGCATTTTTCTCAAAACTACATTTTTCAAAATGGTGGGACAGATGACTTGAAAAATATGTGGTAAAAATGTAACTGTTTTCAAAGTTCCATCATCTGACAAAATTTATAATTTTTTTTTTAAAAATAGGTTTAGTCGCTGCATATTATCATAAAATAACATAATATTCTTGGATTTTCTATTTTAGACACCTACAGTAGATGCTACATATCCCACCGTTCCACACCTCTGATGCCGAAGCAATTGTAAACGTCTCCAATATATCTATATACATGCTTTCCAAAAACCTCAAAAATTCTCTTTTATGTTTTGAAATATGTATCTAATACACATAATAACTTTTAGCGCTTTATAATATATTATTTTTGTATTAAAAAATCATAGTATATGGCTTGCATTCTAATTGTTTACATGAGTACGCTCCTTAATTTATTATATAAACAAAGATAATCTGACCTGCAAAATTAAAAAATATCTAAATATCGAATTTTGACGGCAGTTTTAAAATAAGTTACAAATACCCGAGCAAAGCCCTATTTGTCAACTTCTAAAGGCTACATCTTGGCTTCTAGTGGGTTTCGCCCTCTGCGCCCACTTTTTTAAAAACGTACGCGAATGCTTTATTCATATATATTTATATATATATATATATATATATATATATATATATATATATATATATATATTCTTCGTATATTTAACATTAATGAAATGTATTATTGGGCCAGTTTTTTACTTTTACTACATACTATTCTAGAGGGCTTCAAATCCCTTTTAAATATCAATAAATAAATAAATAAATAAAATAAAAAGAAAAAATAAAAAGGAGAAAAAAAGAGATAGAGATAGATAGAAAGATAGATATACCTGTTATTGCAAATTCATTAGCACTCAGCTTACTCAAATTTAATTAATTATTCCTATGTATGAATTGTTTATTAATAATCAAATAATTATAAAAATGTCATATCTATAACAATAATCATATCGATTAAATTTAAAATGCCATGAATAGTTTCCAAAATATGACCTATCTAAAAATTAATTATTACCTGTAAAACAAAATAAAAACTATAGGTAATAATCTTTATCACAGCGATATTTTTCTTCATGCGTGATTTATTAAAATTATATTTGAATTAAATTAAATTATGACGTTAGTACGTCGATTTACTGAATATTCTTCTCGATAATCCTAATCATCTTAAATTTTTTCAAAGATTTTTTATTATAGGTTTCCAAGATATAACTGTTTAAACAAAAAATTACTTTCTTGTGTACAATAAAAGAAGGGAGATATGCCCAAAAATCGACGTCCTCGTCGATTCGTCTGTACCGGTAGAATTTATTCTGTATCGATAACGTGTCACTCGAAACCTCGTGGTACTTCTGATTTCAGAAAAATGCAACGCACCCTTATTATAGACCCCATTATATTAAATATCTACTCCAATATATAAGACAGGTAACTGAAAACAGACAATACACTTGTGGGCGATATGGTAAGATCCCTCTTTTCGATACCAGAAATGTTACGAGATAATAATTTTCGTATTTGATAGTAACAAGAGGGAACACGAAAGCAGGCGTTCTATCCACAACAACACGGCGACACAAGCTATTCCTTTGCGCATTAGTCTTCATAATGCATCGAGTTGTATTTTGGCTGAGTAGGCATACGTCACACGACATACGTCATACGTGACAATTACTAATTATCTCAAAGAGAAAGCTTTGTAACGAATGTCGATGTTTTTGAGGTCGATGAATGTCTGTCTGTATGTATGTATGTGCGTGTATATGTATGTGCATGACTGCGTGCGTACGTCCTAGCACATGTGTGTGTGTGTGTGTGTGCGTGTGTGTGTGTATGAATGTATGTGGTCAAATTTTGCAATTACCATACTTTGACCCTCTTGAAAGCCACCGTATTTCGGGCTGAAATTTTACAGGTGTATCAGATATGACCCAACATATAGCTGAATAAATATTGAAGCCAAATTATCGAAATTTATTGCTTATTTCACAAAACTTATAAGTTTGAAAAATTTGTTAAGAACGAAAAATTTTTTTTTTATTGTTTTGTGATCTTGATATGTCAAAAATATGTATATATTCACTAAATAGACATAATTTCCTTTCGCTTGGTACATCTTAGAAATACTTTAATTCTTTTTGTTAACGTAATTGGGTTTTGAACTTTCAAAATTTGTAAAATTGAGAGATTATTTATTTCAGTTCATACGTTATATATGTGAACTTAATGCAAACATCCATAAAGATGACTTAATTTCTTATCAATGGAAGAGTATACCAATTTTTGGGAAATTGTTTCTTTTTTTAAAATTTTTTAAATAGTTTTACGTGATGATAAATACTTGTAAACATGTGTTCTTAGGATTCATTCAAATTACTATTCACAAGCTTATTTTCAAATGGAACAAAAGAGGAAAAGTACAGAAGAAAGAAAGTGTGAGATGGGGAAGTATCCAGACAAAAGGGGACTATGCCTAGGGTGAACATTAATTTTACATTATGCGTTGCAAAATCAAATCTAATAATTAAAGATACATACTTTTTAAATTTTGTAATTTTTTTAAAACAATTTTTTTAAGAAAAACGTAAATTCTTACATTTGTTATTACTAATTTTTAAAATGCATTTTACTAAAAACTACAAATTTTAAACTTCAAAATAGTTCCTGCGCATCAATTTTTAATGAATCGGCATGAAAATTTTGTACACGTCCATTTTGACACATTTTGAATAAAACTACAGAGAGGTATTTCACTAAAACAAATATGTAACGGTTAATTTATGACATTTCTAACTAAAATTTGAGCTAATTTATTGCAAAAATTATTTAATAGATCTTAATCAAAGTCTTAGTCTTAGTCTTAGTTGCAGAGGTGACCTCGACGACCCCTACTCGGGGACGTGCCGGTCTGGCACTCAGGCATTACTCATTGTACAATTCCTTCTAGCCCATTAGTCACGGCCCAAGAAACCTACAGCCTCCTGTCAATTGCCCGTGTAACCTGACTGATGGACTCTAATTTTTGCGTCCTAAGTGCAGTCGGCTCCATAAAAGGTACGCCTCACGCCCTTTGGCTCGTCCCCACGAAAGCGGGGCAGGTGAAGGGTTGTTTCTTCTCTGTAGCCAAACCATCTGTACTTACCTTCCTCTTGGATCCCCATCTTCTGGAGATAATGACCTACCTTCCAATGACTTGTCAGCCAGCCAATAGTGAACCTGAGGTTTTTTCTACCCAGGTCCCCGATGGCTTTATCCTTTTTTTTTTAATCTATTCCCCTCTCGTGGGCTGTCCCCCAACATTTCCTTTGCCTGCTTTATGCCTTTTGTGTTTCTTTGCTTCTCCTGCAGTTTCTCCCTGAGCCAGGCCCCCGCGGCCTTTTTCGGTTCGCAGGGTGGGACTGCTGTTTCGGAGTATTTTGCCCTTTCCTGTTTGGAGCATCTGCCGGCCAGCCTGTCAGCTTTCTCATTTCCCTGGATGCCCGAGTGTCCTGGAAGCCACAGCAACCTCACTAAGTTCCGAGCCAATAGGACGGTTGGATCTTCCATGCATCTTAGCCGTCTGTAAACCAGACGATACCCACCTATATGAGGTTGTGCAACCCTCCGCTCCATTCTATCCTGTCCGGAATTATGACCCTGTAGGGGGTTGAGTACAGGATCCTCTCTGTAATCCTGTCGTAGCTTGCTCTGTCGATGTCCGGCATAGCTCCTGTAACAACTTCACTGTCCCTTAATTGGGTACAGTTCGGTGCTCCCTATAGCCTACAGTAGGTCTTGAAAGCGTTTACCCTAATCACCTTATTCAGTGGTGGAATGTCCAACAGGATTTCTAGCGTGACTCTAGGTGTCGTATATTGAATGCCTTCTCATATACCATGAGTTCCCCTCTTTGGTCCCAGACGAAAGCTCCATGAGTCAGTCTCGGTCTGATAATAGACTCATAGAGCCATCTTACCTTCTCCGGTTCCAGTCCCCAAGTTTTGCGAAAAGCTCGTCTGCAGACCCAGAATGTACTAATTGCCTTCTCTCATTTTCCTTTAATGTATGTACCTCAATTAAGCTTACTATCGAGTGTGACTTCCAAGTATTTGGCCTCTTTGACCAGGCTAAGGGGAATGCCCCCCAGGTGGAGTTCCTTGATCGGTTTCACCTTATACCTTGTGGTGCACAAAATGACACTGACGTTCTCGGGGTTAACGCCGAGCTTTACCGACTTGCACCAGGTCGCCACTATTCCCAGCGCATGTCGCATAAGGTTTTTAGCACCTGTTCGTCATCGCCTCTTACTATTATGATGATGTCATCTGCTTACGCATGAGCGTAAAACCCTGCTTCGTGCCCTGCTTTTAGCAGGCGTATCAGTTCATCGACCATTAGGTACCACATTGTGGAGGAAAAGACTCCCCCTTGCGGGCACCCCTTGGTCACCTTACCTTTCCTTGTGTGTGTTCCCCATTCGGCCTCTATCATCCTGCAGTTTAGCATGTGCCAAATCTACCTGTATAGGGTTTTCGATACAGCATGCGCCTTCATGCCTTTAATTATCGCCTCTCTGGCCGTATGGTTGAAAGCACCATCCACGTCCAGAAAGGCTACCATCACCATGTCCTTATTGTTCATGCCTTTCTCTATAAAGCTTACTTCCTCCACCAGGGCCGTGTCCACCGACTAGCCCGTCTGGTAGGCATGCTGCCCAACATGTAGAGGTACCTCTACCAGCGATGCTTCATTGATGTATCTAGCAATCAGTCTTTCCATCTACTTTAGTAGAAACGATGTCAAGCTGATCGGTCTGTAGTCCTTTGGTTCTTACACTTAACATAACTCTCGCCTGTTTCCAGCTACTTCTTAATCTTAAGCAAAAGTAATAATAAATATAAATTAAAAAAAAATGTTCTCTATGTACATTTTTCAATACTGTTATAATATATCATATGTCATTAATTTTTTTCATTTCACAAAAAATTGTTGCGTAGGAAGATTTTATAAAATTCGTGTTTTATCACTGGTTTAATAGCTATAAATGACGGTCAAGGGAGTTCAATATATTGGGTAGGGCTTAAAACATCTTTCTTGTATGTATGTAATCATATAATGATAAAAAAAATTCCTAGATTTAAAAAAAAATCCTAGATTTAATTTTTAGAATTTATGAAAATTGAAACTAAATGTATGTCTTTTTATACGCTAGATGTGTCGAAATAATACATACACTCGTAAATATGACTTAATTTTCTTTCTATTGGTGTATCATATATATTCTAAACTTTTTTTTGTTAATAAAATGCGATTTTAAATTTGTAAAAATTGAATTCTTTTTATTTTATACTTTAGATACGTTTTATATATGTTTACCCAATGCACATTAATTCGGTTAAGGTTATTTCAATTTTTCTGGCGCTTATTGGCTGAAGCATAAATGTAAGTATTCGTATTGGTGCGCTCTTAAGGCACGCGGAACGAATTAATGCTCGTTGGGTGTACATATTATAGTGTCCAATTATTCACAAAGAAGATGTATAGTGGACAGTGTCTCATCAATTTAATATAAAAGCAATCCACCATTTTTATATAAGTTTACAACGTTAAATTGTTCTATACTCATAAAATAACTTTTACACGGTAAATATTCAATAAATAATTATACATCCAATCTTTTTGAGAACGCATTCTGCTGACTCAGTTTTCAGCGTTTCTTTCGATGATTTTTCATCATATGTTTTTCAAATATAACTGTTTGAAGAAAGTATGACGATTTCCTGTGTAACGAGAGAAGAGCATAAGCTTACTCTTAATTTCGGGGCAGAATAAATAGGTAATTTCATGCTCTTTGAAATTCATTTACACAAAAACAATGACATTATATCTAACCGTATCACAAAACCCGAAATACTAAAATCCAAACATCGAAAAATAATTAAAAAAATTTACGTTCTTTAATTAGTTTCCTTAATAAAAAGAAGCTTATCCTTAATTTCAGGTCGCAAAAAATTGGCAAATGCACTGGGACGGTCATGACCGAGATCGGCACCCGAATATACATTTAATAATATACCAAGCGTCGGTGCGTTACCATGTGCACCTCATAATGCCCATCTAGTGCAGTAATCGCCGGCGAGCAGCGTTGAATGATAGCGAAAGAAGAGAGCGAGAGAGGCAGCTTGAGAGCGGCAGGAAATTGCGCTTTGGTCTGCTTAGAATCATTAGAACTTCCCCGCTCCAGCTCCTTTTCCCATAGCCATAAGCAATGCTTCGCGCTATTTTACGTTACGCAACTCTGCTCTCTCTTGTCTTATCCTAAGATTTACATTAACATGAGTAGCATCTTGCGATTTTCTTGTAAATAGATAAATAAATTAAATAAAATGTATGACTCAAATGAATAAACGAAATATAGAAAATATTTTGATTCTCACAAAGAAGACCCATTTAAAAATGCTTCCATCCTCAAGCTAATTCGTAGCCCATTATATGCTACGAACTGACCCATTCCCACAATTATAAATATACCAGAGTGCGCTAAAATCTTTCGCTATGACTCGGAAAATGGAGTACGCTCTTGGGTAAAGTTTATTGCGACGACCTCGTACCCAACATTGCGTTCGGATGCGAGGGCGTTCCGTGGGCATTGCCTGAGATCACATCTTCTTGGCACGGACACTATGCCCCACCAAGTGCGTGGGCTCTCATTGAAATTTCCCCTTCTCCGAACACATCGAATGCTCTTATTCATTCGATGTTCGTGAAGAAAAACAGAACCAGATAAACTACACCGATACCTCTGACAGCCACATTCTGATCTCGCAGAGTCGTCGCTATTATTCGGCATAATAAGAATGAAGGAGAAAACGCGTGTAGTAAAGAAATGCACAATTTCCTCAGGTCCAACACATGAACGGGTTTCGTGTCAAGCGCGAAAAGGAAAATATATTATACATCACGCATACAATTTGATTTTGGAATTTAAGTAAAGTCAAAGCTAGTACAAGAGAAACTCACCAGGACAGTCACATTGGCGCTCAGACAGAAACTTGACCGAAACTGCATTTCCATATTCTGTATATCATTCTCTTAGCTAATAGCGCATTCGTGCGCGTAACTATATTATGGCGATGAGCGAAATCATAAGCAAAAGAAAAGCTGTAATGTACCATAAAAATGAAAATCCTTATACGTAAAACTAATAGAATTTGATAGGCAATAATTTTGGGAGTTTAAAAACAATTGGCTTGCGCAATTGTTAAACATAACTGAAACCGTAACCTTAGATGTACTGTTGTTATAATAAGTACCACACTATTACATATCCCTCTACGTAATTGCGAAATGTATGATAATGGGTAAGCAAATAACCCAGAATATCAATTCCGAATTTTTTGAAATTACGCAAATTGTTTGTTTCAGGCAACAGTATAAAGCTAACGATTAATAAGCCAATTAATTAGGCAATATAAATTTGCGTAGTTGATAAAATATTGAAAATAGGATTGATCAAAGTGTCATTGAAAATCATCAAAAACTAGAAAGAAGGACAATTTATTTGAAAATTAACCGGCCGAAACGGCATTCATTTATGTCAATTCGGGAAAACGACGAGAATTGTACAAATAATCCTTAAACAAAATTGTAACAAATCACCGAAGCTATACCTACCGTTTAATCCTTTTCAGTAACATTCATATTTTACTTATAAAATTACTTGTCGAAACAGATAGTCATACTATAAAGAACACTTGTCCTAAATAGGTAAACGAGCTCATTTTGTTTGTACGTTAGAAAACGAAAAACAAATATTTTGCGATCTTAACTCATTCCGAGCTCCAAGATTCAGAGGACATCCAAAGAAGACACGCAGTGGAGAATTTCTAGGTACCAGCCGGCGACTGAACGAGCGGCCGCTGGACGCAAAGGAGAAAAAGGTGGGCAACCGCGACGGAATAAACCGTCGCCGACCTGCAGGGCTTACTTGTAATTTACACTATGGATCGACAAGCTATTACGCTGCACAGAGACAGAGCCCATTTCATCGTGCGACTCCAGCCTCCAGTGCAACGAACTAATCATCGCCGATGGGCAATACGTCTGCCATTCAGTGAGTCGAAATGTGAAATACCAACGATCCGCGGAGGGACGAGCTGGCCGATACGTGGCCGTGTACCCGCCGTACGCAATGTATATCCCGGAGAACTTCACGCAGACGTGGAAGAAACTCGGGGTTGTAAACGTCGGCATGGAAATACCAGAAGACATCCCGACCGAAATAAGGACACATTGATACCAAGAAACACCAGCCTGCACAGCTCCATTAACGAATGAGAAGCAGGGATAAAAGGAGGGTCGCGGCAGTGACCGTACTCCGCTTACGTCAAAAGGCCGTACGGCGGCGGAGCGGACGGCGAAGGTTATAGAGCGGGCGAGGAGGCAGTGGGTGGAGGTCCAACTTATCCGAAAATCGCTGCAAACACCAAAGGTCTCGACGCCGGTCGAGTCGTCCTTGAAGGCCAGGAACAAGTACTCGACGTTCGAAACCGAACAACGTCGAGCGACAGCGGCAATGATGACGCTACCTATGCCTGCGCCTCCCTTATTACCCGGAGAGCTGTTTGCCCCAGCGCTGTCGTTCGGGGTGGCATCGATATCAAACACGATGTCGATACTCCACGAGGAAGCTGTACCAAGAGAAAATGTGGGTGAAGAGAGCGATGATGGACGCCAGCGCTCCAAGATCGGGACGAAAACGACCCGATGGCCCCGGAGGTGATCTGGCTTGAAGAAAATGTAGAAGAAGATACGACTTTCTTGGAGAGTTTTGGAGGCCCGAAGGTAATGTGCCCCTTTTGTACATCCCGGTTGACCAAACCGATGACATACTGGCGCAATGGAAAGCGACGAGGATGCTGGGGGATATGACGATCAAGGAAACAGATCACTGGTTGAAAAAAATGCAGAACAGGGAGAAAGGAGAGATGGAACCGTGTTTCGATCGAGCGTGATTGGCATTTTGTGTGGAAATCATCGCTGCAAGTACTGCGTTTTTTGTTTTGTTATCTGCGGTTAAGAGGTCAAACTCTGTTTTCTTATTATTTCGTTTAACAGAAAAAAATGTGTTATGTTTGTTTTATCAACTAGCAATATGAAAGTGATAAATTTTAGTTAAGAAAAGAGAGGGCGTCAATTTAAGAGGGAAAGTTGCCCTACCAAGTTTTACGAAATAGATAGTTGCGATGTCTTTGGTGCGGAGCCGTAAGTCGCGATGAATGTTTTTTTCAGTTATTAATCAAACTGTATTTTTCTTTGAGACAATGAATAAAAATAAAGGACAACTTATTGTAATGGATTCTAAAATTAAAATAAATAACGGATGTTTCGCGTCAACGGGCACAGTGGGCTGCCCAGAATAAAAAGTCATCAATATTAATGTTCGACCTGTCAAAATCTTCATATTTAAAATCTCTATCGAAAACCGTCTGGTGATTTAAATAAAACATCATGGCGGTAGCAATATGGCGGCCGCAATTATGGAGAATTCTGTTTGATGATCAATATTGATATATTAGAAACATAAAAATACTGTTTTGTAGACTGAATCACCGTATCTATACGTTTTTGGCGTTTCTAAATTCGAATTCAATGTTCGTTAAACCACATCTGGTCACTATTCGTCCCTAACCTTAAAAATACTTCAACTCATTGAAATAACACTTTACTACGATGAGTAATACAGTTTAACCACCACAACTTCATGTTTTCAGGATCGCTGAAACCGATTCTGATATCCGTGTGACTTTAATTAGTCAGAGTTCATGCCTAACCTTAAAAAATACCCCAAATTGCTAAGATTACACTTTTCTACGTTTAGGAATGAAGTCTAACCAACGTACCTTTATGTTTTCGGGGTCGCTGAATGGAGTTTCGAGTCCTTAATTTCAAAAAAATATAATAGTCATAAAGTCTGACCACCATATCTTTTTTTTGAGATGGCTGAGTCCAATTCCGATATCCGTATAACATTAACTGGTCAGTATTTGTCCCTAACCTAAAAATATCCCAAAATCGCTTAAATAGTTTATTACAGCTAAATAAATTAAACTCGTCAATAAGCTCTCTGCATTTAACAGGGTTGAGACTGCCATTATGTTAAGTACATAATGCCCGCATTACTTTTCTTTTGTTTTATTTTTTTATTAATACTTTTTTTATAATATCACTTAGTAATCTATTCTTTTTGAATAATATTGCGTTTGCCGTCCCTCTTGCTACGGAGGGGTCGAGAGTTGCTCGCGCACAGAAATGAGTGGGCTCCGGCTAGACTGAGTTTATTTGATCGCGGAGAGTGGCGGAGCCCACGATTCCGAAAGCTATATAAGCAAGGTTAGCATGCAAGAGTAATAAAGGACTCGAAATAATTTCGGGTGACAACAGAATGATATTTAATAATCTAATAGATAGTTATTTATTTCTAAGATACTTGAGACTAATATTTACAATGATTTACAAGAAAGGTAGCCTTACTGGCTCATCGCGGGAACGGGAACGCGCGTAGTCGCCTCGCGACTCGAACAAATGATCTGCTCCGGAACTCACCGGCTCATTTGCCGGACTCGCGCAATCGCTTTAGTCGTGCGATCTTTTATCCGTGGTTCGCATCGGCTCAGAGATCGAGAGTTTAGAGAGAGAAAAGATAAGCTTGCCGAACATGTCGGCCCATCGCGGCTCGGGTTCGGCGGCATTCGTATACTATAATTGATATGTACTCACTCGTCTACCAATCATCCCTCCACGCTTACGGACAAATTCGCCTCGCGGTTCCCCAGCTGCGGCGCCTCGCATCGGCCCGCTTACAGGTGCTGGTAGGCTAGCGCGCCTCGCTCTCGTTCGGCTTTTCCGGGCTGGCTGCTTCCGCGCTCGCGGCTCTCATTCTTCCCGCGCGTAGATTCGCGACATCGGCCGGTCTCGGTGACGAACGGTAGACGAATCCCTGTCTCCTCTCTTTCGCGCCTCGCGCGTCCCTTCGGCAGTCGGCTCCTTGCTCCCCTCTCCTATTCTCTTTCCCTCTTTCTCTCTAGCGGCACGCTGGGATGCCGCGTTGCTGAAATTCGTAGACTGCGCGCGGTTACGTCTGCCCGCTTGTGTGGATGTATGTGTGTGTGCGAGTGCTGCGTCTCCCGACGCCTCGCTGGCTGTTCGCATCCTCGCTCGCGGGCGTGGGCTAGCTGCTTCGCTTCGGCTGTCTATCAGCCGCGCGAGTGTTATGTTGTAATGGGCTAATTTGCCCCGTTACAGTGCCCCTTCCCCCCCCCCCCCCCATTGAACTCGAACCGGGGTGAGAGCGCACTCACACACACACATCCCCTAGAATGCCTTGCCATTATGTATCAGCGTTTATTAAATTATCATTAATACTTATAATTAATAAAAACTAAAACAATAATCCTTATTTTACCGAGATATTTTTTCTTAAATTTGGCAATATTGCTTATTTTCTCTCATCTCTCTCTTTTATAATTGTAACGCATTTCGATTTTTTTATAATTTTTGCCAAATTGGCTCGCTTTGTTTTTAATTTTTAAAGTTAATAAATTTATCTTTTATTACGTGATCGTATCACGCACGCTATGTTTATAATATATTTAACTTTTTTTTTTGCTTTCTATTCTAAATTTACCTAACTTAAGCTTATGCGCCGAGCTGACCTTCATTTTTCCTTAACTCTTCTTCCTCTTCTTCTTCTTCCCTGTAATTGTCTGCTGCGCCGTATTTTGTCCAAAAATTCTTGAGATGGGCTGTTCGATTTTCCTTCTTTTTATTGACGTGGTCGTCGAAACTCGTCCCCTTTCTCACTTGCGAGTGGTGCTGGTAGCCTCTTCCCCCTGCGGCTCGCCGATGGGGTCCTCCCGTCCGAGCTGCTTGCGTTGGCGATACCGCCGCGCTTGGTCTGTCGACTCTGTTGTCAGCGCTGCGGTGTGATGATGCGTCGCTGCGTGCGAGCCCTCTCGGCTCGTTGCCGGTGTACGTGTCGGAATGTTCCTCGTCGGCCCGACTATGGCCTCTGCTAAGCTGCTGCGGGCTTACGGCTCGCTGATGGTGTGGCCGTTGAGACGTATGTTCTCGGTGCTGGCGCTGGTGCATCCGTTCCTTCCGCTTTTCTCCTTCCTCTAACTTTTCTTGCTGCAGGTCTGCCTTGATCTTGTCTATTTGCTGCTCATCTGACTTCTCCTGCTTGTATATTTTGTCTGCTTCCTTGTCCATTTCGGCCGTTATTCGCGTCAGCTTCCACGAGATTTCTATCTCTTTGCACCTTATGAAATCTTTTATTTCTTTTTCTCTCCACTCCTGCAACTTATCTCCGATGTGCTTCTGTTTACCTTGCAGCACTCCCTCGATTCCCCTCTTTATCGCTGCCATTTCTATGATCCTTTGTTCCGCCGATTTTACTCTGTGTTCTCTCGCTCTTTTCTTTTTGGCTTCTATGAGCTGATTTCCAAAATCGGCCTTTTCTGTCTCCGTCGGCTCGGCTCGATTTGCCGCGTCTCTTACGGCTCTGTCGTAGCGTGCCTGTTTCTGCTCCTCTTGCTCCTCGTACTCGGCTTGGAGCTGTCGCAGGTGCTGCCTTTGGTTAGACAGATTCTTGACTAATTGTAGATTACTCATTGCTTCCGTCGCCCCTGCTGCTTCTTCAGCTATGTTTGGGTTGGCGCATGTGCACCCTCTCCCCATCACTAACTTTCCCTCTGGTCGTATGGATACGACAAAGTGCGCCGGGCATCCGGCTGTGCTTTGTGCCGAGTTGGTGTTGTCCCATGGTTTACGGATCGCCTCGCGATCGACGCTGAAGCTCGCGCGCACCGCGGCTTCTATCTCGTCGCCCTTAACTTTTATATTATGTTCGGCCATTTTTATTTGTCACACCGCACTGCTTTTATTATAAAATGCGCAGAATCTCTTTGTTCTTCACGATTGTTTTTTTTTTTTTTCGGCCCGGAGGTCTTATTGGCATTTAATACACTGCACTCACTATAATTACCCGTCTCGAACGACAGTCCTCGAACGCGTTCTGTACGCTGGGGCGTCTCTTTGTGTGGCGGATTGTTTGTGTTTGCGGGAGCTACTAATGCGTGCGTGTTGCTGCTTGCTCCTCGACTCGGGCTGTGCCCTCGTGCGGTCCGGTGCGGGGGGAGGGGAAGCTTTGGTCTCTCCCTCGCTCCTTGGTGCTCCGCGCGCTTCGGCCGTTGACAGCTTATGATTTTTCGGCTGTGCGGGGAGGGGGGTCCTCTCCGTGCTGCACTGCCTTGTCTCGCTGGCTCTCTCTGGGGCCGGCGGTATACCTGTTGCTAGCGGGGGGCTCGTTTTTCTCGGTCTTCCTCTCTTCCTCTTCTTCGGCTGGGCTATCGCTCGCTCGGTCAGCTGCGCGCTTACATTATTTCTATCGCGCCACGGGCTTGATTTGACATGTTTTAAATCTTTCCCGTGGTACGTACAGTCTATCTTTTTATTATTTTTTTCTAATTTGTAAATATTTTTGCCTTCTTTCGCCGTAATTATGCAAGGCCCTGTAAACTGCGGCGCTAATTTAGCCGTAAAATCGCTCGCCGCGGACGATAAGACTCTATTTTTCTTCCAGACTTTATCGCCTATTTGAAAATTTACTCCTCTTTTTCCTGAGTTGTAATATTTGCTATGTCTTTCTTTTTCAGCTTTACTTTTCTCAGCTGCTTTACTATGGCAAAACGTAAGGTTAGACATGCGTTTTGAACAATTAATTAGGTCGTTCTCAGTTTTATTATCATTTTCGTAATCGGTTTTTTCTGTATTTTGTATTTTATTTTGGTTATTCTGGTTTTGTGATTGCTCAATCACTTCGTTTTTAGTACAATTTTTTGTACCAACAATCTTATTTTCTAACTTATCTTCTATTTTATTTTGGATATCTCGTACCGAGTTAATTGGTTTTTCACGCATTTCTACTTCTCTTTTCCACAGTTTCGGTGGTTTCAGTTCTCTACCGAAAATCAAAAACGCGGGCGTTTTACCCGTCGCTACGTGTACTGACGAATTATGTGCGAATTGTTTATGATTATTTTCAATAAATTGCGCGATTTTCGTCTTTATTACTCTATTCACGCGTTCCACCGGATTAGTCTGTGGGTGGTAAGCCGGGGTTTTCTCGTGTTTTATAGAGTTATTTTGCAAAAATTCTATTAGTTCTTTATTTACGAATTCTCGGCCGTTATCTGAAATAAATACATCCGGGGTCCCATAGGTTGCGATTCTGTATTTTCTAGCGCGTTTTTAATTGCTATGCCTGTTTTACTTCTGATTGGAATGCAAATTATGTATTTCGTAAATAAGTCTTCGAATATTAGCAGATATTTGAAACCTTTTTTACTGCGTCTAAATTCGCCCATTAAATCTGCTGCTACAGATTTCCATGGCGTGTTTATTTCGCGTGAGTGCATAAATCCTATCTGCCCTTTTTGTTCTACTTTGTACTGTTGGCATTTATAGCAGCCCTCTACATATGATTTTACATCCCTGTACATTCCTGGCCAAAAATAAAATTCTGCGACCTTTCTGAAAGTTTAATCTACCCCTGGGTGGCCTGCTGTCGGCTCGTCGTGCATTTCCGATAGTATATACTTTCTGTTTTCTACTGGTACTATTAATTTCCACGCATCCAAGTCTTCGATTTCGTCGTCTAAATTATTCGCGTTTTTATACCTGTATAGGTTCCCGTTGACTATATTCCAGTCTCTATATTTCTGTGGGTTTGAACTAACTTGAAAAAGCTTATTTCTATACCACTTATCTTGTGTTTTGTTTGTATACGTGATCGATGCTACTTCAATATCTTCGTCCCCCTCAAACATTCGCGATAGTGCGTCCGACACTTTATTCAATATTCCTTTCCTATGCTTGACAAGAAAGTCATAGCTCCTCAGCTCTTGTGCCCATCTCGCGGTTCTTCCTACGGTGTTCTTTTTATCGAAAAGCCATTTTAAAGCGCTGTGATCCGTGATAACTATAAATTTTTCCCCCTCTATATACGGTCTGAACTTCTATGATAATTCATTTATTTAATACATTTGAATATCTTACCTGCGTCAAATCTATGACTTTTTTTATTTATTGCAGTGACTATTTTGACATTAAATATATCATTCTACACTTATATAACCTGAAAAGATTTATGCCACTAAAGTAAAATTTATAAAATAGTATACTTGCAATGTGTAAACAATTTAAACATGTTCAACAATTAAAGACATACCTTTCAGAATTGTGTAATTAACCAGACAATTGGTAACGTGCCTTCACATTCAACATTTCTCTAAAAAAGATACTCTGTTACCTTAATAAAGGTAACTGTTTACTCTTAGTCCGTTGATTGTTTATGCTGGTTTTGCTGAAATCGAAAAGAAGACACAAAGAAATCAACACTTTCTAATAGTCAAATTACTTATAAAACTATAATACTTCCCTGATTTAATAAATTTGTAGTACGATAATATACTCCTTGAACCACTGTTTATACTGCCAAGACAAAATATTTTCCTCATAAAAGTAAACATGGTATTATAGTTCCGTCGGTAAAATAGATATCGTCCTATACAAGACAGTATACCAGCTATACTGATATTTGAAACGGAACACGGTGACACTTTAAAATTATAGTACTAGTAAAATAATAATTTAAGATCTTTAACTTTTATATTTTTGTTTATATAATGGTTCTTAAAATTTTATTTTTAAGTAGAAGACACCCTACAACTAAAAATTACATCACAACATATATTTATAATTTATAGGTATAATATACAAAAAAATCATTAAAACAATGACAATAATTTTGGAATTTTGATAAGTGTAAGAAAAATCTACTGCATAAATTGAAAAAAAATTAGGTTTTGCGTAAAACATTTTACTTTTGAAAGAAAAAGGGTTAAAAAAGTTTTTTACCACTTAAAAAAAAATCAATTTTTTACCAAAAATCGGTAACTTCTTCCCTTAAGATAACCATAAAATAACAGAAAGTAATGTATAAATAACCTAAAGTACCATAAAATGCATAAAATAACGTAAGATAACATAAGATAACTTGAGTAACGTTATATAGCTCTTAAATAACGGTAGTATAACGAAAGATTCCAAAAATAGACCATAATAACGTAGAATAATGGAGATATAGAGAAGGCCTCGATTATTAGGCTTAAAATAACGAAAAATAACTGTAAAGTGCTCATAGATTATGTAAAAATAACGAAAAATAACTGTAAAGAACTCATAAATCACGTACAAATAACGAAAAATTTATAAAAGTAGGCCAAAATAACGTAGATAAAGGAAGATATGAAGAAGATTCTAAGGTTAAAATAACGTAGAATAAAGTGAAAGAACTTACTATAACGTAAAATAGCGCATAAATAACGTAAAAATTACGAAAATTTTCAAAAAGTAGGCCAAAATAACGTAGAAAAAGGGCGATATGGAGAAGGTTCGAATTTTAGATGTAAAGTAACGTAGAATAACGTGAAAGAACGTAAAATAAGTAGCGCATAAAGAACATAAAAATAACAAAAAAATTTGAAAAGTAGACCAAAATATATTAGAAGAAGAGAGATATAGAGATCCTCCGATTCATAGATGTAGAACAACCTAGAATAATGTGAAAAACGTAAAATAGCGCATAAATAACGTGAGCTCGTTCAAGTGATCCGTTCGATTGTGTGTGGAATGTCGTTGTTTTAAATTGTTTTATTTTAAATCTCTTGGTTACACGCGTAATTAATTTACTAAGGAAATTTGTCCATTGATCAGTTAATATTGCTTTAGGCGCTCTAAAACTACAAATTAGTCTATTAATAAATCCATCAGCTACTGATACAGCAGTCTGGTCGTTTAATTGCACAGCTATGACAAATTTTGTAAATAAATCTTGCATAGTTAATATATATTCATTATTAATTTTAGTTTAACCCTTAGCGGCCACACGGGGTAACTAGTTACCCCAGGCTCAGAAAAAGTGAAATTGGAGGTCTAAAACATTGAAAACATTTGACCAGTTTTTAGAACGCCATCTATAAATTGACCGATAAAAATCATTAGAAATATTGAAGAACACTTCAACAAACATGAAACAATCGGTTACAAGTGTTAAAACACCCATATGTCTTGTACAACTAGGTTTTTCAGCGTGGGGTAATGAGTTACCCCATGTGGCCGCTATGTGGCCTGGCTGAGGTGTGGCCGCTAAGGGTTAAGGTAAAGGGCCAGCAATATCTAAAGCTACTTTAGGAAAAGATGTGGCTAGTTAGTCTGTAATAATATGTTTTTCTTGGTTTTGATTCTAATTTTGTTATCTAACATTGGAGACATTTTTTGATAAATTTTTGTATCCCTTGTTTTAAATTTTCCCAATTATATTTATGCCTTCTGCAATTATAAGTTTTAGTATCGCCTTTATGTCCTCCTACTGCTGAGAAATGAGCTTCCTCGATTATATTATCTATAAGAATATTCATTTTTTATTTTTGTGTTATCGTTTGAATTTAAATAATTTTCTGTCCCTTTAATTGACTTTTAATAAGTAAAAAAGTGTTAATAAGTTATTGTATAGAATTGCTATAATTAAAATTTTGTACATTTCCATTTACTAAATCCAGATTATATTGTTCTAGTTTTGTTTTGATATTAAGGTGATGCTAAACCCTCTGTCACCGTCAAATACGGGGAACCACTTATTTCATTCAATTTTCAATTTTGAGAAAATACCTGTCTAGAAAGTTGTTGTTTTTGATTAGCACAATAACGTTTCATAAAGATATTTGCTAAAAATTGAAAAGAAAAGTGTTTCCTTGTATTTGTCGGTGACAGGTGGTTTAAGCACCACATTAATAGTATCTAATTTATCATTCAATGTATATTTATGTAAGTTCGAAATATTATTGTTTAAAACTTTTACTTGATTAAGTTGTTCTGGTAATATTTTCTTTATCTTTTGACTGTTTTTAATAAATTTTCTGAAAGTTTTACCTTTTTAAGTAAATTATTTTCAAAATCATCATCAATATCGTTAATATAATTTTCTACATTTAAATTATTTAATATTTGACTTAGTGTAACAGCTTTGGAATTTTCAGATTTCGTAATTTGGTTTTTGATTTTAGATGAATAAATATTTTGACATGAAAAGACCGGCTCATGCTCATGCTACTTGATTTTCGTAATTCGATTTTCAATATTTTTTAGTGCACTTAAATATGTTTTGTATCATTCCGAATTTAAAATTTTGTGTTTTGGTTAGGAAGTTTCATTTTTGGATTTAGTTCCGGGAATTCGGACTTTGTATTTTGGTTTTGGATTTCGGATTTCGGATTTTGGTTTTGGAATTCTGATTTCGAATTTTGGAATTGTGATTTCGAATTTTGGAATTGTGATTTCGAATTTTGGAATTGTGATTTCGAATTTTGGAATTGTGATTTCAAATTTTAAAATTGTGATTTAGAATTTTGGAATTGTGATTTCTAAATTTGGAATTGTGATTTCTAAGTTTGGAATTGTGATTTCGAATTTTGGAACTGTGATTTCTAATTTTAATATTGATTTTTCGAACTTTTTGATATGGTAGAGTCTTCAGCGATATTGTTATTAGGATAGAACTATGTTTACAATTTAAATTTGCAGATGTAATTAAGGAAGTTATTAATTTATCAATTCGAAAATTTTTGTGTTCATAATCTATGTGAATATTGAATGGATAGAACTTTTCACTACCCAATAAGCCATCCCTCTCTATGGAAAAGTCATTATTAATCAATTGGAAATATAAATTAATATTAAAAAAGGAATTAGTATGTTACCATACGTGTTTATCGTATTATTAGTTATTCCTGTTAATTGTAGGATTTCAATTATATCAATGGTCGCGTCGGGCGGGCTTTTGGATATTTTTTAAAGTGAAACCCCACCGCATGTGTCTAACGTAAGTGATAAAGGTGTTCTATAAAATGTTGATTCTAATGATATGGTTGGGGAATTTGGATTAATATTGAGAATAACAATTCTTTTAATTAATTGTATTGCTGACTGTTTTTCGTCGTTGCTGGACGCTAGTTTGATGGGCTTTTCCTGGTCGCGCCCATTTCCGGGAAACCTTTTTCGTTTCCCAAAATTGCTGCTCTAATTTTGTTATTATATTGTAATTTCCTACATTCGTTCTTCCAGTGCCCCAGTTTTTACAGTAATTACAGGATTTAATTTCACCGTCTTGATTCTGAGTGGGCGGGGTTCTGTTTGGAGAAGGGGATGTGCTGTGATATTGATTTTTTGGTTGAGATGTTCTCCACGACTAAGTAGTATTTTGAGACCACCCTCGACTATTGTCAAATATTTATACTTCGTGGTTAGTATTACTTAGGCCACGCTCTATTGAGGTATTATTAACTGAGTAGTGGTACTCACCATTGATACGGAACCAGCATCTACTTGTTGAATGCCGGGGTTTTCCGCAATATTGTCATTTTTCTATTTTTTGTGATTCAATTAAATTAATTTGTGTAGCCTGCTGATTCGTATTACTAGATTCAGTTAATATTCTAACGGCTTTAGACAGTTTATTTGGTTGATAGCATGCAAAATCTTTTTCTTTTTCTTTTTCAATTTTACTTTGTCTTATTCTAAATGCTTTATAAGATTATGACAACCCTTGTTTTCGCGAATTGTTGTTTCATATATTTCCTGTCCGATTGCTCTTATTTTATTGGAAAATGTTATATCATTTTCATCAGCTTTTTGATTTATCGATCCTAGTTCCTCATACAATTGCAAACAAGTTTTTGTTGATTCGCTTTTAAGACTTCTCCCGCTAAGGGATCAGTCGAGATCATTGAAAGTGCTTTTCGACAATTATCTATAAAGGAACTTAAAGGAATATTAAATCCGTCAAATTTGGGTATAATATCAATAGCATCCTTAATAGACAAATTTCTGATAGGTGTTAGTGTAGAATTTTGCACGGATTCTATGTTTTACTCGGTTGAACAGGGTATTGTCACCGAAAAAATGGTGTACTATAATATGCGTTATCAACTTCAGAGATATATTCAGTTGGTTTTGGGGCTTCCTTTAAAGCTCCTGCATTTTTATTCGATGAGTATACTGTTCTTGTACAAAGGGGTCTATCGTCCGTGATTTCCGCATCTCTTTTTAATAATTCAGGTATTTCTATAGTGAATTTTTGTATTACAGTTTGACCCGATATTGATTCTATTATTTATTTACAACTAATTATCCTATGTAAAAATTCTAAAAGGATATATATAAATAAATAATCCTGATAAGCTAATTTAATAGTATTGATATCAACGTCATTTTATAAAATTTCTGTGATTGCTTTAGTATCTGATAAGCGCTCAGTATTAATTTCAGATGACGATTGGTACCATTATTGAAAGAAAGCTAACGATTCATCGAGCGAAGGTTTGCGACCCTCTGGTGCAAACGTTGGTTCCGCGCTATTTATAAATTTTTTCAAAATTTCCGCTGTTTCCTTATTTCTACGAGTATTAGTATGCGTTTCAATTTTAGGAACCATATTTTTGATTTTTTGAATTTGAAAAAAAAATTTGGTTAGCCCGTGCTAATCTGCCTTTAATAATTATCCTGGAGTTGGGCCCCCAATTGTAATGTCGTAAGTTACTTTAAGATTTCATGAAATTAACTGAATTAATTTCACGCATCTGTTCCGTTTAAATAATACAACTACGGACTTTATGACTTTAAATCTAATGTCGGCTCTCGGAGTTTGCGACATTCAACTGACGAATGTTCTGTTATTCTGCTCTCTCGTGGTGCGTCTGCTCTTTCGCAGTGTGATCCTCATAGCGTGTGCTCCTGGTAGAGTGTGTCTCTCGAACGTGAGCTCCTGAGTGCGTGTATCGTTCTGCGCCCCACGCCGATCTGCTTTACAGAGGATTTTTAATGAGTCATAAGAGTAGTGTAAGATTTGAATAGAGCGGTCTAAGGGAAGGATGGTATCGGAATAGAAAAAGAGATATTCGGGGGATCAATAAGTAAGAGATACAGTTCTGCGCAAAGAACGTTTGAAATTTAGCGGGACCTGATGTATAGCATAGGAGAATGTAGGTAAGATAGGAATTATCTGCATCACTATATATATATATATATATATATATATTTATAGAAAAAAAACTTTTTAGGCATAGCTCATAAATATTATCAGAATAATAAGTCTGTAAAAGTAATATAATTTCACCCATAGTTTGTACAAGTTATTACATAATATTTTTGAAAATAAAGGGTATTTTAAGAAAAATATTTGTATAATAAATATACAAATATTATAAATTATAAATATACTTTTTCATACAAAAAAGATTTTGCTTATCTATGAATGGTATTCAACAATAACAGTTCAAGCGATACTCTATTAAATAAGTGGTAATGAAAACAATGCAATAAATTAAATCTTACCAATGTAGTATCAAATAGCTTTGTACGAACATCACAGAACCTAGAACAAATCAAACAATACACAATGTATCGTACATCAATTTTTATTTTCATTTCTATTATATTTTATAAATAAGCTACTTATCTAATAGTCGAGAGAACCGTGAAGATCCTTTAAATATTTATTCTGTACAAGGCCCTAAATAAAGACTTCAACTGTAAAGAATAACATATATAATGGTCTTTGTCATATATATATACTCAGGAAGTATCGAGTAGAGTCATCTCTCACAAAGGAGAAGTATGCTACCAAGGAGCCTTCCGAACTTTCACCATTTATAGCTCATTGAAAATATGTAAATACATGTGCTATAAACGGCGGACGCTCGGCAGGCTTCTAGCGAGCACACCTCTAACTTTTTCCACCATGATAGGCACTGCAGTTTCTCGCTTGGTTCCTCTCACTCTCACAGGAGATGTTGGCGCGTATCTGTATAGTCTGTATGAGACTTAGAGTACTATATGGTCTAAGGTATAATGAGACATGAGTATGATCTATACTTTCTGAGTATATATGTGGCAAATACGATGATATATGTTATTGTTCACAGTGGAAGTCTTCATCTAGTGCATTCTACAGAATACAAATTTAAAGGACTCGCATAGTTTTATCGACTATTAGATAACTATATATGAAACTGACTCTATCGTTCGTAGGTGTATGCAATAAATGAAGAGGCTAAATCGATCTCCACGAACTATCCTTTATTTACTTCAGTCAGTTGACGACGTTTCGGGAGTCTTTTAATACTCCCCTCTTCAAATGCTATATAGAATATAATTACATAAAAACAATAAATTAGATAATAAAACACCGCAGATACAAACACTAATAATTAAAAATTATTTAAACATACCTAAGACATAAAAAGATTAGTGTCTCACAGAGACCGACGTAACAACAATCAAAAACGAAATGACACCCTTAAAAAATAAACAAAAATTATTATAAAAAAATACAAAAATCACTGTTGACAATTAAAAACTAAACAATATTTTGAGCGACATATTCCGACATGCGAAAAAGATGTTTAAACCACACATAATGTCAATTGTTGGCATGTCCGGGCACTACTAACGCACAAATCTTCATTGACCTGATAATTTCGCGAAAACTCAACAACTCTTAAAACATGATTAATTCTCGGGGTGATATGTTCAACGTAGGGAAGGACCATTTTAGGATATCTAAGCAATGTACGTTTATGGGAATTCATTAAATTATTACTATTACTAGTAATTGAATAATAGAGTGTAATGTATTCTTAATGTGCTTATCGATAAACTTTTCAGAATAGTTGTTATTCAAGACATATGTTTTTGCAATTAATAAGTTTTGAGAGTGAAAATATGGATCTGATAATTTTATGTGTTTGTTAACTAAATTATAAATTATGGCAATTTTTTGTGAAAGAGGGTGGTGAGATAAAATGTTGATGTAACGACCTGACGCTGTGAGTCTTCTGTTCCAATTAATTATAGCATCCCCATTACCTTTCCTTGTAATTTCGAGGTCCAAAAAGCTCAACTTTTTGTCTCTTTCCACCTCTATAGTAAACTGTAGTTGTTTATTATAATTGTTAAAAGTATCAACAATTTTATTGGTATCTGTTGATTTATTGATTAGAAAGTCATCAACATATCTCCTGAACAGCAAAATGCTGCTTTTTAATTTATTAAGACAGTTGGTTTCTAGGGCATCCAATGTTATTTCTGCAAAGCAAGGGCTTGAACAGAATCCTATTGGTTCCCCAGCCACCTGCTTATAAAATTTCATATTGAATTGTAAATAAGTAGAATTTAAAAGAAGTTTAATCCCCTCAAAAAACTCACGTTTAGATAAGGGAATAATAGGTTTAAGATATTTCCACTTTTTCTCAACAGCTTTTAAAATAAGGTCCTTAGGTAAATTAGAAAAAAGTGAAACCACATTTAATGACGTAAATAGATAATCTGCCGGAATGATAAAATCGCTGTCGGTGGCTTTAAGTACACTACTATTTTTTTAAGTTAGAGGATGGTTTTGGAATATACTTATTGAAAAGGATAAACAAGCACTTATCAAATAAGTATAACGTTCTGCCCACCGTTGATACGACAATTCTACCCGGAATATCCGACTTGTGTATCTTCAGTAGAGCATATGCCCGTGCAATTGTACAGTTTTTCAAATTTAATTTAATCCCCGCAAACGCCTCATCACAAGCAAAAACTCCCCTTCTTCTCAACCAAAAGATGATTAGCTAAGAGCCAATACAAACATAAGAGGGACATAAAAAAAGCATATTTCCGTTATTGCTAACCACGTTAAAAAACGAAACATTGTATTGATTTTGTGAACTTAAAAATTTTGGATAATGATAAAAATTGGAGCAAACGCTCCACCGGAAACAGAAAATCAACCAAAAAATATCGGCACAGACAAGGCATGACTAAGTGAACGCAGTGCGAGAGCGGGTCATCGTAGGGGACTGAGAGTAGGATTTATCAATGTTACCTCACTTGGAGGTCACATTGACATAATCCGTCAACACCTTTTGACTGGTTCCTCCTACCACCTCCTTGGGGTGGCTGAGACGCACCTCTCACCTGATGTCAAGGACACTCGCGTCCAGATCAAAGGTTACTCAATAATTAGTCTCGATAAGAATGAGTTTGGGGGTGGGCTAATTCTATACGTGCAAAACACTTTTAAAGCCAGTATATTATGAAAATCTAAGACTACACAAGCAGCCCAACCAGACATTCCTGAATACATTATGTGCAGTGTTCAATCACGCGACCATCCCCCACTCATTGTAGCACTTATTTACAGGCCGCCGCACACTCCTTTCCTACAAAACTCCGATTTCATTGATAAGCTAGCATTATACTGTCAGGATTTTAATCATAAAATTATCATGGGTGATCTGAATGCGAATCTCCTTAAGACATCAGAGGACGCTAAATTTTTCAAGCGACTAGCAGCTGATCTCAACTTAAAAATAATAAACCATGATGCGACTCATCACCTAAAAAATTCTCACACATGGATTGACGTAACGATGACAGATGAGAATGACGTAGTACTTAACTCATGCAATCAGGTGGCACCATTCACGAGTAATCACAATTTAATCGACGTTGAAATTGCACATGGAGCTAAATTACAAGGGGGGACCGAGCTCTGCGGAACACGGATCCTGTCCAGACTTTTTGAGGGTGCTTCTACCATAAAAAAAATGAACTCTGTACAGTATTACAATCCCATGGGGCTTCTAAGCTAAGTTGTGGAATATTAAAGTTTAGCAAAATAAGCTATTTTTAATAATTTCACTATTTTAGCATTGAATTCTTGATATACCGATTAAGAACTATTTATGTACCTTAAGTACATCAGGTATCATAAGAGAAGGATATATACGTATATTCTTGCTCATAATATTAATAATTTAATATTTTTTAAATTTTTAACATCGTACAAACAAATTCAATTTTAAAAAAATCATTAAAAATACTGTAATATTCGTATGTCATATTATTATGCTACAATAATCAACTACATCTTTCAACAAATAATATTTTGACTAAAGATAAACATTCAGATGACAAATAAACAGTTTTGTATTAGGGACTATAAAAATATTAAAGAAATGTAAACATTATGCGACTAAAAGCTTGATACATATAACGGCCAATTGATTCTATGTCGCTTTTATTATTTCATATAACTCTCAGCACTTGCACTACTCTAACAATGCTTTTTCAAACTGTAAAGTTATTATTCAACAATAAACAAACACTAATATAAAATACATTAGACCAGATATTTGATAATTTTCAATCAGACATCGCAAACACAACTTTTAGGGTTGAAAAATGTAAGAAAATGTATTATAATGTATATATCTATAAGCAAAAGTAATGAAATGTATAAAAATGTATATACAGCAATTATAAAAATTTGAACCGTATATAAATGTAAATATATTTTTATGGTTGCTAGACTCGGCTCTGTTGGTCGTAAGTGAGCTGCCTCGGCCTGCTCTAAGCTGGGTCCGCACACCATTGCGTGTGCCGCAACTGAGCTCTCTTGCGCTTCACATTCACTGTGGAGTGTGGGTGGCGTTGGAGATGCGGCGTTGGTAGCTTCTCTTTTGCTGCTCTCAACGTTCATACCGCAGTGACCTCGCTGTCGTCTCATGGGGCGCCGTAGGGTTACCTTTCCCTGCGGGCGCGTTGTTAGAAGCCTTTTTCTTGATATTAGGAATTACAGTGGTTCCGGCTACTGGTCCCTTTTATCGTTTCCCGCTCGTTTCTGACACTGCCAAGCCCGGTGTGTCGGATCGCCACACACGAAGCAATTCACCTCCCATCTCGGGTTCAGGGGCTTTAGCTCAGTCGGAAGGTTTTACTCAGTCTCCTTCTTTACAAACCTTCGTGGTTTTTGCGGCCCTGTCCCCGTAATAGCTGTCACAGTTTTCGTGCTCGCTGCCGGTTCCTGCACTACTCTGGCCGCTAGTTCTGCTCTACTAAGCGCTCTGCCATGGCGACGATCTCGAGCGGATTATCTATATCTTCTCGAGGTGTCACCGTCGATATTCGCAGCCGAAATACCCGTGCTGCTTGTGGCGCTTGGTATGTCATCTCAGGCAGTAGGGTAGCTTCTAGGGGCGGAGGTGGTCTCCATGACTTTCTCCAGTTTTGCTCGGTTTTTTCGTCCGTAGCCAACAGCAGCAACTCCTGAATGGAGTTGACGTCCGTTCGACGTACTGCAGCTTTCAGCGTTAGTAGCATCTTGTGGTGCAGCAGATCTAGCTGCTTATTCAGGCCGGGGATAGGATCCTGCTTGCGCATGATGCCCACGAGCTTCGTGATAAAATCGCGAACAGGCTCCAACTCCCCTTGTGAATGTGCGTATGCTTCTGCAATTAGTTCTTGCTGGTGGCCTCTTCCTTGGCCATACCAGGAACGCGCATTTTCACAGAATTGCTGCCAAGTGATCGATTGATCCTTGTTATTGCGATACCATATCGCAGCTACTCCTTTAAGCAGCTCTGGTAGAGCCGAGAGTAGATCTGCATCTGACAGATCTCCGAACGCACGGCATTCGTCAACTCTCGTGAGAAAGTTGGCAATGCTTTGCTTGCGCTCACCGCTATATTGCACGCTCCACTTGCGTACAATATTGCTCACGTCGCGCCTGTGGTTGCTTGCTGGTGCTCCGCTGATGCTTCCGATCGAGTCTACATATATGTTGTTGCTCGGGAGGCCCAAAGGGCTGCTGAAGCTCGTAGCTGATTGCGCAATCATGAAGGTATCTTGGAATTGTACTCTTGGATTACTTTGCCTGCGTAGATTGCTAGATATACGGTACTGCGCATTATCGAGACGTGTGCTAGATGCGATTGCGTTCGATGGAGCTCTCACTCCTGAAGTGCACACATAAAAAAAACCTAAAAGAGGCGTGCATGCAATCACCCATACACACCAGTACAGTTTCAGTGCGCGTACTTTCTCTGCGCGCGGCTGTGCTTGTAACCGCTTTTCTACCTGTGCTTTTACTTGCGCGTATGGAAATTAGCCTATATATCGCATCACGATATGTGCGTAGACTGACACGGCTGTAGTGCGCGCTGTTTTCCTGCAGTTACTTTGCTGACCCCTGCAGGGCGCTGTGTGCACACGTATAGCCACCGAGCTGTCCGTGCTCGTGTTGTACTCACCAGTATATCTATATATATATATTGCCGCTTGGCACGGGCAACTGCGCGCGGAGGTTTTCTCCCGTGCGAATCGAAGCGCTCGCCTAATTTGATGGGCTTTTCCTCAGCTTTCTTTGCGTCTTCGATTCGCTCGTTGCACGCCATTTATATTGCTAGCTGCTACGAATATTATATCGTGGTGTCGAAATAATACTCGCGCTCTTCATCAATGCCAGCAATATCGAGTTTTTCACTCTTCATTATTCTGCCCGTGCTTAGTTGCTAGCTGTTCGATCTGCTGTGTACTGCTATACTCAGCTTACTGTAAACAAAGATCACCTTACCTAGTTTACAGCGCCGCGCGCGTGCTCCTCGTGCTGCTAACAGATCTAAATATTCGCGCTGAATATTGAGTTCGGCTACGAGTGCTTTTATCGCGTGATTTTATTTCCGGCACGAATAAAATTTACGAGAGGGGGGAATTTATTTTTCCCTTATACTTCTTGCGGTCCCTGTCAAACCTTACACGTTCATGGGCGCCATTTAACAGGATAATTTTCTAGTAGGTTGAATGTTAATATTATTGTATTAACAATATAGGCAGCGCGCGTCTCTGTAGCGCGCTGCTCGACCTTTAGCTTACCTGCTAAAATGCGAGGATAACTCGCTTCAGCCGCGCGAAGCTTTTGTACGGCGGCTACGTGTAGCCGGCAAGCTCCAGCTCGGTCTTGGGATCCTTCCTGCGAAACCAGGGGATAAAGATAGGGACAGCGCGACAGGCAGTGAGGTTGTAAAAATAACTGGAGAGAGGATTTGCTGTTTAACAAAGCAGTATTTTTCTTCTATTATTGAGATTATACGACCGGGGCGCGCGCGAACCCCGAGTCTCTCGGACATCGCGCTAAGAAGATCGAGACAAGCTCGTGAACGTGAACGCGCATACAAGGAGCCGAAAGAAGGGCCTCGTGCCACGGCTTCCTCAGACGTAATTTGTCGCGGTACAATAATTCAAACTTACTTGTTGCGCTAGCGAGCGCCGGTGAGGATATCGACGATGCTCTCTCTCTCTCTCTCTCTCTCATTCGCTTTCACTCACGATCTCTCTCTCTTTCTCTTTCTCTCTCACTCTGCTGCGATGTCAGGACGGCGGCCGTGACGTTGAGCCCCGGCGAAGATGCACACCGCTTGCTGCTCACTCTCTCCGTCTCTCTCTCTCTCTGTCTCTCTCTCTGTGAGTATTGATTTACGCATCTTAGATCGCTCTCTCTTTTACACCTTTTTCTGCTTTGCTTGCCTTCGGGCAATTTTCGCTTTCAGTTCTCTACATACGCATTTATGCAAGCTGCATCGCAAGCCAATTTTCACCTGCAGGCCTGGTGTAATTGCATAATTATTTGCGGTGAAAATTTTGCTGTCCTGCACTTTGGAGGTTATGTGTCGGGCTTGGGCTCTGCGAATTTTCCTCTGCGCATGCCCAAGCTCCTGCCTCGAGAAGCGTCTTCGCATTCAATCTGCGATAAGTTGGCAACACCTGCACCTTTTGCGAGTCAGCGTCGATGGCTTGACGATCTAAGATCTATCAATCTGCACTAGTAGTGACATCTCTTGGAACAACAGGATACCACCTGCTTACTGCGTAGACAATAGGTGATAACGATGATGAGTCTGATTAAGCCTTCAGGTCTCCGATAGGGGCACTCGATGTTACGGGACTTCTCAACGAGGTATGCAAGCAACGCGAGACGATTTTTAACTGCATCTTAACCGAAAAAATTGTGAAGGAGAAAAAGGAAAAATTGCGCGATGCGGTTAACTGTTTTTGTCACGCGATCACTGTTATCTCTAATGCGTACACAAATAAATTAGCAATCGAAAACGCTACACGATCTTATTCGAAAATGCTCAAAAACGCGTGTGCTCAAGTGAAAGTAATCAGCGAAACAGTTACTCAGTCTGTATCGAGTACTAGTAGTAACACGACTAGTTTTCCGCGCTCTTTTGCCAGTGTTGTGAATTCACAAGCTCAGAAGCAATTAATTTATTCGAATAAGGTGGTGCTTGATCGTGGGAAGCCTATACCAATTTCTTCGACGACACGCGTTGTTATAGGACCGATTAATAATGTCGAAAATAGCCTCAAATTCGCGGCAGAGATGAAAGAGACCTTTCTTAAATAGCTTGATCCGGTACAGCTTCGCCTTAAAACTAAGCGCATTAATTATACAAAGAAAAACGCTATTGTTCTCGAAGCTGATAATATCGATATAGAGATGCTACGAAATTGTCCTGCTTTATCGGAAGTTGGACTCGAAATAAAGCCGGAGGAGAAGTTAAACCCGATTATTATCATCCATAATATTCCGGTTGAATATAATGAAGAGAAAATTTTACTTAGTATTATTAAGCTTAATCTTTCTAAATTTTCTGTGAATGATATAAAGATGATTTTTATGTATCCTGCTCGAAATAAAAAGCACAGATCTTGCATAGTTTAAATTGCATCTGAATGTAGGAGAGTTTTAGAGAACTTATCTAGAATGCAAATTGTTTGGCAACCGTGCCGCTTCTCGGATCATGTGTCTATTTTACAATGCTACAAATCCTTGAAATTCGGACATAAAGCTATGGAATGTAAAAGCAGGTACTGCTGCAGCTATTGTGCGGGTGAGCATGCTTCGGAAAGATGCGCAAGTGAGGGCGAGTATTGCTGCCATAACTGTGTCTCAGCTGAGATTTATAATACAGCACATTCGGCATTTGATAGATCTAAATGTACCTTGCTTAGAAACAAAATAGAGCGTAAAATATCAAAGATCGACTATGGCAGGGAATAATCCTAACGATCCAACAACGCGGCTCCTTACATTATGTCATTCAAATGCTCAATCTATTGATGTTCACCTCCACGATCTAAAAACGGTAGTACACGATAATAACATTCACGTGTTGGGCATTAGTGAATCTTTTCTAAAACCCAGCCTCTCCTCGGCTAGGGTAGATATTCCACACTTCAATCTGTTTCGAGTAGACCGTATAGGCAAGCGTTGCTGCGGCGTAGCTATTTATGTGCATGAATCGATCCCTGTTAAAGAAATCTGTCGCTCTGCTCAACATGTTAAGTATTCTAAAATGCCGGAATTTATTTTTCTTGAATTGAAGTTAGGTTGCTTTACTATTCTTTGTGGCACTGTATATAGCCCACCGAAAGCAGAGTTTTGGTCGGATGTGGAAGAAGCTAATTTAAATTGCAACAACTCGTATGACTTTACTGTTACCATGGGTGACTTTAATATCGATTGGCACTCCAACTCATCTTCTCAAAGCACTATCTCTGACTCCCTCGTTAGTTGTTCTCTCGAGCCGCTACCCGTCGCCCCTACTCATCATACTGATGAATCACATTCCACCATTGACTACGTTTGTGTATCGGACCGCTCCAAAGTCATCTCATTCCGCCAAACGCTTGTAACGTGGGGGGTTACTATGGCTTATTATTGTCTCGACACTTTACCAAATTTTCTAAATTAATGGGCGCCAGGTAAAGCGCGGCTAACTCGGCACGAGCCCTTTCCCAGAGGAAGTTCCGTGAAGAGGAAAAATCAGGAATTCATAAATTTATAATAAGTACTCACAATTTTCACTTTAAATATACTCAAGCTTTATTTCTTATCGTCGGGTAATACTATCGGTCGCAAATTTACAATTACTCTTATAACTAATTTATCGCTATACAAACATGGCTACGCTAGCCTTATCACGCGTGCCTCGCGACGACCAACTCACCATGTCTCCCGAGTTTCCGAGTCGCGTGAATTTCCCCACACTAATACTTGAATTAAATACCGGTCCGACCCGCACTGATCTTACATACCGGTGTCACACCACCACGGATTTATTCTCCTAAGAACCCCGAGCACATGGCGGCGATGTACGACAATTGTTAATATAATTCACTTGCAAGTGCCGAGGGAAGTTCGGCAATTACAGTCCACTCACCGTCGCTAGTCGGGCGCGTCTCGCGATGTCCTTCCTCGCAGGTCACAAGGTCGCCGGTTAATGTTAGCCCAATCTCTAGCTCTCCGGGATTATGTCTACGTCGCCGACGGGCGAACGGTCGATGTCTCTCCACGCGGTCTAAAATGCTCGAACGGCAGGCAAAACTTTACTACGTCTATCGTTGCTGAAGGCCGGGCAGTCAATGCTCAAAATCGGAGAGGGCGGAAATCTCTTCCAAAATTTTGGCTTTTCTTCTCGCACAACTTCAGCTCAAACACTTGTTGCTTCCGCCCTTTCCTTTACGGTGATTAGCCTTGATTTTCCCTAGATGCAAAAATCAAGGCCAAGTCAGCGGTGATTTGAGTCGCTACTTCTCATTGGCTCGCTCCGCGAATGCCGCCCTGTTTACGCAGCGCGGGCAATTATGAATTGCTAGATATACACGCGCGGGCAACCCGGCGTGTATATCTATATCGGGCGCTTTCGGTTTTGTCGCTGCCGGACCAACACAGTTGGCAGCGGCGACGTGCGCGCGTCGGCCTACGCTAGGAGAGGCCGACAGCTTCATGCGGCTCGCGGCGCGGCGGCTGCTAGCTCTCCCCTCTGCCGACAGACGTGTCGGTATATCTCTCTCTCTCTCTCTCTCGTGGCTACAGCCGAGATGGTGTGCCTCGAGGAAGCCGCCGCTGCCGCTGTGAATCCTCTCTCCTCCCGTGTCTGCGTGCATCGGGAGAGAGGGCGGCCGCGCGCGCGTGTGTGTATGTGTGTGCGCGGGCAGCGGCTCATCATCCTCGAGAGGCGAGGAAGAAAGAGCAAGCGAGAGAGAGAGAGAGAGGGTCGCGCATACAGCGTGCAGTGATGTTGGTGTTGTGCCTGTGTGTGTAGACTAGTCGCCGTTGCTCGCTCCGAGCAGTCGTCGCTGCGGCGATCAGCTGGTGCCGCCGGTATGGGTGTGAGCGTGTGTGTGCCGGTCTGCGGCCTTCCTCGGTCGCGACTCCTTATCCTCATTCCCTCAACAAATAATAACAATCCCCCCATTAATAACAATACTAATTAATATGCAAATGCTCTGCTCTGGTGACGGGTGACTTGGTCGCGATTGACTGCCCGTATTTAATATTATTGGGACGTGAAATACACGTCACAAACTCTCCCCCCCCTAAACGGGATACACCTCCAGGAGTGGACTGGTTATTCCAATAATTAACGAGACTCTAATTGGGCCATTGTATCCCATCAACGCGATTCCCGAACAACCCTCGGCACCAGAGCTTTTGCAAAAACAATATATATACATATCTACACTTAAAACTAATCAAGCTGAAAACAACAAAAAAATGTATTAATACCTCCACCTTACTCCCAATCCGACCACAGAGCAACAGCGCTCATAGATCACGCGACCATAGGGGAAATTATATTAGCCTAAATAAAAAAACTTCCAATAAATAAATAAATAACAAGACTTTTAACAACTTACTGGGCATGGGTATGCCTCCGTCACTCCAGGTTTCGGTCGCTAGTAGTTCTCAGGTTATGCCCCTTTGGTCGCCGATGCTTAGGGTCTCGGATGGGTCGCTATTAGCATTGTGGTCGCTAGAGTGATCAGTTTGTTCTCCTTCTACTGGTCGCTTCGATAAATAACCACTTCAAGGTCGCTTGTAAAGAGGAGGTCGCTACTACGGGGCTCTCCCCCTTGGGGGAATATATCTTTTCAATTCGCTCATGTGCACCTCGGGTATTCTTTTATCCTCACCCATATTTAGCACGTATACCAGCGGAAACTTAACTTCTTTGATGGCAAACGGGCCGTCAAACCGGCCAGCTAACTTAGCCGAAAAACGCTTGTCTTTATTTGACAAGTGGTGGTTTGCCCTCATTACTAAGTCTCCTACCTGGAATGTCGCCTCCTTCCTGCCACGATTGTAGTATTTGGCTTGTCGCTCCTTTGCAGAATCGATATGCCTGATTACTAGGTCGCGTACGGCATCCAGTCTTCTTACTCTCTCTAACCAATCTTCAGGGTCGCTACTAATAATTGGTCGCTTTGGCTCTACTTCTCTTCGTAAACTCTTCACCGTCCTTGGGTGTCGTCCATAATTCAAGAAGGCTGGTGATACCTTGGTGGTCGCTTGCATGGCAGTGTTGACTGCATGCCTAAACTCATGAAGATGGGCATCCCAATTCCGATGGTCTTGTTTTACGAAGGTCGCTATCATGGTCTTTAGGGTTCAATTGCTTCTGTCCACTGGATTGGCTTGCGGATGGTACGGTGGCGTGGTCACATGGGTCACTCCATACTCCTTCAGCGTGGCGGTCAGGTGCTTATTGATGAACTCTTTCCCGTTATCTGTGAGTACGTAGTTCGGCGTCTCCCACCGAAACAAGATGAGCTCCTCTAGGGCGCGAGCCACCGACTTGCCATCCGCCTTCCTCAGCGGCTTCAGCTCGATCCACCCCGTGAAGAGATCTTGGAATACCACCAAGTATTTGAATTGGCTCTTACTTGGTCGAAATTCCATAAGATCTGCTGCCACTACGGCCCATGGTCGCTCTACAATTCTTTTGCCTAGTAGCCCTAGGGGTCCCGTCTGAGAGGACTTGTGCTTCTGGCATTCGAGACAAGCCTGGACGAAGTGGCGCACGTCGTAGTACATGCCTTGCCAGTAGTACTCGCGGGCCACTCGGTCATAGGTCTTCTCAAGTCCCAGGTGTCCCGCGGAGGTGATGGAGTGGCTCTCCGTCATCACTCTCTCACGGTACTCTACTGGGACGACAAGTCTCCATCCTTCTTCTCGAGATGTCACTGGGTCTAATAAGGGGTCACTACGAAATTTGTACAACATGCCATCTTCGATTCGCCAGTCTGGGAATCGGTGTGGGTGTCTTTGTACTTCTTCCATCCTAGTTACGTACCGCTCGTCCTGTATCTCTTCAAATCCAGCTATTTCCCCCCCATCCTCATACATCCTGGACAACGCATCAGGCACTTTCAGCAGAGTGCCCTTCCGATGGATTACTTCGAAGTCCCACTGCTGCATTTCAAGTGCCCAACGGGCTAGTCGTCCAGTAGGGTCTTTCAGATTACGAAGCCATTGGAGGGCGCTATGGTCGGTGATGGCCTTGAATTCGTACCCTTCAAGGTATGGTCGCAGCTTTTTAATGGCCCATAATAACGCCAAGCATTCTCTTTCGGACGTGGTATAATTTCGTTCAGCCGCCGTGAGTACTCTACTCACATATACGATGGGGTGCTCTCCATCATCCCCTTCCTGTGTCAAAACCGCCCCAATCGCCACTCCGCTTGCATCACTCTGGACCGTGAAGGTTTTGCCAAAATCTGGTCTTGCCAGGACCGGAGCTACCGTTAGCGCCTTCTTTAGACCTTCAAAGGCCTCTTGTTGGTCGCTATCCCATTTCCATTCTTGCCCCTTTCTTAGTAACTTCACTAACGGAATTTTCATCTCTGAGTCGTTCTCAATGAATCGCGAGTACCATCCTACCATACCCAGAAATCGTCTCAGCTGCTTAACGGTCTTCGGCGCTGGATATTCTGTCACTGGCGATACCTTTTCTGGGTCTGGTCGCAATCCATCTTTATCAAGCAAGAAGCCTAAGTACGTCACTCTCGAGCAGCAGAATTCGCACTTTTTCCGATTTACTACCAATCCTGCTTCGACCAGCTTCTTGAGAACCAGCTCCAACCATTGGAGATGTTCCTCAAAGGTCTCGGTCGCTATAATGATGTCGTCCAAGTATCCAAACACATATGGTTCATACTGGACGTCAAACAAAGCATCGATCAGGCGTTGGAAGGTCATGGGCGCATTCGTTAGTCCGAAGGGCATTTTTACAAATTGCCAAAGCCCTGACCCCGGCACTGCAAATGCTGTAAATTTCTTGCTGCTTTGCTCCATCGGTACTTGAAAATAGGCTTGCTTGAGGTCAATTTTGGTAAAATATTTGGCTTTACGCAATTTGTCCAATATGGAATCCAGGCTCCTGATAGGATATGCATCCTTCCGGGTCACTTTGTTGAGGTCGCGATAATCTATACAAAATCTATAGCTCCCGTCTGGCTTCTTGATGATTACCGGGGCGCTACTTCATTCACTTGCCGATCGCTCTATTACTCCACTCCTGAACATCTTCTCTATCTCTTCGTGTACTAGTTGCAGAAGTTTGGGTGACATTCTCCTTGGCCGATGTTTGATGGCGGCTGCGGAGAGTACATCTATGTGATGTTCGGTCAGTGTGGTCGTTCTTAAATTTTCCGATGGTGGAGGTAATATCTTGGTCACTAGGTCTTCTATGGCTTTCCGCTGCTCGTCGTCTGCCTCGGTAATTCCGGCGCATTCGGCGTATGCTGGGGTCGCTTCGATTTCCTCGTCGTCCCAAGATTTCTTCCACGGGCCCTCGTTAGTCCTCCACATCCGTCTGCCGTATCTTACATCAACGTCCCATGGGGTGGTAAAGTCCTGTCCAAGTAAAATGTCGTAGTCGCAAGGATCTACGGCTCTTACCGTCAGCTTCCTGGACCTGCCATCCAATTCCATGTTGATGTCCAGATACCCCAATACTTTCTTTGTTCCACCTAACACACTTCTTATAACAGAGTTCGCTGGTCGCAATCGGTCCTTGAACTTAGCCGCTATCTCTGGTCCTACTAGGGAGACCGTGGCTCCTCCATCAATTAGGGCTCTGTACGGTCTACCACCTAGTATTACCTTCGTGAAGATGCGGTTCTCTGCGCTCATACCTGCGACTTCGACTTCGCCTGGTTCCGGAACCTGAAGTTGGTCGGCCTCCGGCGTACGTAGTATGCTGCTCTCCCCCCTAGACTAGATGTGGGCACCCCAACATCTAGGTCTGTAAAAAAGGTGGAGGGACCCTCCAACGAGGGAGTGGACACCTGTGACCCTTCCAGAAGGTCGACCGCCTCTCGTACGAGGGCTAGGTGCTCGAAATCCTTCTGCTCGTCAGCTGTTGGGTTGAGCGCCGTTACGTCGGACCCTTCGAGGATCGGTAAGGTTGTCACTCTCTCGGTCACCCTTTTGCTCTCACGACTCTTTCTGTTCTCTACTTTTTTTCTTTCTTCTCGAAATTTGTTGCTCTCACTATTCTCTCTACTCTCTACTTTTTCTCTCTCTTCTCGAATTTTGTTGCTCTCACTACTCTCTCTACTCTCTACTATTTCTCTCTCTTCTCGAATTTTGTTGCTCTCTCTACTCTTTCTACTCTCTACTTTTTCTCTCTCTTCTCGAATTTTGTTGCTCTTACTACTCTCTTTACTTAATGGTTTTGTGGTCGCTATTGGTGAGGTCACATTTAATCCTCCGCTGTTTGAAGTATTGCTCCATACTGGGTGGGTCTCCCCATCTGACAATGTGGACTTAATACTTTTAGCTGCCTCGACTATCATCGATCCACTTCTCTCTTGGTTGCTGCTAATTTTCGCGTTCTCTGGGGTCGCTATTCTCTTCTCCTGTATGGTCGGTTGGGCGCTATGCTGGCTTCCCTTTATTGTTGCCAGTTTCGTCCCGTTTGCGGTTGCTGAGGAGGTATGGGACTCTTCTGCCTCCCCTGCATCCCGTTTCCCATGGCCTGATTATTTGGAGAAGACTGCCATGTCGGCTGTCTATTGGGACATTCGTTTGCATAGTGTCCCATAGCCCTACAAAAGTAGCATGTCCTTTGTGGACATTCTCTTGCTCGGTGCCCTACCGTCTGGCATGTATAGCATGCACCATATACTGGTATATTTTGGGCAGAAGGCCCATTTTGGTCTCTAGTTCCTCTCATATTATAGCCGCCTTGGCCGGTGAATCCTTGGGCTTGACCACCTCTACCCTGAAACGAGTTAACATTCTGGGGAGGAGACCATTGCCAAGCGGGCACAAAACTCGGTCGCAGTGGATTCAGCGGTGTGCTGTGCGTCATCGTTGCGGTCGCGTTGTGTGAGGCTGGCTGTACTGGGGTCGCTTGTACGTTGGCCTCAGGCCTTTGATTCTCCTTGGCAGCGGCTACCGCATTTATTTGTTTTTGTTTTTTCTTCGCTTTTCTATTCCAATTTCTCTTTCTCGCCGGTTTGGTTGTCGCTGATGTGCTGTCGCTAGTGTCGCTTTCTGGGTTCAATTTCTCGTAGGCTGCCGCTACCTTACGGACTGAGCGTGTCCCAGAGTATGCTGCACCTGGTATGCTCATCTTCTCCTTTGGTGGAGGCTCGTCAAACCGGTCATCTAGTTCTTTCTCCTTTTCCCAAATTCTTCCTAGTTTCTCTATATCCTTGAGCGTCTTGATTTCTTTCCCCGCCATGAAGTGTCGATAGTCTTTCCTCAAGCCCTTGTAGGCCTGTTTTACTATTGTTTTCCTGGATGGGGGTCGCTTAAAGTGGTCGACAATGTATTCTACGCAGGATATATAATTGGCAATCTTTTCTCCTTTTGCCATCGATCGGTTCCGTAAGTCCGTCATCGTGTCTTCTTCATCTCTGTGACCCAAATACTGCCTTCTGAATGCTTTTTTAAAGTCTTTCCATGATTTTAAGTCTGGTCGCTTCGATCGATACCATCTGCTAGTATTTTTCGAAAAGATCGATGGTAAAGCATTCAACAGCTCCCTGTCGCTCATGGCTAGGCTTGCTTTGCAATCCTGCAGCCGGTCCAAAATTTTCTCTGGCTCCTTATCTTCCCCATTGAACTTTAGGTTCCAGCTCTGCAATATTTTAACATTCTTCCCCGCTATATCTGCATTCGAATGACTTTTCCTATTTTTTTTGTTTAATTTTCGTATCTTCATACTCCGAATCGCTAGTCGATGTCGACTGGTTCCGTTTGCGGCCTCTCCTGTGTTTTGTACTTCTTTTATTGTGGTCGCTATCTGAGTCTGATGACGTTGTATTACCGTCGCTACTTGTGGTACTATTATTCGAATTCCTATGTCTACGGTTTTTCACTTTACGGCTATCTCTCGTCTTTACTAATCTTCGGTCTAGTACGCTACTTTCCGAGCTACTCGATGACAGTCGCTTTCGTTCTCCTCTTCTCTGTTTTGATGCTTCGATTTGCTGGTCTGTTGGCCTACAAACGGTGTTCACCTTAGGACTCCGAATCTCGGCCACTTCGTGATTTCTGGGTCGCTCTCTTCTCTCTTGAGATCCCCTCGGTGGTCTCGGAGTGTCTACGTAATCCTGTGGGTTTGCTACCGGAGGTGGGACTACTGGAGGTTGTGGCGCGTATACCGGTTCTCGGAGGAGAATTGGTCTGTGTTGTGCCATTTTCAGATGTTCAAACTCCTGCAGTAGCCGTTCGTATGGTCCTGCCCCTCGTGGAATGGCATCTTCTTCTCGATTCTCATCTTCTTCTTTGTTGCTTACGTCGCTACTGTCTGTTGAGTTCCCATTTCTTGGGTTACTGGCTATGGGGTCTCTATGTTTTACTTGTCTAATATATTGAATACTGTCGTTCGGGTTTATCCCCTGCAGTGGTGTTTGGCTTTGTGATGTTCCTGTCGGATTGTCACTTCCTGCTAGGGGTTGTCCCCTCTGACTAGTCCCCGGACCGGCCCCGACGTTCGTTGCTTGTGCTATTGCAGGAGGTCGTGTGACCGACGGCGCTGCGGTGGTTGGCATCGAAGGTAACGTTTGTTCCGAAGCCGTTGACGCTGGTGTAATCAATTGTATTGGTCTCTGGATCATTGGTACCGCGGAAGTTCCCGTACTGGAATCCGGTGATGGATGATTTCCTGTATAATGGAAATAAATAACCTTTTGAGAAAAGCATAATGCGCGCATGGATTCAAAAAGTCAATTTTCAAGCCAAAACACTGACAGTTTTTTGGCGAGAAACGATTTATTACAGTAAGTCTTAGCGCGTGTTGAAGGTCCTTGTGCTGGTAGTAGTAAATTGTCCCCAACAATACACGACCCTTAGAGAAAGGCTTACTGCGCGCACGCTTGCTTTTTTTAGGCCTATACGCTGCCAGTTTTTCGGCGAGAAACGATTTATTACAGCAACGCTTGATACACGTTGAAGGACTTCGCGAAGGTGGCACTTTTCCCAGCAACTTTCACGCCAGCTTCTAGAGATGCACTTTCTCGACATCAAGATTGTAGAAACTTTCGCGAAAAAAATGTGTAGGCGTGGATGTGACCGACAGGGAGGTGGTTCTTAAAAAAATTCTGGGAGGAAAATTTCTGCAAGGCAGGCGTTTTTCTAATTAAGGGAGGAGAATTTTTAACCAATCGCAGAATTTCTTGAAAAAGTGAAAGAAGGGGTAAGCTCTTCTGACGATATAAATTCTAGGGCGCAAACTAGGGTCAGTCAGTAAATTTTCAAATTTCAAAAAATATATCAACTTGAAATTTGAAAGAAAAATTCGAGATGGCATCAAATAGCAAGACAAATTTGCAAATGATGCGGGATCGTATCTGGTAGCTCATTTCTAACGGGCCCATATTGCTCATGATGCTTGATCATGTGTCATGGGCAATGGATGCGATACATTCATGTAAGTAAAATTTTATAGAATTTTATTAATAATAATTAAAATAATATTATGTTAAATGCTTATTTATTTTTCAGTACCACCACTACCCCCTGTTACTGCTATGCAACAGTTGTACGAGGGAATAATACCTCAAGAGAGCGCACCGGTTGCTCGCTCGCCGAGATCAAGGTCGAGCTCGAGATCCAGCTCGAGTTCCAGCTCGAGTTCCAGCTCGAGCAGTAGTTCCAGCTATTATAGATGAAACTGAAAACCAGCCGAGGCCGAAAACGCCTTCCCCGCTACCCCATTTGCATACGATGAAGTCACCTTCCAAGTCGACAAAGATTGGTAAGAAAAACAAAAATTTAAAATTTTATTATATTTTAATATTTATATTATATTATATTATAAAACTATTTTTTTGCAATTTTTATTTTTTCAGATCAAGTGAAGGACGACAAAGCTTCGCTTCAAAGTAAGCAAGCGAAACGAGATTGGCTGGGAATGCACAGCCGAGTGCAGGATAAAACTCAACCGAAAATAGCAGCAGCAGTAGCACCATCACCACCATCACTACCATCACCTCCACCACCACCACCACCGCGACCATCAATAGTAAAACCTCGCATCGTAGAAGATGTGACATTCATCGATTAGTTATTATGTAATAATATATATATATATATATATATATATATGTAAAAAATAATTATTTTATCATATATTAATGTTAATGTAATAAGTGTTTTTTTAAATATAATGAAAAAATATTTTTTCAACTTGTTTTCGTTTATTTCCCTTGTCATTTTCTATATTTTCCTTCGTTTCTATTATAAGGTAAATGTAAGTAAATTTCAAAGCAATGTAAATCTTTGTAATTACAACAAATGTTCTTTTTTTCTTTTTTAAATGAAATACGGCTGATACATTTAATGAAAAAATCGTCTAAGAAAAAATAGTCTAAGAGAAATAGTGTTTTGCACTGATGAACAATGCTTTATTCTAATTAATGTAAAATATCCGCAGTAACACCCACATGTACCCTATGTTTTCTATAGATTTTATCTATTATGTTTTAATTTTATATTTGTGAAAGAATAATATCGTACAATGATTTTTCTTTTAATATTTTTTTATTCAATCATCAAGCTTCTCTTTTTTTACAGAATATTTAATAAAAATTTATTTCCAATATACACATGAGTATGTATTCCTTTTAGAAATGATACTTTAGAATGACCAACAGATGGCGCGCGAATCGCTCCAAGTCATCTGTTTTCAGTCAGCACCACTCCCGACTAGATATATGGTGCAGTCACAGTCCACATCTTCTGAGTTTACGTGTTTTTATAACCAATTGAAAAAAAAAATTGCTTGTTAAGAAAAATGGAAAAAAACGAGTTCAGAGCGGTAATTAAACATTTTCATTTAAAGGGTTTAACTCCATATGAGATAAAAAATGAATTGGACTCAGTTCATGGCACATCTGCCCCTGCCTTAGCAACGGTTTATAACTGGGTAAATGAATTTAAGCGTGGTCGTACATCAATAAGTGACGAACCACGTTCAGGAAGGCCCGTAGAAGCAACTACTCCCGAAATCATCAATAAAATCCACGATATGGTGTTGAAGGATAGAAGATTAAAAGTGCGTGAGTTAGCTGAGGCCACAAGGATATCTATAGGTGCAGTTGTTTCAATTCTACATGAAAAATTAGGCATGAAAAAGCTATCGGCAAGATGGGTGCCGCGTTTGCTCTCAGCTGAGAATAAACGCAATAGAGTGGTCGCCTCTGAGGCTCTTTTGGCGCGCATAAGTCGGAATCCTGAGGAATTTTTTCGTCGATTTGTGACTGTGGATGAAACATGGATACACCACTACACTCCTGAGACAAAGGAACAATCCAAACAGTGGATTTCCACAGGCGAACCAGCTCCAAAGAAGGCAAAGACCGTAAAGTCAGCTGGTAAGGTTATGGCTACAGTTTTTTGGGATGCACGTGGAATTATACTTATTGACTACTTGGAAAAGGGTAAAACAATTACTGGTGAGTATTATGCATCATTATTAGAGCAGCTGAAAGAAGAAATTAAAAAAAAACGACCACATTTGGCGAGAAAAAATTCTCTTTCATCACGACAACGCCCGAGTTCACACATGCTTCGTTTCAATGGCTAAAATTGAAAAACTAAAATTCGAATTGGTCGAACACCCACCGTATTCACCAGATTTAGCCCCCAGTGACTTTTTCTTATTTCCAAACTTGAAAAAATGGCTCGGTGGACAGAGATTTACGGACAACGAAGACGTCATTGCCTCTGTAAGTGCTTATTTTGAGAAACTTCCGAAAACGCACTTTTCTGAAGGATTAAAAAAACTTAAAAAGCGATTGACCAAGTGTATAGAGCTCCAAGGAGATTATTTTGAAAAATAAAAAAAATTTACCCAAAAAAAATTGTTTTTATACTTTATTCTAAAGACTTATTGAACTACCCTCTTATCTACGTCATCTTGGTCAAATTTAGCATCCAAATAATCCAGTAGCCATGCTCGTATTGAGATAACGTTATGTACAGCGCATATAGGTTTCCTTCTAATGCAGAGAATGTGATTAAAACATACGTAATGCTTATTGCTCGATATCGTTTTTAGTGATGGACATCCAAAATTTTCAACGTTTGAAATTAATCTGTAAATAAAAACAAAAACGTAAGAAATACGAGCATAGAAAAGTAAAAGGCAAAGTATGAAAAAGTATGAAAAAGTATGAAAAAGTATGAAAAGTATGAAAAAGTATGAAAAAGTGATGAAAAAGTATGAAAAAGTATGAAAAAGTATGAAAAAGTATGAAAAAGTATGATAAAAGTATGAAAAAGTTTGAAAAAGTATGAAAAAAGTATAAAATAGTATGAAAAAAGTATGAAATGTATGAAAAACGTATGAAAGTGTTATGTCTTGAGCGAGCGGGTCAGTGAATAAAATTAATAGTCAGAGGTATTATTTAGTCTAAATTTATTGTAACATACACATAATATTGTAACATACACACAATTGGTATACAGTTACGACAATGCTGTACAATGCCGGAGCGCCTGTGTGCTGGTCTAGGGTCTGCACGCAACTGACTATACATGATAGCGTTGTCGCCGAGTAGCCACTGTGCTACTAGCCGTTTCGGTTATGTTCACCTATAGTATTTATACTGACATAGGTGAATACATCACAGAAAGTAGAGTATATTATATATCACTTACACATTTGGTATGAGATTTCTTAGCCATTGCACTTTCTGCTCTCCCTTAACGTATAATTTCTCAATCCCTTGCGAGCAAATTTGGAAAATTCGTTGAAGACGATGATAAGGAATATCTCCAGCGTCCCATGTAATTCCATATTGATACTTCTCCACCCAGTGAGTCATACATTTTTCTTCTGCAGTCAGTTCTTCCAATGTCATAGGAGGTTTAAAGAGGTATGCAGTCGATAAAGCAGTTTTCTTTAAATTGAGAAAACATACTTCTTTGAAAATGAAAGAATCCTCTGCTATTCTTTGGAATCCTTGAATGTCACAAATATAAACATTCTCTTCTTGAAATTGCAGTATGACATTTCTGAACATCAAGTCGTAGTCACGTGTTCTAGCCATCTTACAGCTCTGTAGTTGATAGTGCAGTACGAAGTGAACTCAGAGAATGAATAGGAAAATTCTCTCATCCTGATTTTATAACAAGAAACTCCGCCTCATGCTCTTTTAGGATTGGTCGTTCAAAAAAGAAAGTTTATTCTTGATTGGAGGGATGAAAAGCTGCTTTTTAGATGGTTCAAACGGAAGAAAATTCATCCCTCCCTTAGAAAATCTCCCTCCTCTTCCCAAAAAGAACTATTTTAATTGGTTCAAATGAAAGAAAATTCATCCCTACCTAAGAAAATCTCCCTCCTCATCATATTATCCTCGGTCAGTTGTTTGAATTTTCTACCTCTATTTACGTCGACATTGCCTACAAAAAGGGAAGCAGTTTCTTGGACAAGCACAGTTCATCTATCGCGGTCAACGAGTTTTAGTCTTGACTATCGTGCACATTTGTGAAGTGCTATTCTAGTGCTATTCTAGTGCTATTACAGTGAGAAAAAAGCAAATATGGCATCCATCGATCTTTTTGAACGCCTTGTTCAGCTTCTTCGTGATACTTTACAAAGTATAAATGATTTAAGTAATAACGATATTCATTATTGGTTGGATATGTGTAATTCAACCATAAAAGAATTAAATGAAAAAATTGCAAAATCTAAACTTACAAGAGGAGAGAAACAGAAATGTCAAACTTGCATGACTCATCTTTCATGTGTGCAAGTTGAATTTGAACAACATCTTCAACGAGGAGGTAATCTACAATCTCAGAAAACAGAAGCTAGTGTAGAGTGGCGAGACCTGCAGTCGGCATTTCAGAATCGAATAAAACACATGGACATTCTGAGTTTCTTAAGTGATGCACAAAACCTCTTCAAAGTTAAGGCACAAGAATGCTTAGAAGAATACAATGCTGTGAAAATAATTTCAGATTTTATCTCGGAATTTTCTATGCAGAAAAATGGAGAGGAAACGACCGATATTAAATATTGCACGAGTGAAAGTGCTACAGTATACATGTCAACAAATTTAGAGGAATGGTTTAAAGACTATATCAAAGAGTCCATTCTTAGACATCTAGAAGAATTTCAGGAGAGGGATTCCGGCTGGACATTGAAGAGTATTAAAAGTTTGTGCATAAATATGAAAAAATAGTATCCATTCAAGGGCACGATTATAAATAGTATCCATTCAAGGGCACAATTTCAGCATTATATCCCAGCAAATATAATTCCAACAGAGTTAATCAATATCGTGTACATGAGAACGAGTTGATCTTTAGTGATATACAGTTCCCAGTAAAACTGAAAGATATTTCAAAATTCAAAAAATTGAATAATATTTCAGTAAATGTATACATGCTCCGAAAGTATGGTTAAAAATTTGAAGTATCGCCTTGTCACGTTACGTCAGAAAAGAAGGCTGAACAAGAAAATCAAGCAAAAGAGGAAGATCAACATGTAAATCTACCAGAAGAGGAAGATCAACATGTAAATCTACCAGAAAATAATAATCAACCAGAAAAGAAGGGTAGACATGTAAATCTACTTATCATTCAAGATTTTTACATTGATGAGCATGAAGAAAATAATTTTGCTGATGGCGATGAAAGCATGCCTACATACCAGTACGTTTGGATCAAAAGCATGTCTCGGCTTCTGAGTTCTCAACTTTCTAAAACTATTAAAAAATCATACCACTGTGAAAGGCGTTTACAAGTTTTCTATAATGAAAAAAGATTGGAAATTCATGAAAATCATTGTAAAAATATGAATAATTGCCGAATCAATCTGCCAGACTCAAAGAACAACATTCTCAAATTCGAAGATTACAAAAAGAGAGAAAAAGTTCCTTTCGTTACTTATGCTGATTTTGAATGTTTATTGAAGCCTATTGAGAATGAGAATGCTTTTCAACTACATAAAGCATACAGCATAGGTTACTGCACAAAATGCAGAATTGATGACAGATTATCTGTCTATAAATCTTACAGACAAAAATTTGGAGATCAAGAGACACCTGCAGAATGGTTTGTTCGAGAACTAAAATCAATAAGTGAGAAGATAGATCATCTCTACAAGAATGCTAAACCAATGAAACTCACAGCTCTAGAAGAATTATCTTCCCAGAGGTCAACCGTTTGTCATATACGAGTATGTCGAAAATCAATCCGTGATGAAGAACTTGCAGTGCGAGACCATTGTCATTTTACAGGACGGTATGTTAGTAGTTTAGATATATTTAAAATTAATTCTCGGTGATTCCCAAAGAAAAAAAAATGAATTCTTTTTTCTCTTCAGTTTCAGAGGTGCAGCTCACAATTCATGTAATTTGAGCTATAAGAACTCAAGATTCATTCCCGTTGTTTTTATAACCTCAATTATGATACTCACTTTATTTTGAAAGAGATCGCTACTTCTACATTGATGAAAGGACGAGTTAGTCTAATACCTCATAAGGAGGAGAAATATATTTCGTTCACGAAATACATAGATGACTGCGACATCAGCTTTAGATTCATAGATTCTTGGCGTTTTCTACCATCATCATTGGAAAAGCTCGCATCATATCTACAAAAGGTGCCTATAGTGGTGAAAGAGTTTCGATCAGATGGATTCACAGATGAAATGATAGATCTTCTCAGACGGAAAGGTATATTTCCATATGATTATGTAGACGCATTTGATAAGCTATCGTCTACCATATTGCCAGAACAGAATGAGTTTTATAATAAACTGACATATTCCCATATTGCTGAAGAAGACTACAAGCATGCTGTTCGAGTCTGGGATAAGTTCAATATAAAAACATTGGGAGAGTACTCAGATCTTTACTTAAAAACAGATATTCTACTATTGACTGACGTTTTCGAAAGTTTTCGAGAGACATCTATTAAAGCTTATAATTTATGTCCTGCTCACTTTTACACGACGCCATGGTTAACATTTTCAGCAGCTCTTAAAATGACAAAGGTAGAATTAGAGCTACTTACAGATATTGACATGCTAATGTTTATTGAATTAGGCATTCGGAGAGGAATAAGCCAGTGTTGTAATCGATATGCTAAGGCAAACAATCCATACATGGGTTCTTCATACGATGAGAAACAGAAAACGAAGACACTCTTATATTTTGATATAAATAATCTGTATGGGTGGGCGATGGTACAGCATTTACCGATTGGAAAATTCAAATGGATTGACTTTGAGGCGAATCCAAGCTTCTTCAATACACCACCAGATTCAGATATAGGTTACATTGCTGAAGAAGACTTGGAGTATCCTGAGGAAATACATGATGAATATCGAGACTTCCCTTTCTGCGCAGAGCACCGTGCACCACCTGGCTCAAGGCAGAACAAATTTCTCACTACTCTGAACGATAAGGAAAAGTATGTGATTCACTATCGAACACTTAAACAGGCGCTGGATAATGGACTTCGTTTGAAAAAGGTGCATAGAATTCTAAGTTTCGAGCAGAAGGCCTGGCTTAAACCTTATGTCGAATTAAATACTGAGAAGAGAAAGCAAGCGAAGAATGAGTTTGAAAAACTCTTCTATAAATTATTAATTAACGCTGTCTATGGAAAGTGTATCGAGCGAGAGCGGTCTCGTGTTGATGTACGATGAGTAAATAAATTCACAGGCAGATATGGGGCAGAAGCACGCATAGCTCAACCACATTTTCACAGCTGTGCAATCTTTGATGAAAATTTAGTTGCTATTCAGCTAAAGAGAACAAGTATCACAATCAAGAAACCGATATACGTTGGTCTTTATATCCCTGATTTGTCCAAGACATTAGTTTATGATTTTCATTACTCGTATATGAAACAGCGAGTAGGAGAAAAATGTAAACTTCTTTATATAGATACTGATAGTTTGATATATGAAGTTGAGAACATTGATATGTATAAAATAATGAAAGAAAATATTCACAGGTTTGATACTTCTGATTATGATGAGAATAATAAGTTTAACATTCCACGTGTCAATAAAAAAGTCCCAGGATTAATGAAAGACGAATGCTTTGGCAAGATCATGATGGAATTTATAGGTTTACGAAGCAAAATGTACAGTATTTTAGTTGATGGAGGAGAGACAGTGAAAAAAGCCAAAAGTATAAAATCCAGCGTTGTGAAGAAGACAATAACTTTCGAGGATTATAGAAGATGTCTTCAAGATCTTATTATTGTAAAACGTGATCAATGCAACATTCGTTAAAAATTGCACATAGTGCATACTGAAAGACAGAATAAAATTGCTCTTAGTCCTCACGATCATAAGTGATTCTTATTGCCTCAGAGTACAGACACTTTACCTTGGGGTCATTTTCGAATCATGGATCAGCAGATGGCGCAAGCTGCACTTCGAATAGAGGAGGATGCTGAAAAACAAGAAATAGTGGTAGGGATGGAAGATGAGAGGGGGTATGAAGTATCCAATGAAAGTGGGGCAACACGAGTGGGGATGGATGTTTCAGAAGATGAAAGAGAGGGGGAAGTACGAGGTGGGGGTGAAGCAGCCAATGAAAATAGTGTAAGGCGAGAGGGGATGACACTTTATGACAATAAAGGTGAACAAATCAGAATTGAATATGATGTGTTAGAGGAGTTTATGCATGACTGGGATCCATCAACGGAGAGGATACGCTCTGAGGGAGGAGAGAGAAGGGATATATTACAGGAGGCGATGGAAGGGACAGAAATTGTGGTGGGGAATGGACTATATCAACAGACAGACCACGACGAGGAGCACATTCGAGCCATCGAAGAGTTCGAGAATTATCATCTTTGCGAGAAGAAACCAAGACTCAACTAAATTTCTAAGTAAGTTCACAGTTAATTCTCACCAATTTTCTTTTTTTTTTTGCTCTAACAAATCTTTTGTCTATTAGAAGTTCTTATTTTTTTACTTTTTCCATAATGGATCTATGTACACTTAATAAGATTGCTGAACGCGACTTTTTACCGAGGAAGAAAGTAACAGACTTGGAAAAAGATCATCAGTACATGGTGACCGCACTTAAGAAGGTGAAGACGAGATTCGGTACGAAGGTAAAATTCTTTTCCTTGGTCAGTTTGTAGATTTGTAGGTACGCGTTCTTGTTTCAGTATTGACTCCATAGCTAAAGTAACATCATTACCACTCTTTGACTTGATTTGATCGAATCTCAATCTCTTCCTCGGTTTTCTGTTGCTGTCTATATTCAAAATGTGATTAGAAGGTGGCAAGCTTTCGACTTTCGAATCGACGAGCTTCTCCAGTGGTGTAATGACTGGTTTCAATGTATCACCAATAACTTTTTCAAAATCTTCTCTCTCCTTTTTCAATAAAGAGTATTTTTGTTTAATAGCCTCACGTGCTCGCAAGAGCTCGCTGAGAATATTCTTTTCTTTCTTGAAGTCTGACATGCTAACGAGATGCTGTCTACAATTGAACTGTAAGTTTCGGATTCATAACTTCTTTTTTATTGCAAAACAGTCAAATCCTTTTCTGTATCTACCATCATCCATCACTCTATCTTCGTCGATAACAACAAATCCATACTTATCATTCTTCCAGCATTCAGAACAAAGATTTCGAAATTCATTGAAAATTAAATCAGTATTGACATGATCTTCATAGATATGTTTTAGATTAACATCGTCTTGACGATAAATTACTAACATATTAATATTGTCCCTTACGAGGTGTTTCGGTATATGAGCGTACGACTGACATAGATAAAAGCTGCTACACTCTTATGTCTTCCCACACAGAAAAATGCTCTGACGTTATCCTGCTTCTCACAAGCCACATCATCAAAAATTATAATTGAATTTGGTTGGGCTTCATCTGGAGATACTACAGATTCATGCTGACTAAAAGGTAGATATGATACATCTTTCATCGGTTCCAAAACTTTTTCGAGAAATTGATACTTTGGCTGATTCAAGGATTTAAAGTATACATACAAATTTTCAAATCTAAGACCATTGGGATGTGTAATTAGAGCCAATAAACTATTTGTTTTTCCACAGTTAGATGGCCCGCAGAATACTGCTCGTATAGTATCAGGTAGTAATTCTCCATGACGCTTCCTTCTCTTCCGTTTTCCGAAATCAAAGTTTGTAACGGGGAGTTTGACGTTTTGCTCGCTAAAATCCATGTTCACGCGACAAAGTCTAGTTTGATATTGAATTATGGAAATATAAACGCATGTTTTATATTTCGATCTTTAGTTATAAAAGAACACTCGAAGAGAGATGATCGTACATAAATCTCGGAAACAACCAAAAGTTTATGGACTGCTTGATAAAGTGATCAATAACTTGCCGATTGAAATGCATCTTCCTGGATATCAATACTGTGGTCCCGGAACTAAATTGAAAAAACGATTGAAAAGAGGTGATCCTGGAATTAATCCGCTTGATTAGGCATGCAAAGAACATGACATAGTGTACTCTGATAAAAATGGAGATCGTAAAGCAGCTGACATGAAGCTCGCTGATAAAGCTTGGCAACGTGTTAAAGCCAAGGATGCCAGTTTTGGTGAAAAAGCATATGCTTTTGCTGCTACAAATGCTATGAAATTAAAAGGAATAACTGGAATGGGTCTAAAATTTAGTAAGTTAGTGACGGCTGCTAAAAAATCAATGTCACCAAGTAAATGTTCCCGCAAGGTTATTCCATCCGCCTTGAAAGGTGCACGTCAAGCTGTTAAGAAAGTTGGTGATAAGAAGAAAGTTATCATCCCACGTGTTCTTCCAATTCCATCAAAAATTGGTGGAGTTCTTCCGTTTCTTATACCGCTGTTCGCAGGACTAAGTGCGACCGGTGCTCTGGCAGGGGGGGGGGGCTGCAGGAATAGCTAAAGCAGTAAATGATGCTAAAGCTGCACAGAAAAACCATGAAGAAAGTAAGAGACATAATAAGGCAATGGAAGCTATTACTTTAGGCGAAGGTCTCTATCTTAAACCATATAAAACTGGAATGGAATTATTTATGAAACCTCATGTTGGTCATGGTCAAGTTACTAAAAAAAAAAAACTTCGATTTAACTTTGCCAAATCGTCCACTGACTGACTATGATCTTCTTAAATTTGCTCGTATGTTGCAAATTCCACAATTCCGAGGTGTTTTTCTGAGAAATAATCTGCCTTCCGATGGTCCATGGAGTAATGAATCTGCTATTGTTAACTTGGATGACATGAAAAATAAAGGCACTCACTGGGTGTGTCATCGAAAACATGGTTCTAAAGTAATTTACTTTGACAGTTTTGGTGATCTGAAACCTCTCATAGAGCTCATGTTATATTTCAACGTGAAAGAAGTAAAATATAACTATAAAAGATATCAAAATTTTTACTCATTCATTTGTGGTCATCTTTGTCTTCAATTTTTAAACGGAAGACTATAAAAGAGAAGATTGCAAACGAATGGGAATCATTCTCTTCCAATCAGTCATGGAAGACAGTTTTACTTTGTGTCTTTCAATTGAACTACCTCAGCATAAAAATTTTGTTTTGGGTTTAGTTGAACTTTTAACATTCAACTCGATTCCCAATGTGGACTATTCGAATAATAAACTTCATGCGAATGGAAATATTATCACTATCCCTACTGGTAGTTACGAGATTAATGCTATTAATAAATTTTTATAAGAAACTTTGAAATCTAGAGGAATTGAATTTTCTTTGAGAGCTAACAACAATACTCTCAGAAGTGAAATTAATAGCAGTCATCCGTTAGATCTCACTCCTCACGATTCAATAGGTCGTCTTCTTGGCTTCACTCCTGGCATTCTCAAGGAAAAAACTCATCACAGTTCTTATTTACCTGTGAAAATATTGAAAATCAACGCACTCAGAGTGGAGTGAAATATTACCGCAGGTGCTTACATCAACAACAAAAAAGTTCATACAATCCATAAGTTTTTTCCCAGAGTTCCACCAGGATATAAAATCTTGGAAGTTCCATCTCATGTCATATATCTACCACTCAGTGTCAAGTGCATAGATCATCTTCAAATTCAAATCGTACATCATGATGGAAATTTAGTGAATTTCCGTGGAGAAGAAATTACTATTAGACTCCACATCAAATCTGTATAATGGGCATCGTTTACAATTCTAGAGTGCATATAAGTCAACCAACATGTCAATCGGTCATTAGTCGACCGAAGAAACTCAAACCGTTAACACGGAAGAGCATTCAGTTCCTCAGAAGCCTAGGTCTAAAAGTTCGTGGAGAAAATTCACGTGTATAATTCTCTGCTGTTTCCAGAAAAATGGACGAAATTCTAAGCATTCAATCAGGTGTCGTATTCGATGAGTCTATTGCTCATTACGAGGTTCACGCACATCAACCATACTGGACACTAAGCTTTGATAATAGTGATGAAATTCGTATTTCTATCCAACATCAAGATCTATGTCTCTTACCATCCCGCAGTTCTATCCATGTTTGTGGAAATCTGCAAAAACCAGATGGAACAGCACTAACTAAAACTAAATTCGTGAAGAATGGCATTTGTCATCTGTTTGATGAAATTCGTTACGAAATTAATGCTGTGGAGATAGATAAAAGTAAAAATGTTGGTTTAAGCAGTCTCATGAAAGGATGGACATCGTTCAATTCGAATCAGGCTCTCATGTTAGAATATGCAGGCTGGCTTGACGTTGAAGAAGAAAGCAAAACTATGGTGGATGCACACGGCAACTTTGACGTTTCCATTTCTCTGAGTATGATCTTGGGCTTTGCAGAAAACTATAAAAAAATTATAGTTAATGTGAAGCATGACTCATTCTCACAAGATCAAGAAATGACTTGAATGCAATAATTCAGGAAGGTACTGTAGCAAATAGTGTAACTACATATGAAGACTACCAGGTAAAAATAACGAAGATTGAGTGGTTAATGCCATATGTTATTGCATCTGATAAACAAAAGATCCAGCTGCTAAATTTCATTGGCAAAGATAATCCTATCTCTATGTGTTATCGATCTTGGGAGTTATTTGGATATCCTCTACTTCCGAGCACGAATAAACATGTCTGGACAGTGAAAACTCAAAATCAATTAGAAAAACCTCGTTTTGTCATTCTCGGACTACAAACCAAGAAGAAAAATTTGACAACTGAAAATGCCAGTCGATTTGACCATTGTGAGATTAGTAATGTGAGACTTTTCTTGAATTCTCAATATTATCCATATAACAGTATGAATCTCGACATATCTAAGAATCAGTTCGCTGTTCTCTATGATATGTATGCCAATTTTCAAATCACCTACTATGGAAGAGACCCACAGCCCCTGCTGACAAAGTCTGAATTTATCAACCTTGAACCACTCATAGTTATTGACTGTTCACGGAAAAACGAATCTATAAAGAGCGCTCCTGTCGATGTACGTCTAGAGTTTCAGTCTAAAAAAGACTTTCCAGCTAACACTTCAGCTTATTGCATGATCTTACACGATCGCATCGTTCAGTACAATCCCATCAGTGGGGATATCAAGAAGCTTGTCTAAACAGCATATTATCCAACACACTTTCGTTTCAACACTCATTCCAAGATGGAGTATGCAGTAGACATGATTGGTTTCAAGCAAATGGGAGATGATTAAGTTTTAAAAGAAATAGCTATCATTCCTCTCAATGAAAGTGGTGATCCTATCGTTCGTCTATTCATGAAACCCTTTTCATGGAAAAGACTCTCTGACCAATTGCAAAGGGAAAACATTTGGCTGGAACATCATTATCATGGAATAGCCTGGAACACGGATGGGCTTGACTACTCATAAATTGGATCATTACTCCGTGACTCTTTACACGATGCTACCAAAATTTTTGTCATGGGTGAATTTAAACAGAAATGGCTGCAACGATTCAATTTTTCTGCAGTTCATAACATTCAGCAACATGGCTATCCGTCAAAAACCTATATAGTCAAGTGCGTTACAGTATGTACAAACCATAATCCCATCTACAAGACTGCCTGCGCACTTCACACCGTCAAACTCATAAAATTATTCTATCACTCCTGTAAACATTTGCAAAGAAAAAAAAAGAGAAAAAAAGTAGAAAACACTTGTAATAAAATAATTAAATTATTTTTTTTGTAAAGCTTTTCTGGAATAAATATCTTTATCTCAAAGTAATATGACGCTCTATTTTTCTAGACATTGAATTGCTTAAAAACAAAGTCGTAAAAATGATAACAAAATCACGTAATTCAATTTCCAGAAAACCGGAGCGAACACTACTTTTCTCGCCATGGGCCTAATCTTAATAGACGCGATAAGCGGCGATGCGTATACAGCATCAGCCGAAATGTTTCCCATCGATGTTTTAGAGAATATATAATCTAAGTGTGGCCCATGCAAAACAGTTCAGTTCAGTTGTATTCTGACTCATGTATTGTGCGAAAGCTCTCGCGATTATAAAATTTATATCTTATAAAGTACATTGTATGTCATTACGAGGCAAAATATAAAACCAAGCTAAAAAAATAAAACTCTTCTTAAAAACTATAAAACATAATATATACCTCAATAAATAAAACCTTATAAAATTTCTATAATACATAAGTTAAATTAATTATCAACGATCCAGTATATCGCAGCTTCAAGGTAAGAGAAATAAAGAATACTTTATACAATATTCATATTTTCCGCCAGAGCACAGCTCCAGCAGTCCGAAAATATAGTTTATTAAATTAAATTATAATTGAATACAGATCGTCACAGCTAAATAACTGGTGACAGCTAGCTGGGATCTGTGAAAACGCGGAAAATACATTAAAAAAGGAATTGTATAAGATTTTTCTTTAAAAAATACAAAATTCTCTTTCACTTTTACAATATAAAATCATTTTCTTATTTAACTTTAAGTAAAATCAAAAAGGAAAAAGCAATTTTCAAGTTAATCTAATTCTTTCTCTATCCTTAATGCATGAAAAGTATGTGCTTTTGTAGCTTGTGATCTGGTAGTTAGTCTGACAATATAAATACATAATACTCAATCTACATTTTTTATACTTAATACCCATAACAAATACTTCAAATACTATATATTTATATACATATATATATATTTATATATATATATATACATATACCCTATTTTTATACTATTTTTCCTCATATATATATATATATATATATATATATATATATATATATATATATATATATATATATATATATATATACTTAACATCACTAAACAATTCAAAACTTACACATAATTAACTAATTGTAAAACATTATATTATAGAAGAAACTCTTACTATATAAACTATTATATACATATATTATATATATACTGATTTTACTCAGCTTAGAACATTATTTTACAAAACTTTGTTTTACAATTTTCACAACATATATTTTCCCCATTTTTTTAACATACGCAAGAATTCTTTTACGAATAAAAACACCCTACTTATACATACTATAATACACTTATGATTGTATACATTACATAATATACTTGTTATGAATTATCATTTTTAGAAATAAATATAAATATTTATACAATCAGCACTTTTCATTAAATATTAACATAATTTTAAACATATTGTCAGTTGAGATAGTTAAATAATATTAAAAGTTCAAAAGTCTTTTTAATGTAGCTTAGACACAAAATATTATTTCTATTTTAATACTTTACACATACTTTATAAAATACCTTTTCTTATTAAAACGTAAAAAGCTTACACAGACAAATCTATTTTTTTTTATATATATCAAAATCATAAATTTTTTTAAAAATTTTTATATATTCACTTTAAATAAAATCACATACATTTTTATCAAACTATAAAAGTTACATAATATTACAAATAACCTTATAAATAAATTCTTTACTTTATACACTAGTTTACATAATACCTACACATAAAATAGAATGTAAGCACTTTCAATTATTTTAACACAAGTTTTAAGATATAATAACTTTTACGTACACAGTTTATGCTTCTATCAAGTACACATATGTTATAGCTTCGCAGGGATCTACAAGTTCCCTTGAACCTTTTTAAATCACTTTTAGCCCTATAAAATTCCACTTAAGTTAAATAACACTAACAGTCTTTGAAAGTACTGTCTGTACACTTCTATACAAATATACACACTTAAAACCGCTTTACAGTTTCAAAACTAATAAATATCCCCAATACTGAAATATTCTCTTACATATTTTAATTATAATTACAATTTAAAAATAAGAAGAGAAAAAAAAACACTTTTTCTGACCATTTACACATACCACTATATACAAATAGCCTTTCTTGATTTTGGTCACATTGCGCCTCTTGATTTATTCATGCTCAAATAGGTAAATGCGCATAACTGACCACTATAAAATTTATTTAAACATACTGTTGCTTATGATTTAATATACATTAACCTTGTAGAATATACAAGATAAGAAAATTCAGTTTAAAAAAAAAAAATCTTGTTAAGCCAAGAGCTTGAGAACTCACTTCACTCCTCTAGCATCAACATATAATTTTAACTTTTAGTAAATTTGATTCTAATCAGATAAATAAAAACTTGCACAGTACATTAGAATCAACACTCTCACATAAAAATGACACTTTTAAACATTTTTCTGCACTACAATCACTTCCACCTTATAAAATTCCTAGCGTCATGCACTATATCACACACATTTTATGTTGTAAATAGTCCTTATTAACTGTTCATTTGATTGAAATCATTTTATCTGTCCTGAAGAATATTGGATAACTTATTGTTTTCTTAAACAAGTGCAAAAAGTTTAAGTGCGTAGTGCGTCAAGAAGAAAAAGGCAACTTGACACACAGCACTAATACATATACTAACCCCTTCATATATGTATATCCTTATATTTACATATAATCTGAAATAGATAAACATTTATAAAATAAACTACTATTATTAACATACATTTTATGTTGTTGCTAAAAAATTTGAATGTTTTATGCTCGATCAGTCCAAATCAAGCTTAAACCGAACAATTAAATGCAATACTTTATACAATAATACTTACAATTATTTGATCACTAGCCTGCAATAATTCAATAACTGACTGAGCAAATTTGAGCAGACTTAGTAATTCCTTATAGAGAAAACATTATTTACTCCACCTATAAACAAATTAACCTTATTTCACACAAAGTAATATCCTTATTTGAAGTAAATATTATACCTATTTTCTATTATTAAAAAAAGCAACTTATCTAATACTGTTGATTAAAATATCCAGGCAATCCACCTTTTGGCTCCAAAAGAAAATACTACGTCCACCACTCGTCCTTTTATTATAAACAAAATACAACTATCTCGTTGAAAACATAACCACTAAACTGCAGCGCAGCAGCCCGCAGCCTACAAACCTCCCCCCCCCCTTTTTAAGCAGACCACGCGCAGCTGGCTACAATACAGGCCGCATTTTGGGTGAAACGTCTCGCTCGATTAGACGCGCTGAACACTGAGGAACGAGAATAGAACCTTAAGTGTGAATATATGCGCATGGAACAAACTTGCGTATACAACAAGTCTTATGTGTTCCTTAGGTTTTACGTACATATAATATATTAGCATATTAATGTATATTAATATATTAGCATATTAATGTATATTAATATATTAGCATATTAATGTATATTAATATATTAGCATATTAATGTATATTAATATATTAGCATATTAATGTATATTAATATATTAGCATATTAATGATTGCCCTTTTTAATACAATTACCAATATTATTATATACCACTAATATTATACTAGGTTATTATATAATATTAACATTATATTATTTAATGTAGCATATAAACTTTTACTTTAACTATTTAGCTTGAATAAAACTACAAATCGACTTATAGATAAAACTTATCAGAATATTATCAGTATCTAATTAATTCAAATTATCTTAGCTCTACGTTACTTTTACGCTTAATATGCTTATCAGTGATAATATTTAAAATAAGTCTATTAATACTTTGATTTTTAGATTAAACTTTGCTCCTTATTAGTTATTACAGCTAATCAAAAGAACTTTGTCTTTATTATTTTTAACTACCTTACTTAAGTTAAATTACTACTATCACTTTTACATAAAATATAAAAATCCTTGACAAAGACATACAACACAGGCAGCGTACTGTTTGTAGGTCGCATTTTACGCGTATAATTAATCAAATAAAACATTTTTATTGTTTTAAATTTTTAGTAAAGGTAATATTAGTATAAATAAATTATATTATTTTTCTTTCCTTATAAACAACACGTTATCTCCAATAACCTTTCCTTCCCAATAACCGTGGTTACCCATAGGTAAGTGTTGTTACTAAGTTGAGTTAAGAGTAGCCCACACTTAACCAGTGTTGTGGCTCCGCTTTTCCGACACGGGTTGCGAACACTCAGCGGGCCTCTTGACAATTCAGACGCGTCCCCTGAGACCCTTCCCTCTGTCGGCTCGACAAGGTGCAAAGACTGCCGAACGTAAGGATATAAGGACCCAGCGGACCTAATCCTTACGACCCGCGTTCGGAACGGGGAAGCTGCCCTTGGCGCGCAGCTGGACCGCCCGAACCAGACTATCCAAGTCGGATTAAAGCTCGTATATAAACGAGTACACCTGACCGACTTATCCTTCTATAATTCCTATTCCTTGTTATTGAATAACGTGTTGCAAAAGAGAGAGGAAAAATATAATAAAAGGGTGAGAAACCCAGTTTAATGAATAATACTTCCGATAACAAAATAACTAAAAATAAAATTAGCAAATCAAATAAGCGTAAAATTAGAAGGCTAAAAACAAAGGAGTTAATTAAACAACGATTAGAAAATTTTAAAAATTCGAATCCTGAAGAAGAAAACCTTAAAGTAGCAGAGAAAAGAGCACTCGCTGAAAAACGTAAGAGAATCTGTACGGCTATAGCGAGTAAACTAAAATGTCTGCCCGAAGAAGTTTATAATAAACCATATTTTCAATCTCGTTTACAAGAATCCCGTGCCGCCGTACACATAGAAAATTTACAAGTTGTCAGTCCAGTCACCCATGTACCACACGTAGTATTTTCGGAACCAGAAACACCACCACAAGCACTTAGAGAGTTAGCACGGCCACGCGAATTGAGATACACAATACCGTGGTTCACCCAAAATAAAATCGACGCCCTAAATATAAAACTTAACGTAACATTTCTTGGCACGGACTTGCCGGAATTCGAGGAAAGCGAGACAGAACCACCGCAACTGGAAGAGGTCGCGATTGAAAGGGCCCAGCCGGTTGAGCCAACCCCAATCGACGAGGAAGATATACAAATCATTTACGAACAGCCATAAATAACGCCCAAAACGACGAAGACGAGATAATTATACCACGCGAATAAAAACATCCAACTTTCCCTATAATATATATGCCCATAACTATTTTATTTAATAATATCATATACGTATTTAGTAAATTACTATTACTAACTTCAAATACCTAACTAACACAATTGACTTACTATATTAACCATATGATTCCCGATATTTTTAACTCTCCTTTTTACGAAGTTTCAAGACTCGAATTCACCGAATTACGCCAACATATCGACTCTTTAAGCGAAAACGACCATGATAGGTGGACCTACTGCAACGTTCTAGAAGGGCGAATTGCTACCCTAACCCATACCCAATTATTATTGAAGAAGGTAATAATTGAACTAGTTAACCACCAAGTAGAGATATTTAGAGAGTTGAGAGCCCATCAAATATACTTAGACCCATCAATAATCGAAGACTTAAGCGAAGCCTTCGACCGATTAACATTAGGGGAACGTTGAAAATTTTTGCACACTTTTCATTTTTTAAAAAAAAATTTTTATTTTATCATATTATTTCAAGAAAATATTGACCTATAAAATTGAGTATAAAAATATATATTACCAAAAAATATCATATTAACTTTCTTACAAATATTTAACACTTTATCTTAAACTTTAAGATTACAAATTTTATAATAGCACGCATTCTTTTAGATAAATATTTTAAACATAGAAGATCTTTACCTGTAAGGTACTAATAAAGTATATAGCTATAAGTTATGTCTTTACAAAAAAAAAAGCTTCAACTTGTATACCATCATTATACTACAAAGCATTGAATGCATGACTTTTATTCTGATTTTTATTTGGTTTGTTTTACCTTTCTATTTTTAATAATTAAATTATTTTTAAATAAATATAAAAATAGGGCTATGATAAATTATCAAGGAAATTACGAATAAACTAGTCTCCGTTAATTCAAAAATAAAATAAACAATTAAAAATTCGAATTTGATTGATATTTTACACTTTGTTGCGGCCGAGGTTTAAATCCTCGCGCCACACGGCTGTTGGAGCGCGTCGTCGGTCACATGTCCGACGCGTGACCGGTCGGGTCATCTCTGCGGGAGGCTTCTTCGCAGGACGTATAGCGCCGAGCCCGACGCCTCCCTTCCGCGTTAATTTTTCCACTACTTTTGAGGCGGCACAAGGGGAGCAAAACTCCTTGCTCGCCCGGAATTCGGTCTCTTCCGCTCTACTCGCGGCTCTATCCAGAGCACCTAGACGACCGTGCGCGAACCACCTAAATTCAAACCACGTGTCGACCTTCTCTTGAGTTTCAACCTATCTACCCATTTTTTTGTTTTACACACTTAAACACTTAATCAGAGAATTATAAAGTTATTTACAAATAGAACTCGACGTGCAATAAATGTTATTATTATTTAATGAATAAGTGTATTTAATCTTCGCTCGCCTCACACATTCCCAACTCCTTACGCACGCGAATTAACCACGGCAAACGGTGTCTCGCTGCACCCGCTCGACGTTAACACCGCGCTGGAATACCAAGATTAAAGTTCAGCCGGTTAACGCGCGATTCACACTTGGATACTTATATTAATATTTATATTTTATTACTACACTTAAACTTTACGTGATAATAATTATTATATTAATATAATTAATTAAAAGGTATAGTTAAGTAATCAGCTACTGTATTGATTATTTTTAAGGAGATTTTCTAACTGGCAATTATTTTGGCACAATCGATCCGCTAAAAAATTTTTTTTTATTTTTTTTGGGAAACTTACGTTTTCCCGCAAGCTTTCATCGATAGCGCAAGTCCTAACGGCTGTTCTTTCGATAACATTTTTTTTATATAGTTTTTTTTGCTTGCATCGATTACAGATAGCGAGTTCCTCGAAACTTGGTTGTCTTGCTAACAATCCGGCGCGCCCACCAGCTGTTCCCTATTGATTGTAAGGCAAGTGCCAAAATAAATGACTAGAGCAAGAATCTCCAAAGAAAAACGCGCTATACGGAAAATAGCTATACTATTGAATATACCTCTTTATAAAAAAAGAGATTTTTATCGCAAAGTAAAGGCAATCAGTGATAAAGAAATCAAAGAGATTATATTTTGTAAAACCGAAATAAAAGAAACAGATTCAACAACGTAAACTTGTGCATAAAAATTTAAATTATTATATATTAAGTTTTTTTATAATTATAATCGATCTTTGTACGCGACTATCACAAGTCCAAAAGAATTTAATTATCATTAAAATCTATGTGTATCTTCATATTCATACTATTAAGTATCTTTTTAGCATTCTTAATCTTCGTTAAATTCTATTTACTTTATCAATTTAACGGTTTATAGAAAAAGTTACGCTTTAATAATCAACATTAATCGAAACTCGTTTATTATTTACGAAATTATGATGGGAAAATTAAATTAACTAAATTTAGTTAGAATAGTCATGCAATCATCGCTTGATATTTAAAAATACCGAGACGTTATACATACGACCACTACCTTTAAAAATAATTACGAAATACTTATTATACACGAATAGCATTTCTAATACACTTTAGTTATAGCCAAAAACTACCCATGTTACTAAAAAACGCCATAACAAATGAAGTCCTAGCTTTAATCACCTTCTGTACGATCAACACAACCGTACGCGAAAACATACGCGCCCTTCGCATACGTGTTCTTGCTCCTAATACAAGATTAACCATACTAGTGCGCAAAAACAATATTACGCATAACAACGCGCAAAACCCAGGAAACGAGTCATTTCTATACAAATTAGACAAAGTAGATAGTAAATTAAACATAGAGCAGGAGGAAGAGATCTTCCAAATTATACGCGATAGTCTAAACTAGTTCTATAATCCAAGTAATTTTACTCGATTTTACATTTAAACACACATGACGACAATGCTAGAAGGCATAGCACTAGAGTCTTTCAAACGAGGACTGTCAGACGACCTTTTGTATGCTGTAAGCGTACAAGAACCAGGAACTCTGGTTAATGCACTTCAAATAGCCCAAAGAATTGAGAGAGATATGCTCAGCTCGAATGATAGAAAAGGTCTCATAAATACAGCAAATGATGAACTCACCTGAACGTCATGTTCAATTCAAAGAGGATCAAACCTATAATAGAACACCTTGGAGAAGTCAATCTCCAGCAGATAGATATGGAGATAACCAAAACCAAACACCAAATCCTAGATATGCATATGATCAAAAAAATAAAGTTATTCCGCACAATTCAAGGTTTAGACCCAACTATCAAAGCAGAAGTCCATCACTCTATGATGAACGAAAATATCAAGACAAGAGATACGATGATCGTCGCGAACACATACCAATCCAAAGGCAACGTTCTCCAACACCTACAAGATACCCTCTACAGGTTCCACAACAGTATATGCAACCTGCACCATATACATACCCACCTCAACCATTCGTCTATGCACCACCGTATATGCCTCCGTACTATTATCCACCTCAACAACAACCAATGGTTCAAAGGAAATCTGAGGAGAATTTAAACTCCTTGGCAGCCCGTCGAACGGACGTTTCGACGAGCGAATAGCCGTCCCAGCGTCCACCAGTGGTCAAATTTATATCGGCAGAGGAACTCCAGAAGGATCCCCTGGACGAGCCACCGCACCACTAGTAATCTTGAACGCCCCGGAACTAAAACAACCTACACAATTTTTAATTGACACCGGAGCCGAGATAAACTTAATACATGTAAATGCATTGAAACCTAGAACTATTATAGCTGGACACGAAGCTATGATGATAACTGGCATTACAAAAGATAGTTTAAATACCGCTGGATCAACGGAAATTACATTTTTCGACCAACCTATAAAATTTCAGGTTTTAACAACAGACCTTTCTATTCCTGTATTGGGAATATTAGGGGTAGACTTTGTAAAAAACGAATCGGCAGAAGTCTCAGTTTACCATAACGCTTTGATTACATCTTCTAGACCAATAAAGCCTATTCGATTACGAATACAGGAAACCCAAACCTACTAAATATATATTACAGGCTAGAACTAGAACCAAAATAAAAATAAATTTGTATCCTACAGATTTAAAGACCGGATGCATACCACGACTCGAGACTCCAGAAAAGATCTTTGTCGGTGAAGCTGTAGTAGTCAATAACAATCAAGAGTGCTACATAATGGCAATCAAGGCTTATGATGCAGATGCCGAAATTGAAATTCCACCCCAAGAACTACACCCCTACGACTTAGAAGAATCAGACGATTTTTTCCAGACCGATGACAGTGATCAGGAAGAACTAGCACAAGAGGATAGACTTCAACGAATCGTGGAACTTCTACGTTTAGAGGAACTGAACCAGGAAGAAAAGGACCATGTAATAGGGATAATCATGGATTACCCACTACTATTCCACCTGCCTGGAGATAAACTACCAACAACTGATGTTTTGGAACATACTATTCCCACAACGGATGATATACCCGTATTTGTTAAACAATACAGATATCCACCAGCACACAAAGATGAGATACAAAAGCAAGTCAATAAACTACTTAAAGATGGTATTATCGAAAATTCCACCTCCCCTTACAGTAGTCCTTTATGGATCGTCCCTAAAAAGGCTGATTCTAAGGAAAATAAAAGATGGAGAATGGTGATTGATTATAGAGCCCTAAATGAAAAGACCATAAGCGACGCTCATCCTCTGCCACAAATCCATGAAATCCTAGACAACCTAGGAGGAGCCAAGTATTTTATACATATGACCTAGCCAGTGGATTTCACCAAATCAGAATGTGCCTAAAAGACCGACATAAAACAGCTTTTAGCACCGGCACCGGTCATTTTGAATATAATAGAATGCCATTTGGTCTAAAAAATGCTCCTGCAACATTTCAACGATTAATAAACAGAGAATTACTGGGACTTCAAGATGAAGAACTTTTTGTATACCTAGATGACGTAATAATATATGCATCATCTCTGGAAGAACACGGCAAAAAGGTAAGACGATTATTCAACCGATTATTAAAAGCAAAACTTTCTCTTCAACCTGATAAATGTGAATTTCTTGCTAAAGAAGTCCAATACTTGGGACACATCATCAGCAAAGAAGGAGTAAGACCCGATCCAAAAAAGACAGAAGCAGTCAGAAATTTCCCAGTACCTAAAAATCAAAAAAATATCCGCCAATTCTGAGGCCTTGCCGGATATTATAGAAGATTTATTGAAGGATTTTCAAAAAGAGCAAAACCAATGTCTGATATTTTAAAGAAAACGGTAGCATTTGAATGGAAAGACGAACACAAAAAAAGTTTTGAAGATCTGAAGGAAGCATTAGGCAATGCACCTGTTCTACAGTATCCTGATTTCAACAATCCTTTCATCCTTACCAGAGATGCATCAGACTACGCCGTTGGCGCAGTTTTAAGCCAAGGTAAGATCGGTGAAGACCGACCCATAGCCTATATGTCTCATATAATGAAACCAGCAGAAAAGAATTACACTAC